>CM017907.1:1966440-2536440 GCA_008369825.1 Triplophysa tibetana
ATGTACTTTTTCAAACAGCGGGGTTCACTAATCGCTTAACGGCAAACATTTTAAAAGCAGGACGGGTAAAACTTTTCCAAAACATCTTTGCTTTGAAACTTATTGGATTGTATTCTTTTGTTTGGACAGATGTTTCCATTTTGAGTCATGATGCGAATCTAATAGTTACAGCAAAATAATACAATTAAAGTTCATGTTTACAGTATAACTAGACAAATTATATCAATCAACTCTTTGCAGCTATTCGTTCAACTCAGATTTGGACGCACTCATTTTTAGACATACTTTAAAACAACAATACATTTGTGAGCATCTAGCCTAAAAAACAACTTTACATACAGTAAGTGTAATGGCATTATAGCTCATTATAAGGATGAACAAAAGCATATTCATTCTTTTTTTTTAATGTTATAGTACAATTATTAACTGATCAATATTAAGTCCAAAACTATATTATATATAGAAATTAAATAACTATCTCAACCTAACCCTAACCCTAACCCTAACTAATTAAATATATTCTGCAATTTTATATTGAACACTTTAAAATAACAACTATTGGTGATCAAATAAAAACAATATCAGTGAATCTCCAGTTTCAATGGATCAGTTGTTTAAGCAGAAGGATGCACGTTGAGCTGGGAACTTCAGATGAACATCAGTGGAAAAAGCGCAGCATCTCTGTGGTTGGATTTGGACCGAGTTCACAGGCTTTGTAAAAGATGCTCAAGAGTGGAAGAGACTTTGGCTTCCTCTCTTCTCCCCGAGCCTGAATTCTGATGAAGTATCCAGACAGCCTGACTTCCTCTGTGTCGGCCCGAGCTCTCTCGCTCTCTCACTCTCTCACACACAGATCCTAAAGCAATAACAGCTTAATTCCCTGTGATCACATAACACGGGTAGTGTGAGACACGCTGCATTTGAAACGCCCCCGCGGAGGGCCGGTAACAACGCCGAAGGGGAACAGGAAGGGGACAAGGCCACCCAAACGGCCACGGAGAGTTAACGGGCAAAATGAGAGATTAACGGTGACGGGAACAGCAATAAAAAAAGTTGACTTTCTATAGGGGTGGCAGACATTGTCAGATTGGCTTTGCTGTTATTTCTTAAACACAGACACACGTGTTTGTGATTTTTGTGTGTGTTTTTATACCTGTATGGTCAGGGAGCACTTGTCCAGGTGATGTGAGCGTGGCATGGGGCGAGACCTCTGTGTTTCTAGGCTGTGCGGTTCTCTGCTGGGCTATAAGAGAATGTCCCGTCAGCACACTTTCCTCTGCGGCGTTCAGAAGAGGCCTCTGACCCTCACTGATCTCTCCACTGCTCTCCTCCACCCACCATCTCTGTAAGAGGAACGAATTATAAAGGTCATTTAAACATGCGCTGGTGGCGCCATCTAATGGATAAGAGCAGAACTGACACACACAGGTAATACTCTAATCCATTTGATTCAAATTTAGGAACCGGTTAAAACAGAAAGCAAAGCAATTTAGCTTGAACAACTTTTTTAGATTTCAAATTAAAGAAGTTTATTATGAGTTACAACTGGTCATTATGAATCATTTAATAAGAAAAAGACTGGTTGATAGAAATGTGTTTCATTAGAATCATGCGATACCTCCGGCTGCTGTAATTGGCTGACAGGACCGTGATCCATTCTGGCCAAAAGAGACAAGATAGGGTCATGATGAGCTTGGAGGCGTGGCCCTCTGATCACCTGACCTTCACTGGGTGGATCATAATCCTAAAAAAACAGAAAATTGGTTTGAAATCAGTGTATTCTACAAAAATGTGTTTATCTACAGAAAGAACTGTTCAACCAAAGTTTTTCGTTGTGTCATTGTTTGAGCCGTGCTTTTACACCGGAAACCACAGGTTGATTGTTAATTCAATTCTGTTCGATCAACAGTGACACAAGTGTTCAGGTCTGTTGCTGCGACTCTGAGGTCAAACGTTTACCATGTCCTGGACTCCATGCATGGAACTGTTCAAGCTGCTCAACCAATTTGGCAGAATGATTCCTTCCTCATTCAGAGCTGCAAAGAAAAGAGATGGGAATTCAATAAAAACTATTTGTGCACATTGAAACCATCTACCCACTGTATTGTTTCAGTCCTCCGCCATATTGGAAAGGTCAGACAAAATGTACACACGTAATTTGCTATGTGGGTCGTCCATATCTCTATTATTACTGTATAGATGGTTTCATCATTTTTTGGGGCCACGTGACGTTTATTTAAGTTGTTGCTGCTGAGAGCGGATATATAGTGTGCTTCATCTAGCATATTAGGGACCAAAGTGACCCACTCACATGTGATGTCTCTTCAAAATATATAATGTGCGCTAAAACACACAGGGATTGGAACAGAGCGTACCTCTGACTGCCGCCATCTGACCGTGACTGAACAACAGCTCTCCCTCTGAGATGTGTCTGGCTGCGGTCTCAGTCACTGTATCACTGGAACTGGAGCTGCTCTCCTCTGTAGAGGAGGATTCAGACCCAGCAGCAGACGAAGGAAGAGGAGGTTCCCGGATCACAGGAAAAGGTGGTGGTGGTGCGGTCTGTGGTTTCGAGGGCGGAGGTGAAAGTGTAGGGATGACTGATTCTTCTTCATCCTCTCGGGCTGCTGACATCACACTGTTTAGACAGAAAGGTGGAGGCGTGTTAGCAAAAGAAACATTACATGCAGCGCAACACACATTGACAGACGCTATTATTTATTATTATAAACATAAAAGTGTCAAATTCAGATAGTTTTCTTTTATTATAAAATATTTTTTATGAGGGGATGGAGAAAGTACGGTTTAAGATCCTGAACAGACTATAAAATGGACAAAATGCAACTAAAAACTGTAGGTTAGTCAATTTAAATAAGAGATTCGCTTTTGCTTGAGTTGTTTGTGGAATGTCGGAAAAAGCACTTCTCAGTTTATTTGTAAGCGCATTAACCATCCCTGGGAATGATATAAAATGTATCTTAATGGTCAGCAGGGGGCACTGTGGGCTAACAAATTTCATCTGTATTGCACATCATGTCCAAATATCCTAAACCTAAATTGAAAATACTAGAACAACTCATTTTTGTCAATGCAAAAAGTAAATAAAGGATTTCTAACCAAACATGATTTCAGAAATGCATGTTAAAGCAGCTGTAATTTTTTTATGTAATTTTGAGGAGGCTCTTATGTATGAAAAATCTGTATGTATGAAACATTGAAACAAGCCAGTGTTAGTTTTTTTGCTCTGCATTATGACACGAAAATAAACAGCGAGAAGAAAACGAAATAAACAGCGAGAAGAAAACGAAATAAACAGCGAGAAGAAAACGAAATAAACAGCGAGAAGAAAACGAAATAAACAGCGAGAAGAAAACACCCTGTAACGCACATTGGAGGAGGCTGCTCGTCTTCTCTCTCGCTGTGTGGCTCTTCCTCCTGTAGGGGGAGCTCTGTGTCTTCCCCTGGGCGGTTCAGCAGGCTGTTTGACTCTGGACTCTGACTGGCAGGAGGAGGAGAGGGTGTGTCCACCCTGATGGGAGATGGGATCGGTGTAGCAGTCGGTGTGTCCACGGGAATTCTTGCTGGACCTGAAGCAAAGACAGAAATGTTTTAAGCCTGACTGATCCATGTTGGCAGCGGGATATGTTACTCATTAAATGTATGATATGGAAGACCTGGTGAAGTTAATTTCTGCGGTTGGTTTTCTTCAAGAGACAAAGCTGAAGGATGTTCGGAGAGATCAGGAGTTCTGACAGGAGACGGCGGCTCTATGAGGATGGGTTCAGGTGTGGATACTGGTGTTGGGACTAATGTCACCTCCTGCAATATTAAAAAGTGAAATGTATAATCTTTAGCACATTCAAATAAGAGTTTACAAAACAGCCGCTATGTTCTTAAACCTACTGAGCTGCTCATGAGTGCAATTTTCAAGAGCATTGAAAATAACGGCTAACAAATATTTTTTTGTCTATTTCAGAACCACAGAGACATTTCTCAAAATATATTTGTTGTGTTGCACCAAAAACACAACAAGCCTTGTGAAATAATTGCTTATATATTCAAAATAGGCCGTTCACTTAGATTCAAAGCTGTTTTTGTCTGTGTGCAAGCAGTACCTCCTGAGTGTGTGTTTCCTGTGTGTGAGCGTGTTCAGCAGGGTCTCTCTGGGTCTCTCTCTGTCCCAGCATTAGAGCAACGGTTTCAGTCAGCACCTCATTCACACACTCCCTTATGAGCTCGGAGTCCACCGGTACACCGGCATCCACGAACAACTGCAGACCGGCCCCTCCGGCTGTCTCCACTATAACACAACAACGCAAACAGCAAGATGTCCGGTGAACATGGGGCAAAGCAGTGACCAGCATCATATCGCTGCTGTCCGTCTGAAACCTCGTATCTCCATATTTTATGATTTTTGTATTTTGCAATAAATCATTATTATTAGTCACCCTTTACGATTGTCAATGGGTTTTGTAAATATCTAACCAAAAAAAGTATTAAAAAGTACTTGACAACTCAATATTTAGTCAATTAAAAAGTACATTGTTTTTTTCTATTTCCTGAAAAACAGTGAATTTGGACATCGACAATATGAGACCGTTTACATGAAAACGGTTAACAGATATGAACAGGGAAATAATTATTATAATTGTCGGTAAAATAAAATAAAACTAAATCAATTGAAACTTGAACAAAACTTAATAAATAAACAGTGGCCTGTTTAGGTTGTTGAAACTGTATATAAGATTTTGTTTTAAAAAAATCAACATTTTAACAGCCAATAACAACAGCCATGAACCACAGACCCTAAACTACAGTCATAGGGACATAACACATCTTTTCTGCTTTATTTTAGCTGTCTTTCTTATCTCTTCTGTAAACTTGGTCAAATAAGAAAAATAAAAAAGTGAAATATATTTTACACATACTGTATATGTACGTTTGCATATAATTTTTTCCCGGAAGCTACAAAAAGTGTGTACATCTGGTCAAACATTTCACTTTTAATTACCTTTAAGCTAAATGACATGATCTATATACTACAAAACCCCAAACAAAATATTTTGGAGTTTTAGATATACATCAAGTCGTATAATTTAAACAGACGACGCAAATATCAACTGCACATACGCAGAATAATCCCATAATGCATAAATGTCACATGTCAACATTTCCATTAACCAATCCTCCATATTTATTTCTCTGTGAAGTGCCTCAAACTGGTTTTGACAGCAAAATAATTTACAACAACTCATCTGAATTCTTGCACCCGTCAGCATTTTGGACCGGCGCTATTAAAAAGCTAATATACAGAACTGACATTTTTGGCAGAGGTCCTCGTTTCCTTTATTCTAAGGCCAAGCGTTCAAACTCAACTACACGAGGAAGAGTCTGTGCAGGCTGAATATGCTGACAACGGTTTGCTCGCGGCAGACTCGTAGCCTCCTCTGCATATTTGATACATCATTGATCTTTCTATTAAACGAAAGCGAGAATTAATGAGCCAGGACCTCCGCGCTGGCTGAGCACAAGTGACGCGACGCAGACAAGGATGGAGCGAAGGAGGACTGTAGCGCCTAAGGACAAGCCATCGCACTTTAATTGGGAAATACTATCTGCTGACGTTCTTGACAAACGTGCCGCTCATCTCTGACGACACTATGAATCAAGTTATGAGTTTGTAGAGTGGAACGTGGTGCCGCTCCGCCACTCTTAGTGTTTTCTGTCAGGCGTTATTAATCGTGTTGTTGGTTTTTAACATTGTTCAGAGGCGGCGGTTTATTGGTGAAGATGTATGATGGCTGAAGAACCGACTGACAAACGTCAGTGCTTAACGTGAGACATTTTAAATGCGGGAGAAAACTCTCACGTGACTTCATGAGTTTAGTTGAGCTGTGTGTGCGAGGTGACTTGCATTATTTTGGGATGTTGCATGAAGTGGCAAAGCGTGAATCTGGTTATTTGTAAATGCAGAACGTTTGAAGCACACTCACGCTCGACATTAGCACTGTACTGTTTGTACATAAGAGGGTTGCACATTTTATTTTTATGTGTGAGATACATTCATTCGGTTTGAATAGCTCACCTATATCTGACGTCACACTGTTCTCAAGCTCTGATTGGCTGGCTGGATCGGCCTGGGCAGGCTGAGGGAACATTTCAGTGATCATTCTGGCCATGAGCTGTTGCTCCACCCTGCGAGACAAATGAAAATACAGTGACTACCTGTAATTATACAATGATTTTTTTATGTTTTTTGTTTTGTTTTAGGAATAGATACCTAAACATAGTTCAATTAAGATATTTTTGCCCAGTTTTACAGACAAGGCTCAAAGCTAGTCCCAGACTAAAATGAATGTTTGAGCTGTCTTAACTAAAAATAATGTGCCCTGAAATATCTTAAAATTTACACTTAGTCATCTAGCAGACGCTTTATATGTAAAATAAAATATTAAGTATGTCATTCACACCAATAATGTTTTTTACTTAAACATTTTTTATAAAAGCTACTCCGATATCATAACTTAACTAAGTGTTAGGCCTGGCTTGAACTAAACCCTGTCTCCAAAACCATGCCTAAACCTTTAGCTATCAAAATTAGATGAGAGGGTCATGCAAAAATCTGTTAAAATACCTTTCAATGGATAAAAAAATCTTGAATAACAAAGTGTGGGAACAAAAGATGGATTCTATCTAAAAGTGAATGCTCACCCAGACCTGCCTGAAACGCCTCGTGTAACCACACCCCCACAAATCTACGTCGGGTGATGTATGATTTGACTAAGACCGCCCAAATTTATAAGAGAGTAAGGTGTTGTACCAATTGAAGAGGAACCTGATGTTCCAAATGTGGTGTTATATTTCCGTCACACGCTTGCAATATTCAACCAATCACTACACAAAGGTTAACTGGCCAATCATAGCACACCTTGATTTTCAGAGTGAAGACATTATTCAAAATTCTGCGTCTTTCAGAGAGGCGGGGCATAGAGGAGATACAAACTAGCATGTTATGTGGAAAATACAGCGTTTTTTTGCATTAAATCTAAAAAAAAAACGCTAAGATTCGTTTTAGCCGAGTCATATGACCCCTTTAACCAACATTTAGTTACAATTCAATGATTAGACATGCTGGTATAGTTTACAATGTATTACTTTTCACAAACCAACAGCCCAATTCACTTCATAATTGTATAATCTAAATGTTAAAATATTCACTGAATGATATTTGCAAAGAGTCTCACCAATCTACAAGTCTATTCTCTAGAGTCTCTCTCTGCAGGATGTTGTTGAGAACGGGCTCTGTGAGCGGTGTGGACCGGTGAGGCTGTGGAGGAAACGCTGGGCCATGATACAGAGCGGCAGGAGGAGACGGCACACCCTTCAGCTCTACAGGAGAGTCTCCGACATGTGTTTCCTGAAATCGACACAAGAATCTCAGCAGTTTTATCATATACGTCTGCCAAAAAACAGAAAGGGATTCACCGGTATGGCCAAAATTTCCTTGAAAGCTTTCATCACAAAATGACAGCGTATAAAAGGACAAACGTGTGAAGTAACGCCAAACATATGTCAGTCTGCACCGGTCGCAACAGAAAGAGAAGCTGTGGAGAAGAAGGATGTTTGTCTTATATAATTTTATCACTAGTTCCGAGGCCCGGATTTCAACATTTCGGTCACTGGTTTGGATATTGTTCAGATTCCTTTGGCACGGGCTCAGGAAGGTCTGTGAAAGATGTCATTAGCTCATTTCCAGTGGCCAGGAGCCAGAGAAAAAGAAGTACATTTTGCCAGCCGGGCGCTGGGCCCAGATGAGGTTTATGGCTTCATCAAAACAGACCTGGCCAAAGCTAAAGCACTAGAGACTTCGAGAAGTCACATTTAGGAGCTGCCAACGATCCGAGTCTGCAGTCCAAAAGAAAGTAAGAGCGTGATCACCAGGGCCTGCTGTAAAGTTGTTGCGGCCTTTATTTGGTCGTTGGGAAAACTAAGAGTGGGCGAAAAACACGCCAGTCCTCACCAAGAATTCACAAAACTTAATTACAGGCAATTCCTGTGCAAAACCCTTGAATTTTTATTGCACTCAATTTTTATATTTCTGGACTCATAACTGATCTTAACTACCATGCAATAAGACTCGAGAACTTTTTAATTAAAATCACATCACTGAAAAGGACACCAAAACACGCAAGATTTAAAAAACAACAACAACAACACCAGTGCTGTTTGTGTGCTTCAGTTTAAACTCCTATTTCTAAATAGAAGCACAAGTAATTGAAATCTTCATAATAGAAAACTTCCCGTTTTTCGTCTACAGAATAATGTATATTGAATTAATTAAAAATACTCAATAAATATGGAAAACATGCTTTCTTGGAAAAAATCCATATGATTAAAGCTGATTTAAGACACCTCTCTATCGCCCCCTCTGTATGAAACATAAAATTGCAGGTTACTTTATCTACTTGACTTAAATCGGGTTAGCCTGTGAAATCAGACCCAGAATATAAACTTATAAATGATAAATCTTTAATAGAATAGATGGGTAAGGTAAGGAGAGCCTTCAATACAAATTGTAATGTACTTGCTCAGTAACTAATTCTTGTTTATTAAAAAAAAACATGCATTGCTGCTTTAATAAAAAATACTAAAATTTGATTTGGGCTGCCCAGATTGTAATAATAATTTTAATATCAATAATAACAATGAATGTGTTTTAAATAACGCAATTATAGCAGCTTCTCAAGACAATTTACGCAATAAAAATAATAATAAAAATTGTGGTCACATTATAAACATACAAGTAAAAACTATGGTACAAGATGGTAAACCAATCAGAAAAAAAGAATAACTATGATGAGAAAAAAACCTACGGATCGCAAACGTGTCTGTCAGACAGCTAATAGACCATCTCTACAAAAACACACACATTTTTTATTTTAAACAGATTGTGAGGGATTTGAACAAACCCTGCAAACAGACAGACATCTCTTGAGCAAAACTGTTTATTCTAATAAACCTGTTTAAAAAACAAATACCCTTTTCTTCAAAAAAACAATACCTGTCAGCTCATATTCCCTGTTGCCAGAGATAAGATGAGCCTCTGTGGTTGTGGTGTGAAACCACAAGGGGGCACTGTGGAACAGCTGATATCATTGGTGAGCACACCCCCCACAGATTCATTATTCTCATTTGAAACCTCTTTCTTCCCAGCAAAAGCCTGTGAGAACAACAGCGATTTGCCTTCCTCTCTCGTGCCTCCACTTCCAGCCTAATGACTGCCGTGCTATTTCTGTGCTAACTGTTGCCTTGCCCTTGTACGACCGCGCGGTACAATCGGCCTAATGCCCAATACGGCGGGTGTCCTGTGCAGCTTGTTAGTGGTAAATATAAGGGGCTTATGGCTCTACGAAAATGCTCGAGTGAGCTGTGACATGAGCGGAATTGTTAACCAGCGTTGCCACAAAGGGAGCAAAAAAGACAGGCGATATGCACCACACCCCTTCAAAATCAATCCACCGAAAGGCCAATTTAGCGCACATTCTCATTAGATTTTTTTTCCGGGGCGTGTAAAATGTTCTGAGCAGAATGATATTTTAAACTCTCATTCGTTTGCTGGTCTTTGTTAATTAAAGAGAGGGATTCTCCTTCACCATTTGGCTCTGAAACCTCATTATTGGAGCACCGTGCCGTCGACGGGCCATTTTTCCAAGATGGCGGGATTTGGAATATTTGTATTTTGAGAATCCGAGTGATGAAGGAATCGTCATTCTCGGGGTGTACACCAGGCTGTGAAATGACCTTTACGCTGAGAGCTGTGGGGTGTATGGGCGGTGACTGAAATGTGCTTTTAACTGAATGTACCTGGCTGATGTCGGCCACCTCCAGGAAATTGGTTCCAGGAAAGATATTTTCCTCCTCGTCTTCGTGAGCGTGATGTTCCTCCACGGCCTGTGAGCCGATGACATAGAGACAAAGGTCAAGAAGCTATGCGACATCGACAAATTACAATATTCATTAACGGCTTGGAAGATTAGAAGCGTGTCGATGTATAAGTTAATGAGAAAATGAATTTGATTGTGTTTTAAGATTGAATGGAAGGTATAGTTCGTCCAAGAATAAAAAATGATGTCATCCTTTATTCACCATGTCATTTACCCACTTTCTTTCTGTGAAAGTCAAAAGAAGATATTTTGAAAAACGTCTCTGTGGTTTTGTGTCCATACAATGGAAGTCAACAATTGTTCGGTCACCAACTTTCTTCAAAATATCTTCTTTTGTGTTCTGCAGAAGAAAGAAAGTCATACAGGTTTGCACTGACATGAGGATAAATAATGGGGTGAACTATCCCATTAATTCCAGGGTTGACATCCACAAAATCGAAAAATACATTTCCTACAATTATCAAGAAGCACCTTTATCCTTGATGCACGTCCTGACACAACTTCAGTGAATCCACTAATGACTGTCGCTAAAGACATGATGCTGACTACACACACACACACAGCAAAATACCCATCACTTCACCAGCATCAGGCCTCTAATCTCATTACAGAAGGGACGAGACATTGTCCTCAGGGGACATATCTACGAAGTATCCATGAAATGCTTTGTCTAAGCACACAGGTCATATAAACTGTTACTGTGTAAAAGTTGTGCGTGTGTAAGAAAAGGTAAAAATCACGCATCAGTTCTTCACGTCTTTCTCTCACAGAGCTTGGCCTTGTCTCTATGGTAACGGAGAGAATCAGTCTCCTCATATGAATGAGAGGTATGAGCGTGCCGAGTATGGATACAGTGTTGTACGTGTTTTTCTGCTGCGTTTATAGCGACCAATTAATCAATATTAATAATATACCATGGTGTATGCCGTATGGTAAATAGTGATGAAATAAACCAAATTAGCAAGACTACTAATCGATTTTGTGTCACTGAACGGATGACTGTACATCATGTGGTTTGTGTTCCATTGTGTAAGAGAGTCGGCATGCACTGTATGCGTGAAAAATAACTGCTGCGATAACATGCAGGACTGCAGCAAATGCTAACGCACACTATTGCAATTCAGCTCACACACCGTTGCACAATCACACCTGCACGCAAACATTGATTCATATCTGTGCACGCAGGAGAGATGTGAATTCAATTCGAAATGTAAAGCCAGTCGGTGGATTTGTGGCGTTGTGAGACTGTGAATCTGTATATGTGCTGTGTGTATTTGTGTGTATTTGTGTGTGTGGTTAGCGGCTGTGGTCTGTCGGGCTGATGAGTCATGGGCATTAACCAGGCAGAGAAAGTGATGAATTTAGCCATGCTGTAATAGTGCCCGGGGCTGGCAGAACTGAACACCTCCGCTGTGCGGCACCGGCTGAGACGGTTTGAGACAAAAATAAATACACACACACACATTCACACGTGTTTTCTGCATGTGTAGATGTGAACTACCAAAAATCCTTTACCATTGTAAAATCTCTGTAAGTAAAGGGTCAAGTCGTGTGTTTTATTTGAATGCAGATGGTGTTTTAAAAAAGCTTTGCTTCATATAAAATTCAGAATCTAATACTCAGAACAGAAAGAAAGGGTAACACATGGATTTCATCATTTTCCTTTCTTACAGCGAGTGTTAAGTTTCATACTAAACCATACAAAAATGCAACTTAATGTTTATTTTTCGCTCCTATAGTTCTGGCAAAAATGAATAGGAATAGTTCAGGCAAAAATGAAAATGTTGTCATCACCTGCTCAACCTCCCGTTTGTAGTTTGTAACTAAGTCGTTTGGGTCACCATTGATTCCCATAGTAGGACAAAACACCACTATGGGAGTCAACGTTGACCCAAAACGTCTCATTTATGGGTAAACTATTCCCTTTAAAGAATGTTGTAGACTCAACACCATTATATCTTATATCCGACACCTCTTTCTACTAGCTAACCGCAACTAAATCAATATTTACTGAAGATTAAAATTAAGCAGTTAAATTCATTTTAACAGTACTAAAGCTGTGAACTGTAGATGCTCAATTCAATTAAATATGTCCCTAACCGTCATACAACAGCAAAAAGAGAAACCTCCACAAACGTATCGCAAAACTCAATTGATTCCAATATAAATGTAAAAGCCGTTCTGCGGTTCTTTCCAGACAGCTGTAATGATTACTATGATGCTAACAGCGGCAGGCAGAGCACAGAGCGTCTTTGTCCTCCCAAACGCTTGCTCAGAATCCTCTGACACAAAGCATTGAAGCTGCATCTGTTGCCTAGCAACCAGATGTGAGCAGCCGAGGTCAGTTTTAGAAGAGTGAGAGCAGAAATCGCTCTCGGCAAAGTCCCCTCTGAATCATTATGAATTCAGCCCCACGCACACGGAGAAACGCACACACCTCATCCATCTTC
The DNA here is from genome assembly GCA_008369825.1 of Triplophysa tibetana. Taxonomy (NCBI): domain Eukaryota; kingdom Metazoa; phylum Chordata; class Actinopteri; order Cypriniformes; family Nemacheilidae; genus Triplophysa; species Triplophysa tibetana. Next base: position 1,978,835 of record CM017907.1, read on the forward strand.
ATCCGCTCCAGCGCGCTCTGAGAGCACAAGCGTACGCATGCGAGCGCAGTGCTTGGCAAAAATCAATGCGAAGCAATGAGAAATGCAAACCGTGAACAAAACTGGCCCTTATAGAAGTACAGCACACTGGGGTACTGCCAAAATCTAATGGTATCAATCTATACATTCTCTGAACGGAGCAAAGACCAGCTGGTGTATGAAAACCATCAGAGGTCCTCCGGTCATGGACAGCACATACGAATGTTCAAAGAGAGCACATTCTTAATGTACCATCCATCTCAAAGAAATATTCATCCGTCTGCAGAAATATTAGTGATGGCTCTGCTTCATAAAAGCATATCGCTCTCGTTGATGGATAGAAAGAGACAAAAAAACTAATATTGAAAACAGGAATGACAACAAACCACATCAATCGCTAGTGATCGTTGCTAAGCGTTTCTGTATGACCTCATGATTATGAAATGTATAGTGTAACAATTTCATTTGCAAATAATGTGAACTCTGCTGTCTAGTTTGTGTTGTTTTTGATTTGGGAGGTTTTACATCAATGATGGGTGGAGGAAGGATGGGATCAGCTGAGATCGACGGCGCAGAGGAAGTCGGTCCGCTGCACAAGACGCTCTCAATGTTCACACCAGGCTGGACCTGCAAACAAAACATGCCATTTAAATTCAAAAGGTTAATAAAAGCAAAGTTATCAAGTGTCATTTTGACACCAGCTAAATGAAAATATTCGATCAGAATGCATCAATGGGTAATTTACTGCTTGACTGGCTAAAACACAAGAGTGTAGCTCTTTGTGTTTAAATGCATTGAAATTGCAGAATTCAATGTTCTGCGCAACTCTCACCTGTATTTCGAGCTGCGGACGGCGTTTCTTTGGTTTTGACTGGACCTCCAGTAAGATGGTGTTGGGCTTCCGAATGACTGGAGCTGGTTTGGGTTCAGCGATGGTTGCAGGTGGTAAGTCGCCGATGGTGATCTGTGAAGGCACCGGGGCCTGGCTGTCCACTCTAGGCTTACCTAAAAAGACAGATACAGAGCAGTGTAGAGATTAAAAATTAGGGCTAGTATCTGAAAGATTCAATTCAATGCAATTTTATTTATATAGCGCTTTTCACAATGTGCATTGTTCCAAAGCAGGAGAAAACAAGAAACACAAAAAAGGTCAAACACAGAACAGAGCATGGTGTTTATAGAACAAGCAAGATCATTCTAGTAAATAATATCTAATAAAAGCAGTCTCACGGTGAGCAAGCCAACACGGCCCTGTGGCGAGAAACCCAAACTCTATAAAAATAAATGGAGAACAAAAAACCTCTGGAGTAACCAGTCTCAGCTGGGAGGACCAGATCTCCTCTGACGTGTCACAGCTGCACTCAGTGACTTTGATTAAAAGTTAATCAGTACATGTTTATGAAGAATAGGGAAAGCTTATTAGTTGTGATCTAGGAAGTTTCATTTGTGGAAACTGTTTAGGTCTAGTTTGGTGTTATTTTGTGATCAATGTCAGACACTAGAGAAATGTTAAAAGCAGGGAAAATAGTAACTGAGTGGAGCTTTAACTTCAAACTCATCAGATGTTGGTTGTGCATTAAATACTAAGTATTGTTAATTTCGCGTTAACTTTAAATTAGTATTCACAGTGCTTCACTTTTCCACATTCTGTTATGTTGCAGCCTTATTCCAATAATTCCAACAATACCCCATAATGACAACGTGAAAGAAGTTTGTTTGAAATCTTTGCATATATATAATACTTATGTATATAATAAAAAATACTTTTTTCGTTTTTTATTTGTAATAAATTTGCAAAGATTTCAAACAAACTTCTTTCACGTTGTCTTTATGGGGTATTGTTTGTATAATTTCGATGAAAATAATGAATTTAATCCATTTTGGAATAAGGCTGTAACATAACAAAATGTGGAAAAAGTGAAGCGCTGTGAAAACTTTCCGGATACACTTTATTTATACAAACCTTCTTACAATTTCCATTGTTACAAAGCAGCTGTACATGAAAAATAATGACTATAAACAAAAAAAGTTATAATTAATGTGACAAGGAGTCCGTCTTTGCTCTTGAGGATGGAATTGCCTGAGCTGGGATGGTATGATGGTCACTTTCAGAATTTTGCAATGGGCTATCCATAAACTGTCAGGAGAGCTTGTCTTATGAACGTTGACTTCTTTAGTTTTGTATCTAGAAGCATTTATCAAGTTTATTTATAAAGCACTTTATTGCATTGTTGAAAAAGTAAAACGCAATGAATAAATAAACAGATAAAGGGAGAAAAATTATAAATAAAGGGAAATTATATTATATATTATATATATAGCTGCAAAAACAATTATTCAGTTTTTCTGAATTTACAATTTATTGGTACCAGTTTAAGTATTAAGTCAAGTTAGAATTTTTGTTTCATTCTGTGAATTATGTGCTTGTGTCAACATTTCTCCTAAATTCAAATTCCATTTATTTGCAGGAATTTTCCTGATTTTGAGACAAAATACAAAAAAAACATACTGTATTTGCAGATCTGTAATACTGCAAAGAAAACAAGTTCATATTCATGTATAAACAACACAATACTAATGTTTACATGTATTTTATGATCCGTTCAAAAACGAATATATGATGTTACAAATCAGAGTTTTTGGCATTCTCTATAGTCTTTCACATGGCTGTTGGGTCTTTCAGACTATTGTCATGAATAATTGTCTGTAGGTTTGTGTTTATGCACTTTGCAGAAAATCACTATAAAAAAACATCAGCTAAATGACTAGACTTAAAAAGGATGTAGTTTCTCATGCGATGGGGATATCTGTCTGCAGAATTAAAGAGGCTACAAGAGGCTACATTAAACCCAGAGTAAAATGTCCATCCCTCTCTCTTCCGCAGGATACAAGAGTGGATTAACAACACATTTAGACAGCCGAAAGCTGCCCGTGCCAAACCCCTGAAGTCTGCACATCCATCGGCCCAATGCAGCAGAGATAACATCAACACGCTGTCTACAGGCAAGCACACAGCGAGACCCCAATACTCACGCAAGAGGGATATTAAAGACAGACACACTCCTGCGGATGAAGCCCACACACTCATTACTTCACCTCTCAACACACTTCAGTGTGATTGTAAAGGACGTTAACGGTACTTCAAACCGCCGTGTCTGTCCAAAACCCATTCGCTCACATCTGGCAAAGCGGAAGGCAAGAGTCTGTTCTGTAACTGGTACCAAAAGACAAAGAGGTTCATCCAGAGTGCGCTAGAGGTTTGTGTCATCCCTGTTTGCGGGAAGGAAGATTACGGACACGCACGGCCCATTACAGAGACGTGAGTCTGGACTCGGCACATTAACGGTGAACGAGGAGGCTCGCATTAGAATAAATCTGCTGCGAGCGCAGCAATCTGTTTTTCCCAGCCTTCCATGCAAAGCAGGGGAAACATAAGCTTTACGATTTCCATAATTTGGCTGAAGGGCATCCAAACAGTGGTTCAGGAGCAAGAAGTACTGACTCATCTGGAATGCTCAAATAGTTCTGATAGCAAACATGTGGGCTGTGCTGCAGGACCGCAGACGGAGGAAAGACATTTGTATTCCACAACCTCGAGAGAGAGCGTGCGAAATACGAAACGAGATCGGACAGATTAGCGCAGTGATGGACAGCGAGAGGGTAGGGAGAGACGCTATTTTGGCAAACTAGAGAGGCCGCCAGGCATGCGAGGAAACGAAGACCAAAATCGGGTTACAGAATTAACTTCCCTCATACCTCAAAATGCAAGGGAACACATCCAGGAACGTGTAAATCACTGATTTTATCAGATCCGCGGCCCTTGCTGTGCAGGTCAGTGGAAAAGAAAAGAGGTTTTGATTGTTAAAGTCCCAGTGAAATTGAAAATGACTATTCTTATTTTTTCGTGAAATATTGCAGCGTTTATAGTAAATAGCTTATCAATCAATTTCTTTTTAAAATTCATGTACCCTCATGATCTTAAATTATAATAAGAAAATCTCAAAATGGCGTAAATAAGACGGCTTGGCTGGAGCATCAATTAACTCCTCCCCTTCAACTGTCAGTCTGCTTCAAAACAGCTGTTTTTACACATCCAATCAATTTTGCAGTGAAAAACCCAAGCCACACCCACTGATTTAAAATTCCTTTTCACTTGGAAGTGTGTCATAATACGGAAGCAAACGTGCCCGATTCACGTGGACTTTAAGAAGACGTGTATGTGCGCACACTGCCACTTCTGCATCCGCACGCAATTTAAACGCAACAAATGAAGTCACGTCTTCATCGCGGGGGACAACACAAGAGCAATTTCTCTTTCAATCAATAAACTATAAGCATTCACCCCTGAGACAGCAAGACCCAGTGAGCTCAAGCTGCTCAGTGCCAGCGTGCAAGACAAGGGAAGCAACGAATTAAAGAGTTTTAGCAATTTCTTGATCAACGAGTGCATGCACAAAATAAACGGATATCTAAAATCTGCTTAAAAAGTGACCTGTTTTCATTTGTTTACATGCATTGTAAAAAAACGGCTACTCATAAAACCACGTTTACATGGAAGTTTCCTGGTAAGACTGTACATGTAAACGCACCCATTGACATATTTTCATTTCAATTACATAAAGTTATTCAGATAATAATAATAAAAAGAATTTTGCAGGTTACAAAAAAATGCAAAACAACCGTTATCAAGAAAATATACATCATAAAAACGTTAAAAAACATCACGTCTTGTAAAACCCAAAGTTGAATCGCCTGACATTTTCTCCTCTTCACAGACTAGAACTGGCCAAGCAGATTTACGGAAAGCTGCCCGCCGTAGCTTCTGTGTGACTGCGACTCTTCTGCGGATGAGACGTACGGAACATCTGCAGCAGATGAAAGGCAAGCTCTCCGCTCCCATGGGGCGCACTGCAATTCCCGCTGTCCTCCCCGGAGAGTCACGGAAGAGGGGAAATTAGGCCAGCTCTAATCTTCAGCCCTCCAGAGACCCAGTCTGAGCTTTGGCGAGTCAATCCAATCCAGCCTGGGCCGGTCTGGTACCCTCTGCTTCACAGATACCCCGCAAAACAGTTTTTAATGAGAGTCTGCAACTTTCACACATTGAGTACGACACGAAATAGGACAGCCGCAGGGACAACACCGGCGGACGGTGTACGAACAGATTAAAATGCCGTGGGTATCGCATTGCATCAAATATCTGAATATAATGACTGCTAATAAAAGTAATATGCTTCAAATGCTTTCTGCCGATGAAGGGTGCTGAAGAACATATCAGGAGATGTGATGCTTCACTTTTATAAGATAGAGTTTGATAGCTACAACTTGGCGAATGAAATGGAGATCCAGCGAAATGCAATACGAAAAATTGCATTTCGCTGTTTTTTTTGTGGTTAATTTACAGAGCACTTTCAGATTACACTAGTAAATCCAACTTTCAGACCAAAAAGTTGATCATTAAAATTATGAAAAATATTTTCATACTCGTCTCACTCACATCCTCTGAAACCTAATGATTCAAGGCCTGTTCACACCCAGAAAGATTTCAAATGTAGAGTTTAAAGATAAGAATACAGCAGAATTTTTCATCTCAAAAACCAGAAAACATTGACAGACAATCATTGCATTTGAATTTAAAGGACTCTCACATACAAAATGTGAAACTTTAGTGCCCGAGAATAAACAAACCACATTTGCGAATAGGTGTGAACGCCTCTATACTTTGATACATTTCGTTGCATAGTACTTGTACATGTGTAATGACAATAAAATTGAATCTCATCTCATATATTGTTATAGTAATCTTTCTTTCTTGGTGTGAACATGTCTTAAATAACAATTATTCTTATTTACTTATTTTTATAAGTAAAATCCTGCCGTTTATTAAACATCATGTGGCATCTCACAGCATTTTCAGTATGAACAGCATCACACCTGATAAGTACCCATGACATCATTGATATCAGCATCACAGCTACAGTTATAATGCATTCACATCACACTCAAATGACTGTAATTACCAGATTCTACTCAGAAATGATGCTTCTATGGTAACAGTCATAGTGCCAAATGAATCCATGTAAATATTCAAAGTATTTATTCAATACATAAATGTATTTGCTTTTGTTAAATGTTTAAGAATAAAAAGCCCACATTGTCTATAGCCATTAAAACAGTATATAGACACTGTCTTTGCGAAACCTCGGATGTCCAAATTCAGGAAATGGAAAAAAACTGTACTTTTTAAATTATTAAAAACTGTGTTGTCGAAGTTGACAAATCCTTTTTAATTTGATAGTTAGATATTTGCAAAACCCAGTAACAAACATAAAGGATTCCGATCGATTTATGGCAACAACAAAAAAATAAGAAGTATGTTCATAGAAGGTTACAATTGGGCAGCAGTGGTATCAAACACAAATGTGTGCAGGTACCAAACTACTGAAGTGTCCACACCATTTCTACTGAAACAGTAAATCAAGGTACCAGATATTCAACGGCTCCTTCCCCATTTAAAATAGTGAACAGCCATTATCACTTAGTTTACTTTACAGCCTAGAATTGAATGAGGAGTGCAGAATGATGTCATCAAAATCGTTAGTCCATATCGGCGGAAATAAGAGCTTGTAAATTATGAATGCCTATATCCTCTTAATCTATAGTTTATAGATGTCCTTAAAGGTACACTCCATCCAATTATGAAAAATATATCATGAATTACTCCCACCAAGTTTCTTTGTTCTGTTAAACACAACGTAAGATATTTGGAAAAATGTTAGCATTTCTGGGACTTCGTTTGACTACCATAGTAGGAAAGTCAAAGGTGCCCTGGAACTGTTTGCTTTCCTTAATTCTTCAAAATATCTCATTTCGTGTTCAACAGAACAAAAAGAGATATAATGACTTTTCCTACTATGGTAGTCAATAATGACCTAGAAATGTCAGTTGCAGACATTTCCCCAAATATCTTTCTTTGTGTCCATCGGATCAAAGAAGTGTATATAGGTTTGGAACAACTTAAGTGGGAGTAAATGATGACAGAATTTTGACAGAAGTATCCCGTTAATGCTAACATTCATATTTTAGCTCTATTTCACAATGGTTAATTTAATAAAAATCTAAATGTTTCGCTCCCAAAACGACGTGTCTGAATAATTCATAATTCCAACCTAAAATGAACGCAGCATTAATGCTGTGGAAGAAATTCAGGCAACACACTGAATAGTGAGAGGAACCAGCGAGGTGATATGAGCGTAAGGTAAATTCAATGACACTGTTCAGGGCCACTGCATTGCAGATGTGATTAGCCGAGTCTTTGTTCACTCAAGCGCAACTCGGATCAAAGGTCAACGCAGCAGACAGACGACAGCCCACAAAACCACCACCTGCCATTTCAACGTCCGCCGTTCTCTGCCATTTCATTTCATTTTCAATAGTCCGAGTCACGATTCCGGAAGCGTTTGAATATTGTAAACAATTAAACCGGAGCAAAGGTGCACAGCCACCGCTATTTATTAGAGCGATACCTTTAATTACCTCCTCAGTCCATTGCAGAAAATAATAACGACTTCAATTCAGCCGTTACCAAACTATTGGATCCTTCTGTCGCCAGGAGGTCCAAAAGAAGTGGGGGAGCAGGGTTAATAAAAATAATCTCATAATACCAACACTTTCTAAATGTTTTCAATGGCTATTTGCAATTACTGCCCAAAAAAAGGCGCCCTCGTAAAGCACGCCTGTGTTTTCATACGCAGGCTAATAAAAAGTATTACCTCTGACTGCACAAGGTCGGAGCGGAGATGGAGGTTGCGGTGATTTGAACTGGGAAAATGGGAGCGCGATAGAAAGCATTAATGACCCTGACAGTGAAGTGATTAAAAGAAAGCGGTGTTGGAAGGCTTTTTAATGAGAGGAGAGGAAGCCGTAATTAAGAGCTCCACTCGCCGAGCTGCAATGTCTGTCTAATTAAGTCCGTTCTTTAATGCCGCCGCACGCTCGCGTCCCGCCTGAGGAGAGACGGTTTTATGACTGCAGCATGAGGAGGCTGTCGCAATCCAAGCGTCTTCGTTGCAGAATAGCCAAACGGGATGACGAAAGGCAAAATTACTCCATATATTCAAAAGACAGGAGATTTGTGTCCAAACCTACTTATCTTTACCTACAAAGCTTTCTTGGGCATGAAAGACGTAATTCTTCTTTGAAACCTGTTCAATCAGAGGTCGGGAGAGTTGACTTCATGTAGTTTTTGATAACTTTTGTAAATACAAAGGCGTTAGAGAGAGTTACACATGGTGATGATGGTTTACCTAAGGGTATGGCCATGGGAATGAGGTAGCCGCGTACTGGGGAACCGGGCTGATGCTGCTGTGCGGAGTCACTGGGGCTGAACAGGAAATGAGGTTCTGAGACTGAAGGTTGCAGGCCGGAAACAGCGTCCACAGATGGACTAGTTTGGGTTTTAGATGACTTCATTACGACCCCTACACGACATAATGAAAAGAGGAGGATTAAACAAAAAAGATCATGAAACGGAGAAGCGAATCGTTTCCAACTGAAGATTATGGACACATTTCAACAACTCACCTCTGACGGTCTCTATTACTTTGGGTCGTTGAGATTTTGACTTAAGTGTGGGGGAAGTGAATCGAAGGTAAGGTGCCTTTTTCAGAGTCCTTCGGTGACCCTCATAAAGAGCTTTGCCGTAAAGCTTGGCCAGATATTCATGATCGTCCTGAGTTTTCATGACCACTGGCTGGATATGAATGAAGAACAAACTATAAACTTTTAGTCAAGTTATACATTAAACAGAATAGAATGATACACTTCTTTTTTTTTTTTTACAACTCTATACAATACTATACCATACTACTCCATACCATTCTATACAATACTATACCATACCATAATACTACATACCATTCTATACAATACTATACTATACTATACCATACTACTACATACCATTCTATACAATACTATACTATACAATACTACTACATACCACACCATACCATACTACTACATACCATACCACTCTAAACAATACCATGGTATACCATACTACTACATACCATACCATGCCCCTCTATACAATACCATACCATACCATACTACTCCATACCACTCTATACTATACCATACCGCTCTATTCAATACTATACTATACCATACCATGCTATTCCATACCATACCACTCTATATAATACAATACTATACTATACAATACTACTACATACCATACTACTACATACCATACCACTCTAAACAATACCATAGTATACCATACTACTACATACCATACCATACCATACCATACCCCTCTATACAATACTATACCATACCACACTACTCCATACAATACCATACCACTCTATTCAATACTATACTAACCATACCATACTATTCCATACCACTCTATACAATACTATACTATACCATACTACTACATACCATACCATATCACTCTATACAATACCATACCATATCATACTATACCATGATTATGGTCAATTATATATTTTACTTTACTTTAACCCCAATAAAAAATAATCCACATACTTGGATAAAACCTAATTATAGCCATGGATCCTTATCATCAAAATCTCATGGCAACCCCATAGAGCCGCCAACAAAATCCATCTCAAACTCTTATAATTGTGTTCCGGACTGGCTCTGCCTTTAAGGATAGCAATAAAAAGCCCCAACTCGCTTCATGCTTGGTAACCTTTCAGATAACCAACGGATGTGTTGCTAGGTTAAGAATCTTCCACAAAGACACCGGGCAACAGGGACGGACATTAACAGGAGCTGGCGTGCCAAACACAGATAAAGCAGGCCTGTCTATTCTCTTCACACTCTTTATATTTAGCTAATTAGTGTCATGGCGACATACGGGCGTTCATTTAGAGGAACACCACAGTGATGTAGAGAAGCAACTGCGTGGTTGTCCAGATGGACCATTTTGGGAGTGTTGTGAGATACAGTAGTAAGGTCATGGCGATAAGGAAACAAAAACAGGTTTTCATTTTGGTGATAACAGACGGATGTTTAGAAGCAAAGTGAAACAATTTCTACTATCTTGAGCTCACAAGGTTTTGATACGTAGCTATAAAGTTTGAGTTTTATGCGAGCACATTCATTAGATAACACTGGACTTGCTCACCGTCTCTTGGTTAACTTCAGGTTTGGTTCTGACACACACAGTGGGTTGTTTCCCATGTGGCAGTGTGTTTTCCGCCTGTGCTCTTACTGAGCCTCTCAGAGAGGTTTTCTTCTCCGTTGCAGAGGTTTCACCTCCTCCTCTTCCTCCCCCTCTCGCTCCAGCCCTGCGGCTGCTCCCGCTCCCCTGGCCCTGCTGCACCATTTTAGTGACTGCAGCATTGTTGCTCTCCACAATCCTCTTCTCAGAAACAGAGCTCTCCCTCGCCAGCTCATCCTGCCAGGAGAGATAGAGAGGGCACGTTGTAGTCAAAAACGCTTGAAGTGAGCTTTTGTTTAACTTTGGCAAAGCCCCTGGTGTTCAAATATTTCCTTTCAAGATAAATTCTCTGAAGTTAAAATTTAGGGATGACAATGCCATTATAGGTTGAGTTCAGTTATGAAAATGCATTCAAAACATCGTTCCGTTCAGGTATCGCAAACAGTCCAACGCATGAACATCTGCAACATCTTTTTATTTGACCAATGGCAGATGAAGAGAGTTATAATCTATAGACGGTTACGACATAAACCAACGTTTCTTTTGTGACCCCTCCTGAACTTCCAGGACACAATCACAAACAATAGAGAGCCTGTAGATTATTTCTGAGAACAATCAAAAGAAACCGAGAAGAACCGTTACTTGGCCAAACTTGTCTCTCCAATACTTTGAGTTTAGAAACCGATACCAAGCTTAACCGCTAGAAGTTAATGTACCATAAGGTTTGTAAAAATGCGACCGAACTACAGGACCCGTTCAAAATAAAAAAATATTTTATAAAAGGAACATACAACAAAATTCATCAAATCATTTATTGAATACAATTATTATATAGTCAAATAATAATACAAATACATTTTTACATAAATGAAGTTAAACATAAATAGTTATTTAATTCGACACTAGCCAAACACAAACCGAAAGTAGCCTGAGGGTCAGGTGCACATGTCCGATGAAACGGTCTATAATAAACTATGCAGCATTGTAATAATCCTACCGTTGTGAATCGAAGAAGGTAAGAAGACAATTTTGATCATTGATTTTTTTTAAATGTATTTGCACAATAATGCAACTTTTAACCAACAAAAGCAGCATTTAGAAAAAAAGACACACTGTTGTCAAACATTCTAATGCAGCCCCCAATAAATATCTCTAATAGTATAATTGCGAATTTATTTAAACATTTTAAATCTAAAATCTAGAGAAAAAGAAACATCAATGTATTGTGTAAAAACATCACAACTTATTTTACGGTAGATGAAGAGACTGGTACAAAGGAAAGAGAGAAATCTATTATTTCAACTCACCTGAATCTCTTTCCTGAGTGTATTGATCCAGGCATCAACTGTCTTCTTTATCCTCAGTTCTTTACTAACATCTCTATAGGAAAAGACACATGACAGGACATCAACATAGCACATGACCTCAAAGACATGACAGAAACCACAAAAGCGACAGAACAAGAGTCTCATTGTTCAAATACTGTCATGTTGCTTAAGGCATTTTATGGGTTCTTTCAAAGGTTTTGAGGGTAAAGCTGAAACTCTAGGTTGGATTCAGGGCCAATTTTTTAAAATATTGGTCACACTTTATTTAAAAGTACAATTCTCGCTATTAACAAACCATTTACTGAGACGTTTGCCCTAATAAACTCCTAATTTGTTGCTTATTAATAGTTAGTAAGTTAGTTGTTAAGTTTAGGTATGGGGTAGGATTAGGGATGTTGAATATGGTCATGAATAAGTGCTTACTAATAATAGGCATGCTAGTAAGGAACTAAATGGTCTCTATACTAAAGTGTTACTGAAATAACTTCACGTTGAGGTATGAACTTGTTTTCTTACTATGAACTCAAAATTAAAGATCCGTGTATGTAGCGAAGCTATTTCGCATTGGATTTGGATTTGTGAAAGAGCAACAAACAAGACAAAAAACAATGGAATCACTGACATCCGTTTCTTTAATATCGGAAGATATTATTACAGACTTTTATTTTATCAACTCAAATAGTTATTTTTGCAAAAAAAATCATTTCTACCATGATTAACTTTCCCGCAAATGATTATGTTTTTATGTTTAAAATATGGTGCATATCTCATATCATCTATAAGCAATTAGATAAAAATGTAAACAACGTGAACATTTTTATCAGTGACCGCTCATTTAAAAAATCACTGGTTGTTCAGCCTCTATGGAGATGATGGTGTGAATTTCATTCATTGGGTGACAAAAACAAATCTTCAAATTCATTTTCTACATCTCCAAAATAAACAAACTCTGCTGCATAATATCCAGACATGAATATGTGCAAAAACACATAGTTCCCCCTCACCAACACATTTGGGAGCAAAATAATTTTCACGTTTGCGTTCTAAACCTTTGAAAAAGTGAATCCCGACGCGAGCTGACATCTGCGAGCAGAGCTAATCTAAATGTAGCACACTGCGTTCAGAGACGCAATCATCTTCCAGCGTTTCTCCACACCACACATTATGTTAATGCCCTGCTGTCTGCTGGCCTGTTAGTCCATCTCTGCATCACTTATTGCACTGTATAAATCACAGAGATGAGGGCCTGAGTGACATTCCCAGCATGCCTCCTGACTGCTGCTCTGCCAGAACCCGACGCATCTACTGTCTTCTTATTCTTCTTTAAGATCTCTCTCTGAACTTCAACGCGTAACACAGGAGCAATCTTGAGGGCTGGTACAGGGAGTCTGAGCGCCGGCACAATGGAGTTACGTTGAAGAACACTGCGTATTCAACAGTTTCAGAGGGGATAGGATGCAAAGATGTGGTTTGTGAAAGTGAACGGTTGCTGCAATGTGCTCTGACATTGGCACCTGTAGATGTTTTCTGGACGGCCGCTGTCCTGCTGCTTCAACCCTGATCAAACACCTGTCTGTCATTTTTAAACTAATCTGAAGACTTTGGCTGTTTCAGCTGCGTTTGATCAAAGCTGGAGAGGGACTGGACACGCTTGGCATAGACATACAGTTCCAGTCAAAAGTTTGGATCCTCACTCACTCGTTCATTTTTTCCATATTGTCGAATATAAGTATTAATATAAAGCATCTAAAATAAATCAAAACTGCCGTATTTTAGCATCTTCAAAGTTGCCAACTTTTGACTATAAAAAAATTGTTCTCTTGGTATTTCATTATTCAGCTTTATTTGGGGCTCTTATTTGCTGCTTTTTCTTTTTTATGTTGTCTAGGTCTTACAATTAAAAATCAGTTTTTTAAGCATAACATTTTGGTTTTCTATTGAAAGAAACGCACAATTATATTTGTGTTGGCACGATTTTATTTTTGTCTACAAAAGTAATTTTAAACATTTGAGCATAAACCTTGAGATTAAACGATTTTTGAGAAACATTAGTGTTTAAAAAGCATTATCAAGCGTTTTTTCTGCTTAAAAAGCACAACATTTACATAACTCATGTAGACTCACATAAGTCTAATATTAATGGTTTATTAACTAGAACATTTAATCACCAACTTCTTTCATAAGAAACAGAAAATGTAAAGTTGCAAGCATTGAAAATGATAAGTAATGTAAATGTTGTCGTGCTTTTAATCCAGAAAAACAGTTCCCTTTACTACTACAGGTATGTGTTTAAAGGGCCCTCTTGATCTTGATATGATGTGACGTTGGCATTTGATTCAGCAGATGTAACCCTAAATAATTAAGTTATAAAAGTCTATGAACAGAGATGTTTTCAACACCTTAAATCTTAAAAATGAGACATTACATTGCCACCAAAAACATTTGAATGGCTGTAGTATCTGTGTTTAATATAGCCTACATTTACAGGAGGATTTACTAGCAAGCAACACTAATGCCAAAGGATAATAAAACTGCAATAACATCCCAAAAAAAATCTATACAGTTTATATAAAAATGTAAGAAAAAATAGTAAATTGCTGCATGTATATTTGAACACTAGACTCATTATTATCATGAACCACTAAAAATGTGTGAGAGAATATCTAGTAAACTATATTCTTGCTCGATTTTAATCTGAGCGTTCTCTTTCCACACCCTCGATCTTATCCACCACTCCATCCGAGCTCTCTCTCTGGTTTGTAAGTGCCATTAGGAAGATAGTTTGGACGGTAGCCTGACAGATATTGCACTGCGGCACAAAGGGAAGATATCCAACATACCCAAAGCCCAGAGAAGGAATGATGCGCTGTCAGGAGAGGGGATGTTTCAGGGGCACAGCGGTGCAAATTCTGGACTGAAATTCACAACAGCTGGCCATAAAAAACACAAAGACAAAGAGAACTGAGCTCTACTGATCCTTCCCCAACACCTACTAGAACCACAACAAACACACACAGACTTCCTACACAAAGACACAAGGACTGGCTGATCCAAGCACCAACACAGCTGCCCACATATCTCCCAAACAGCTCTCGACACAAACACAGACTCTCAGCGGAAGGCTCTGGCTGACGATAAAAGCCCTGTCACCGAACTCCGGTGCCTCCTGCGTCTCAGCCGGGCGTCTGCCGCGTGATGGATTCGCCTAATCAGATGATGCTCGAAGACACTCGTGCCTCCAAATGGAGCGCAATTGATTCGAGCTCGGCGAATGACCTTCAATTAACCTCTGTGGACCGCCCGCCATTTTCCTCTCCATCCTCTAACTGAGCCCCTTTAAACTCCTTATTATCTCGTAAATTTGAGCTTCTCGGGAAGTGGAAAATGAGCCGTAGAGTCTGTTAAGCACATATCTTTATTCACGTTCCTTCTGAAAAAAAAGTAGGAGAAGTGAAATGGCTCCAGAGAGAAACTCGAAAAGAGATATAAGCTTTAAGTATTTGCTGACGGCTCTAAAAACGCAACCGCTAATATCAGAATCAGCAAATTTGGAGTTGTGAGTGGACTGAGATAAGATGTTGTGTCTGTGTGAGATGGGTGGGGATGTTGACTACTACAACGTACAATTGCCAATTAGTGACGTTGACGGTTTTCTGGCTGACCTGATAATAATTAAGGCCGCCAAACAATTAATCGCATCCAGAATAAAAGTTTGTGTTAACATAATATTTGTATCGTATTGATAAACGCAAACACATGCATGCATATATTGAATAAAAATATAAGAAGTGATAAATGTTAATATATCATTTTGGTTATTGGTAAATAAAGATACATAGAAATATTTCCTAAATATACATGTATGCGTTTATAAATGCAAAATTAATATGCACAGTACACAGACATATAATAGGTAAACACAAACTTTTATTCTGGATGTGATTGATCGTTTGACAGCCCTAAATATAATATGCAGGTATTGACAATAACAGAGATATTAATAAACATGGATTAAGTTGCATTATTAAAGTACACTAAGAACAAAGAAAAACAAAACTTTTTCAAGTTAAGGAATATACAAAACAGCAGAACAGAGTCTAGAAACTCCAAAGGTGACAAAGGCAAGTCATCAAACCGAAACATAAACAATAAAAGCTCATAATCTCCGATGTTGGTAACAGATGTAATTCTGTGAGTAATTACCAGAATGATCAAGCACTTTTGGAGTTGACACAACTACAAATTACATATCTGTATAAAACAAACTTCTTTAGCTGAAAGTTGTTATGTATGCCGAGTAAACTTGAACACAATTCAATACGAGTTTGAACTCCAAGCCTCTGCTACTGAGGAAACGAAGCCATAACAATTATGAGCGGAGACGGTAGGAAGCATCAAGAAAGCTAGTTAGAAGCAGCGAGACGAACGATAAATCTCACCACCGTCTCGGCAACCCAAAGCCTTTGCCATCTGTTGAATTATGCAACACCCTTCATGAGACTTTCAGCACATTGGATAATTACAATTACAAAGTCATTGAAACTCAAACTGAGAAAATATTGCCTTTACCCAAGTGTGAGGTGTAACTTTTCGGAGGGGGCCCGCCGTGCATAATGAAGGAATAAAAGATCGGAAACTTCCACATTTGCAAACGCCCTCATTAATATTTCATCGCGACGGATGGCGGGAATAAAATCGAACTTCAGACTCGTTTTGCAGTGTCACATCCTCAAATGGATGAATCCATCAAGCTCTGCAGATAAAGCGCGACGTGAAACGCTCTTCTCCCGCGGCGCGGGCTCAACCGGTGAACGGGGGAGAGCAGAACAGCATCTGGCACCTCAATCCCTGCGACCTTTCAGCAAAGGAAAAGATCAAAGCCATTAGAGCAGAGAGAGGCAGCCGCATCAATCAGCACGTTTGTGTTTTCGTTCGCGCGCGGACATCAGTAGCGCGGCTGATTGTCGCTGCCATTTTGGAGACAATTAGCCTTGGGGGTGACATTTTGGTTGAAGAGTTTGGATACCGAGACGGGTTTTAGAGATGTCGGAATGGGACCGCCGAGCCGGGAACACCGCAGTCACGTGGGACTGCTCTAAAGCTTTCAAACAAAACAAAGCAGGATTATTTGACAGTCTGCTATGTAAATACAGAATACATAAGACATTAAGTGCTATATTTGATCAATTTATCATCTCATAGGCTTATATTGGCGATATGCAGTAGTGGCTTAAAGTGATGTACAGACGACTTTTTTGGTGCAATATTTGTGCGTTTCGTAAACAGGCAAAGAACGTGATGACATCATGGTGCGTTGATAGGGAGGGGTAGACTGAGCTGTGGGTGGCAATTCACAACCTCACCACTAGATACCGCTAAACTTCATACACTGGACCTTTATTAGGATATTTAATGGATATCATTATTTGGCAAAAAGGCTAACCCTAACCCAACTCAAGAAAAATGTGGTTCGCTTGAAATGTTGTTGAACATAATTATTAGGTCTGAATGAAAAAAAATATATATATTTAAATGAAATAGTTGAGGAGAGATAAGAAACCCAGACATTAAAGGAAATATAAATAAAAGTTGACTGTTCTTGAACACTCCTCACAAGCAAATCCGATCAGGTGAACTTAAAAAGGTAAAAGGTCAGACTTGTTTGCGTTCACTAAAGCACACAAGGTGCTCTTTGGAACATTCTAGCAAGGGATCATCGGGTTTAAACAAACATGTGGCGCCCACGCCATCAGGAAATACTGCTACTGTCAACTTTGGTTGTTTTTTGGTGCTAAATAAATCAACAAGAGACACAGAAGTAAGACAGAGAAAGTGAAATCCTTGAATGCACTTTAAGGTCGCCTGGGAAAAAAGCATCTGCCAGAAGCACAAATGTAAATGCAAAACAAAAGCATTTTCATTAGTGGTGTCAGTTCTAACTATACATCGCTTGACCACTCATTTCAAAACGTATTATAGCTCTGACTGTGCACTGAGCCCGAGGAAATCCAGAGAACACTGCTGTTCCCTCCGCTATCTCAGCATCACATAACAGACAGCAGACCTGGGGCGGCCGTCTCCATTTCACTTTTTAAACTGCTGCTTTAGCACTCTGCCTCTCTCTCTCTCTGAAAATGTTCATGATGTGGGCAGAGATTGTGGCTCGCGGTGTATCACAAGCCATTAGCTCCTTTACGCCTGGGGGAAGTGAGCTAATGTCACATTGAGACGAGGCAGAATGGTAAGATTGAGACTGACCTCACGCTATCAAGCCTTGCCCCTCCGTGTGAGATCTGCTAAAGGAGCAAAAAATCTACCCCCTTCCGTCTAAACACTTTGTTTGGCTCGGAGCGTAATGTTTAAGAGCTGCAAACAAATGCAAACTGTCCATAATGCGCAGCGACATAATGTCCTGGTGGAGCGTTTACAACAAACATGTGCCGTGACTAACTGGGGATATTATCACCAAATGAGAATTGTTCCTTTCTGCTTTGCAATACTTTTAAATAAATATTTCCAAATAAAAGGCAACAAGGATGGAAATAAAAAGCTTGTCTCAGTCTCAGACATCACGCTCACGTCTGATGTAAAAGACACGTTTTTTTGAAAAAACTTCAGCAAGTTCGAAGTCATCATCTGATTGGTTGAATTCCACAGGATTTCCAGGAGACGTGCGTGTCGCGTTTTTTTTTTATGGTCCGCCTGGAAACAACACAAAGCCATCTGATCGAAGAAGTTAGCTTATTTACAACAAGAATTCATCACGATTGACAAAACGCTGAATTCTTAAAAGTAGGCAAGGTTAACGGCATAAACTTAAAATAATTTTTGTTGCTATTAACTTTTGAAGTGAGCGTACACCGGCCTGTTTCTGTTGGAACATTTCCACGCCTCTAAACATGACGTGACACAGAACGAAATGTGATTGGTTGCTTTACCTGTCAGACATATGGCCTTTAGGGCGGGCCTTTGCCAAAGAAACCGGCCAAAGTTCTCAGACCTTCAGTACGCGAGGGTCGACTTATAAAAAGCTGACGTTATATCTATAATAGAGAGAATTTAGATAATCTTTTGACCACCTTTTAAAATGTAACTGGCGAGCTCTGGTTAACAAATCATTATACATTCAATCCTGTTTTACTTAATAAATTTAATCCTATTTAATGTTTCATTTTGAAATGGCGATAAATGAAAAATGAATGAAAAATCGTTCATATTTAATTTCATATATTAAGACAGATCTGAAGGACACCATAAAAATGTACAGCATAGCAGAAATGAACCCTTACAGTTTTTTGTGCTAGAAAAATATTTGTTACGTTTGATTGTGTCATGCACTTCACTCAGTAACACCAAGAGTAGTAAGTTTACAGTAATGAAAAGGAATATTTCTAAATTGACATTCAGCTACAAAACTTATACTTTTGCTATTCTCCTGAACCATTTTTGCAGCCATATTATTTGATTTTAACCCCACGTGGCTGACAATCATTCTCGCCTTTGTGTAAGAAAAAGACCTGTAATATTCTGTTCTGAGTTTAATGCGATGCCAGAGCTGTTAACCTCGGGTGGAAGCCAGCTCCGCTCTCAGAGGTGATGCTGCGGGTTGAATATCTTGAGGTCGAGCGCCTCTTCTGTGGCATCTCAGTAGAGGCCTCTGCTGACAGCTGCCTATCAATGTGACGCTTTCCTTTGGCTTAGACCTTTCCTGCCTGGAGTGTGCTCTGAGGCCAGCTGTCAATCAAACTCGCATTCTGGTTCACTGCCTCAAACTTTCAAAAGCATGAAAACACTCGAAAAACGCTGGAGTTAACCAGCCGAGCTCTGGGAAGCATTGGTAAAAATGCCAGAGAGCTAAACATTACGACTAGCAAAGCTCTATGACAGTATTACTGCAATAAATTATTAACTGAGAGAGAAAGAGAAAATAGCTCAAGTAGACCATTGACTGTTTTAGAAATGTCTTCAAGTGATTAAGATGGTAAACAGTCACATGTTTGCACACCAAAACCCAGTTTTGATCTTAAAGGGATAGTTCACCCAAAAATTAAAACTCACTCATCATCTATTCACTCTCATTTCAGAACTTGTATATGACTTTCTTCTGTGGAACACAAAAGAAGATATTTTGAGGAATGTCTCAGTGGGTTTGTGTTCATTTAAAAGTCAATGGGGGCCAATAATGTTTGGTTACCAACATTCTTCAGAATATCTTATTTTGTGTTCTGCAGAAAAAAAAATTATAAAGTTTTGTAATATCATGGGTGAATAAATGATGGAAGAATTTTCAATATAGCTTTACTATTATTATAAAATTTAGAAAATAATCACAATAATCAATAATGTAGTGTAGTAATCACATCTCCACTTTAAATAACACTCACACCTTTAAATTACCATGAGAGCAATGACGAAACACTATTTTTATACTGATATTGTAATTCAACGGTACTTTCATTCATACCTGTTTTTTGACAGTGCCTCTAACTGAGCATGAAGCACCTCTCCATCTTTGGCTCTCAAAATGGCTAGCATATTTTCTTCCAGAACCTTCTTGCGCTGCCTGACCAGCCTCAGGACCTGTCCTGCATCCTCAAACATGGACGTGGGCGGCTGGATGCTCTTCAGAATGCTCGGTCTGTTTAAAGGAACGGCTCTGGTGGGAATTGCATCAACGGGGTCTGAGGGCTGGAGGAAAGGCGATCATTTAAATAATCGTATGCATTTCCAGAGGCGTGCATATTTCCTTAACAATCTTTTTAAAAGAGAAGCTTCGGAGAAAAAAAGGAGAAAAATCTCATCATTAACATAAAAATAAATGCATTTAATTTTGACGTTAAAGAAAATGTATTCACTAAAGGCATAACTTCATTACTGTTATATCTCAAACAATTTAATTAACTGTATTTTTTCAAATTAAAATGATCTGAAATGTGCCAATGAAAATGGATAAAAATCCAAATCCTCCCAATTGAAAAAACGCCTGCAGTATACTTTATCATTTACCATAGTAAACGTGGTAAATTGTAGTGTACTGTAGAATAAATTGTAGTATACTTAAATATTCGGTAACACTTTACAATAAGGTGCTATTTGTTAACAGTAGTAAATGCATTAGATAACAATAAACAAGTTATTTTTTCAGCATTAATTAATACGTTAATGTTAGGTCATGTCAATAAATTCATACATATTCACTTTCATTCGTGATCTATTAAATAATGTTAACAGTGACAACCTTTGATTTTAATAATGTATAAGTTAATGCTAAAATTGACATGAACTAACATTAATAAATGCCGTCGAAGTATTGTTTAGTGTTAGTTCATGTTAGCTAATGAAAGAGCTAGTGCACCATATTATAAAGTGTTACCAAATATTCTGTAGTTTTAACTACTGTGAACTGATGCAGTTTAGTAAATATCGTAGAATACTTTAATATTTACTATGATAAAGTTAAAAAAAATACTGCAGTATCCTATAGTAAATACAGTATTTTTCTTGTAGGATTAGATCAAATATAGGTGACTGCTGTTGTGTAAATCTTGGCCCGAAGCGCAGCATCCCTCCCTGTAGTACACATATCACGTTCCTTCTCGGCAAGCATGAAAGTGGGCAGCCGAGGGTCCTGGGCTGTCTCTTTCTCTCATCCTCTCCTGAATATAAATCTGTCGGAGAGCTCCATAAATCCATTACACAGACCAGCAGATGCTGCCCTGGCGAGCTCGACGAGAGATTTTAACCTGAACCCTGCACTCCTGTCGAACGCTAAGCTACATCAGAGATGCTAAAATACTGTTAATCACGAACTTACAAAGATCCTCTTACAGCACACAATGAATTTGTCGTTCACATCCTGATCAATATTGAAGCGGAGTACGTTTTTTGCAGTACGTTTACAACTTACTAGACCACTGTTTTATTCAAGTTTGGTACAAAGAGTGTCAATACATATAATATGTAACAAAACAAAGAAGGGATTCAAACGAAAAAAATAATGGCAACAACAAGAGTCTGCGATTATTGACTCGGACGAAAAGAAACAAATCTCCACACAAAGAACGCTGAAATTTGCTGCAGCGGCTTACAGAAGTGTTTTCAGACTCATTGCACATTTCTTTTCTAACCCCAGGTGCAAAATAGCGATAACAACGCTGATTTATCTGAGCGGTCTTTGAATAGCAGCGTGCCTTAAATTACACGACACAAAAGGTACCGGTGTGCCTGTCTGTTGTTGTGTATAGAAAACGCTCAGAGGAAACCTCGTAAACCAGGCACTGCAGAGGATGGGGTTGCCATGGAAACCTACCATGGAGATGGGGGTTGTGGAAGGAGGCGGGACCGGGTTGAAGGGTGTGAGATGGCTGCTCCTGCTGTTCTGGGTCGACTTGGCATGCTGCGCAGGAAACGCATCAGCACTCTGAAAGGACGAGGACCAACATGCAGAATCTTAGTTGCCTTGAACGCGAACTTAAACTTGTATGTAAAACATTAGACGCATCGACATGCTTTTGCATGAAATTAAATGTAACTAGTAATATAACATTTCTTATTTTTTTCAAAATGGCAAATCAGCCAATCAGCCAAGCAAATCAGGAAATCAGCCGCAGGCGCATGACGTGTTAGTTCACTATGCAGTGTGAATGACATTCTGTTAAAATAGGCCAGACTGCAGGACCAGTGACTGAGAGCGAGAGAGAGTGAGAGAGAGAGAGAGAGTTTCTGACAGCGGCCAAAGAGCATTCAGATCCAGCATCCTCAATTATATGCTAATGTGTCATTTGCTGTATGTTACATTATTCCGGGCTGATGGAATTTTTCAGCCGCAGAGACGTGACTGGAAACTCAATGCCGTACTGGGAGAGCGAGTGTGACAGTAATGGATGGAAACAGGCAGTGGCACATTTGGTGAGAATGAAGAAGTGCTGTAATTTATTAGTGTGGGAGGCAGAGGAATGAAACAATTGGAAAAATTGGTGTCTGGTCAATGAGACACAAATGTCTCGCTTCAGTGTCTCGGCTTGATTTCATCAGCGCCCCCCCCCCCCAATTAGATTAAGTCGATCCGGAGCTCAACACTTGGGCGGTCATTGGGGCACTTTAAGAGAGCAGAAACCTGCTGGTGCTGGGTGCTACGATGGTACACACGCCGTTTAAAATGTCTTAATTATCCATTTCATTTCACTTTAACCGTTTAAAATCTTGTTTTAAACTTCAGTGTTACGTGTGAAGCTGTGACTTGTGGTTAGGAATAATCTTTTGCTTTGCATGCGGTATATAAAAAAGAGAAAATAACCAAATAAGATCAAATTCATTTTAGTAGTAAACAAGTGCATACAAGGCATTTACAGTTTGCAGTGAATATACACTGCGTTATGAAAAAAAAGGTAGTTATTTATATACAAATAATTGGCATTTATATTCCAATGAAAATAACTATAAGTGTATAGTGTCCAAACCAAGGCAAAAACAAACTTCATTTCTTAACGATTAAGCTATTCAAAGGACACTTGTGGGCATTTTGTCTTGAAATATGCCTCAGAATTCAGACTAAGATGTCTGTTTTAGCCGTCATCCTCCCATTTCAGAGTAATGACAAATAAGAAGAAGCTAGCCGCTTAACCTTTAATAGGTTATCACATTGATTTCCGAGGCTCTCACCTGCATTAGTCGACTCATCTCATTTTTTAGTTGGCCCAGATCTCGCAGCATCTCGCCGGCCCTCTGCACGGCTGAGCTGGAAGATGCCATGTGTGTCTGTTCTCTCTGGTCCTCCAGTTTGCTCCGTTGCTTCACGTCTGGTTCTGATGGTCCTTGGTTTCCAGAACGTGATGCTGTAGGTGACATCTGCGTGCTTCTGCAAAAGAATCAAAGAGATAAGACTTGTATTTATTTTTAGTGAGATGCTTTATACATGAAGTCACATTTACAGCCGCGATAATCATATTTGTTTAATTCTGTGTACTACTAACAATATTTCTCCCAAATTTCAAATAAAAGTATTATTTCTATTTCTATATTGTACAAAATTAAAACTGGAGAAACTGCTCATAAAAAAATTACAGACCTCAAAAATTGCAAAGTAAACCAAGTTCATATTCACTTTATAGCAATATAACAGTAATAGTTATGCATGTATTTAGGAAAATTACAAATATTTTTGCTGTGATGACCTCTTTTATCACCGTTTTCATGAGTCTTGTCATGCTGTCAGTCTGTTACATATCTGTTGGATGAGTTTATGTTATTTCTGATGTTCTATTTTGTTAAAAATTCAACCGACACTGGACTGAAATGACCACAATACATCTGCTTGTACAATACAATAAAAAAATGCTTCCCGCGGCTGTAGAGTTTCTTGCTCGTATGTCAATGAAAACATTCTTACCAAAGACACACAAGAACAATTAATTTGTGTAAATCTTCCAAAAAAGGCAAAAATGTCGTTTTACAAATGTATGTAAACGCGAATGTTCACAGTAATTAAAAAGATTAAGTAATGTAAACTTAATTTTATATAAAAATTACTGACTTAAATATTTTCAGTTTCTATTAGTTTCAACTAATTCCTACTTTTGCGTTAATGTAACTTAATTTAACAAGTAAATTCAACAAGATTAGTTGAGAATGATTTTAATTTTTTACATTTTGGAATTAAGTGTAATTTTAAGCGTTTTTAGAAAGGATAAAGCTACAGTTAATGATGAATGTTAATATATTGTTGATATTAAGAAGAGTTTGTTGTATTTTTTAGTTTTGGGGTTGCCATTCTTGGTGCTTATGCTTAGGATGTGGGAGGTGCCATAGCTCTCGTATGCGTTTCATGTTTCTGTTCAGGCTGTTTGTTAATATTTGATGTAGCTGAAATGTTTAGGTTGTCTTAAGACCTTTTATCTAACTGTAAATAAAAAAAAGGAATTACCTTACTAAATGTTCAAAATTAAGAGGTATTAACCTGCATGAGAACAACTAACTCAAACCCTGATAGTTCTGCTCACTTAAAATTGGGAACATCATAAATAACTGATTATCTCTCATTTTTCCTTTGCTTAATCTTATTTATAGTGCACCAAAATTTGCTTTGCTTGTTTCATCCATCTAGCCTATCAAGTAAATGTCAACCCAGAGTTAAGCATCTTAAACATCAATATTTTTACACATTGGTGATTGAAATGTGTTTTCCATCACCAACCGAAATAACAGCAATCTCACAATACCAAAAGCTGTGCAGTTAACTCAACTGACAGATATATTGACAGTATATCATTACAATTCAGTGTACTAATAATCCAGTTAAAGGATTAGTGTCCCTCACACACACGGACTATAATTTAGCTGAAGGACTGTGAGGTCGTCCAGCAATGATGCTCGCCTCTTTCATCAGAGGAATGAGTAAACAAACGCCCCGAAACAGTGCCGGAGGATGGAACTCATCGCCCTCTGCTCGAACCCCCGCCGTCCCCATCCGTCCTTACAGCTCAGCGTTTACACCACATGTCACGTGAGCGGCACCAGGGAGAAAACCTGAAACAGGCCAGACTGAATCTGAAATATGTATTTATACGGGCAGGTGAGCAGAAAGCCAGAGGGGCCCGGAGGCCTCCAGCTCAGGGGTTTGTCGGGTTTTAGCAGTCTGGTTTCACAGCATTTGGTTGCCAGGCCATCTAACGTTACTGTGAAGACTTTCTCCAACACTGAAACGCTTGTCTAACGTTGCGGCGATTAATCATCTGCTGACGGTTTCGGTTTGCCAAAATTATGCTGCACATTTGAACAATAAAAGGCAGACAGGTTTTCAGGCAGACCGCATTGTCTTTCCTTGACAGAGAGAGCAAAACAGGTTACTTCAATATGATTTCTAAATCTGCGACTTGGTTATTTTTTAGCCCACAGTAACAAAAACACAACCACATAAAACACATTCATAGGACTTTTTAGGACGTCTGCAGCCTGACACTATTTTCATGAAATTATCTTAGATTCTTATTTCTCTCTGTTGACTTTGAGATGAAATGAGACTCGGGCAATTTCTTGACAGGTTTCACGAAATTCACCAGGAACTTTCTCCCGTCTGCAGGGAGAGAAGCAGTGCTAAATATCATCCGGAGGGTTAATATGAGTTTCTTGTACAAGATGCTTCTTCCAACAGGTTTTCTCTCATACTTTAAGAAAGTAAAGCGTTGGGCTTGACGGCTTTATTTAGAGAGAGAAAAGCTGGTGGAATGAAAAAGGGAAAGAGCGCGAGACGATTGAAACCAAGCGAAGATGACAAAATGAGAAAAAACGAGAAAGCACAAGAACGAAAGTGGAACAAGGAGGAAAATGAAATGTGGTACAGCAGGACAGAGAGAGAGATAGGGGGAAATAATTTCAAAGCATCATAGGTATTTTCGTTCAAATTCTAAGGAAGCACAGCATGTATACACAGCAATCCCAGAATGCACTGCAAGAACCTCAGCAACGAAATGAAAAGCTGTAAATAAATGTGAATACAAACCTAAAGAATTTGATATAAAGTAGGCACTCCAAAGATCCAAAAATATAAAATGTATATGAACACCAACTTGAGGATGTTGAACGTGTTTGTTCTTCTGCTTTTAAATAAAAATGTAAATAAATAACAGATAGGCTGAGGTAGCTCACTATCTGCACATCATGAGGTCCTGTGTAGAATGCCCATCCACTCACACATCAGATAGCTTGGAAAG
Source organism: Triplophysa tibetana (assembly GCA_008369825.1). Lineage (NCBI taxonomy): Eukaryota > Metazoa > Chordata > Actinopteri > Cypriniformes > Nemacheilidae > Triplophysa > Triplophysa tibetana. The sequence goes on from CM017907.1 coordinate 2,005,084, forward strand.
GGGATTAATATTTTATGACCAGAATAGCACAGAGACTTACTGACAAAGGTCAATAATACAAAAAAAAAACATTTAAAGAAAATAGTCAACAAATATATCAACAAAATGTCATTGGTGCTAAAATAGTGTTCATCTGAATGCTGTCTTAAAGGAACAGTTTGCCCAATAATGAAAATTCTCTAGTTTGGAACAAGCCTATATAAATGGCTAGGTTGAGCAAAAAAAAGATATTTGGAAGAATGTTAACCTACAACAATTTCTTAGGCACCATTGACTCTCAATAGTAGGAACAAAAAATTCTGTTGACACAAAATAAGTTATTTTGGGGAATTTAAAAGACCAAGCAGTTCTGCGGCACCTTTGACTTATTTTTCCTACAAATCAATGGTGCCTCAGAATTGTCGGTTGCTAAAATTCTTCCAAATATCTTTCTCGGTGTTCATTAAAACAAAGAAATTTAGATTTGGAACAACTTGAGGGTGAGTAAATAAAGACAGATTTTTTTTGTGCAGTCAGACAAGAGACAGAAAATTGCCAAATCACATCAAATTAGCATTTTATGAAAACTTGCTCATATTAAATGACCGACAGTCACCTCCTCTCTCCGGAAAGTCAAGGATATGATACAGACAAAACATCTACATTTTCTCAAGGTGAAGCGTCTGATGCTGAAGACGGCTGCGTTAACCCGAGACAGCGTTGTGTTTGATCCATCGCTTGGCAACAGACAGCACAACACGCAGATGCATTAGACATCCGTCTCATCAGAGACGCCTCTCTGTCCCCAGGTTTCATTTGCTGACAGGAAGCCAGCCAAAGAAGCAGGTGCTTTTTTGCCTTTTGGAGCTTCGCAATAAATAAACATGAAGGGGGGAGCGGCGGGGCACAGAGTGACGGTTTCCACGCAGCACGCTTCCCACAATCAGCTTTAAGATACCACGAAAAGAAGCTAATCCATTTGAAGAGGGAGATGCCAGGCTTTTTGATCTCGCTCAAATTGATTAGGTGTAGATACGATGGGAGGGGGGGATGCCCGATGGAGGTCACACGATGCTAATGTCGGAGACATCTTCTCCCAGAAAACACGGCGGTTAATGAGTTTCCCTGTTTGCGTGTCGACGTTCGGTGGTGATAGAAATCGTTCTTAAATGATGCACTGCCAGACGGTGTATGGATCTTCCTGCTGAAATATTCATATGGAGGGTTATTTGTGTGCCAATGAGAAAGCATAATCAATATGTGACACCTGTCAGATCGTACGACATAATAGTTACGCCCGAATATTTCTCAAATCGAATTACGACTTTCCGTCACCTTCCAGAGAAAATAAGCGTTTTTATCAACGCTCAGCACATTTTTTCCGGTTTATCGCAGCGATAGACATCACCTTTGGTTTAACTCAACCAGACGCCAAACCTCAAGGACAAACCCAACGCTTGGAGAATCGCTTTTAACAAACACTACAGAGAGAACAAATCATTATCCAAAAGCTGCAAAGCCCCAAAAATAGAACAAAGAAACAACATGTTTTCCCCATTCGTCCAATCAGAACGCTTGGTGTCTGCCTTCATTTGTCTGTCACAACAGATCTGGAGCAGAAATGAGAGGGAAGAACCTCTTTTTGAAGAGGTGAAAGGAGGATGGAGGAAGGGTGACGTCTTCTAACCTCGGCGACCGCGAAACGGCGACCGCTGGCTTCGCTAAAGGTGGCACATGAGTTTCAACCCTCCTGTGAAGAGATTTCATTTCATTGATTCAGATTTCATAGAAAGAAGAGTGAAATGTCAGGGGCAGGTGGGACATTCATCGTGGGGTTCCGCGCTTCACACAGCGAGGGAACCTTGAGGAACAAAAGATCCTGCAGGTTCCCGGACTACTGACGATATTTATAAATATGACAGCATGCTGTTTCGATGACAGACAGGTTATTATTTCATGAAAGAGGGATGTCTTCTGTTTAAAATAGAATGATTAGACGGCCATGTCAGGAGATGAGGAAAACTGTACTGCTGCGTTTCTTTATCTTTGAAGTATGTATACTACGCACAGTATTTAAAAACTTTCATATGAAAAAATATTTGTATAGATTATATACTTATATTATATATATATACAGAAGATGTAAACAAAGCTGGTCCGACGCGGTCCAGAAGAACTTCCCGTTTCAGTTTTTAAACACAAAACAAACCTTTAAACAAAATACAACCAACAGAACATTTATATCCGAAGCAAATTATCAATAGATTTAAATTGAAACATACTTCCAAAACATTACAAATTTCAATGACTTTTCACAAAACAAGTTGTTATAGAACATATAGCCGCAAAAGAAATTGGAGACTGTTTCAATATTATTTTCAGTTTTTCCGGATTTATCGTTTATAGGTATGCGTTTAGGTAAAATTACAATTTATGTTTAATTCTGTGACGTGCTAACAAAATTTCTCCCAAATTTTAAATATAAATATTGTTTCCATTTGCTTTTTTTCGCAGAAAATGAAAACTGGCGAACTAGGTTAAAACAACAGAAAAGCTTTGTGTATTTTTTAGACCTCAAATACCGCAAAGAAAACACTTCTAAGCAACAAAATATTTATACATATATATACAATATATTTATACTTTTAGCTCTTTTCTGTGTGTGTTTTTTTTTTTGGATGTCGCTATATTGTTCCACAAAACACGACTGTTACATCCCTAATATCAATGCTGATTTTTAACCACGATATTTCCTAAAATACAATGTGGATGCAAGTAGCTGATATGACAATGATAACTAGTAAACTAGCAACCGAAGAGAAAAAACAAATCAATGACAGATTTTCTACCTACAAACATCACTGCAAGCTTTTAAGCAACAGGGTGGCTTGTGTCTCATTCCCTAACAACTGTTTTTCTGTGCCGTGCATTAGCCGAAGGGACCCATCATCCATCATGGCGACCCACGGCTGCACAGATGCTGGGTAAACCCCGCTCATCTAAATGCCATCTCGTACACACCGACCCGAGCACGGAGGCTCTTTCCCCCGTACCAGCCGCAACAGATGTGGCCACGGACCTCGCTATTTAAATCCGGCCACCTGATGCCCGGGGCTGTGGTGAGAACTCCGGTGGCACAGCATGGGTGAGCGCGGTTCTTGGGTGCTCATTTATCATGATTTATACAGGGTGCCCTACTTCCCTTAATGCTCTTCATCATATTGGTTCTTGGATGATTATGTTTTTGCATTGTGTGGTCTGTGTGAATGTCCTCTGGATACAGACGCTGTATTTTCACCTGCATCAGAATCATATAAATATATGACATACACTCAACCCAGCATTGGGTCAAAATAGGACAGACCCATCCGTCGGGTTTTTCTAACCCAATGTTGGGTTAAATATAAACATTTTCTGTGTTATTTTAACCCAACAGTTGGGTTCCGAGTCATTTTCTTGTTAAACTCAGGATTCCAGACTTCTATAAAGAGAAATCAGATCAATAAACACTGTGTCCACTTCATTGCAAACGTCCATAGAAAAGAACCGAATTGGATCTTTCAAACTGATATTTATTTCGTCTGCTTCACAGATAATTAAGGGAATCGAGGGAGAAACCCGGAAATGTAATTTAAAAGCAATTTTACAGGACAGAACGGAGATGGGTCTGGAAGAGAAGACTATGCAGGATGATGAAACTCTTCTCTGAATTGCTCCTCTTACAATCCCTCAAGGATTTTGTCACACTGTGCGCACACAGCTCCAATTTCTTATGTTCCCTGAGAACACACATTTTAGTTCTGTTCCAATAACCCATATAAGATTGTTTTGGTGAACATCTAAAGCATCGTTGCATATTTCCTTTCTGCATGAGGCGATCTCAAGTTTTCCATTTGCTTTGCAGAAATGCGACTGGCAACAAATAAATCTGCAGATTTTGGACGTGGCATTCAAACAGACTGCAAGCTCTCCAAGTTTTAAAACACAGCTAATGTCTCATGCACAATGCCAACTTTCATCTGCATACACTTATGTGTGTACTTCAATGACAAATAACAGTCCTTGTGAAAAGTAACAAAAGTGCCATTTAAAGCCATAAAAAACTGAACACCCCATTGTGTTGGATATTTAATAGCAAGACTCCTCATGTGCAAATATAGTCCCCTACCCGTAATGTCACGACAGGGTGGATACCGTGACATTTTGGCAGGATCAAGGTCAGTTTATTGGCTTTACGTTGGTGCAGGCAGGAGCTGTCTATCAGTAGTGGATGACATTTAAACTGGAGTCCACTAATGTGGTGAAAGTCTCAATGGAGAGAGCCTGCTTACAGCAGGGAGGACACACACACATATTGAATGCAGGCAGTTATCAATATACAAATCTCACATTTACACAGTAAATGTGCTGTTGCTTTGCAACAGAGGTCATCCATCCATCAGTTCAAACATATGCGTGACAATAAAACAGAACGCTGTTTGGTCAACATAAAAGCCAGTCGCGGAGAGCCATGCTAGCAACATAAAAAATGTGTTTACAAATCACTGCGCAACACCCAAAGCAGATAACTGGTTTTGATGCATAGATGCACTCCGATATGTTAAAGGTTCACACAAAACAAATGCTGAATTGTCTTAACCAATGGTCGGGTCAAATTTTGACATTTTTTAAGTTAATTAAAGGCAGTGGTTCGCAAACTTTTTTGTAAGGCGCCCCTTGTGTAGGGTGCCTCCTTTTGAACCCCCCCAAAAAATTTATAATCTTAAACTTTGAATATGTTTTATGTTTTAAATTACATTTCTATAACACAATGCTGGAATAACAATTATTTAGTTGGGTGGCCTTATTTTTTGAATGCACAAAATGTGTAACCCAACACAACACTTTTTGATTAATCAGCAATACCCTTATAGACTTAAAATAACAATAAAAAAGTAATAAAATTGATAGAAATGTACATAACATGTATACAACAAATAAACCAATAGTTGGGCTTGTTCGTATTTTACCTTACCTATGGGGTGAAATAAGACAGGATTTTTGTGTGCAGTCGAATATCTTCAGACACAAGGACTCAAACGTAATTACATTTTTTGTCCTAGTACCAAAATTTATCAATGCAATAGGACAACAATATTATTGTAAATACAGTCTAAAGACCAGGCTGTAATCATATTTCATAAATGGAGGAACTGCTTAAGAATCACAAAATTTAAAAGTAAATATACTGTGTTGACCCTGGAACAACATTTCTGTAAAAACCCGAAATGTCTCCATAAAAGTATCCATAAAATCAGGTGTGGAATCGCTAAACCCTGCTTGTAAAATTAAACGTCATATTAACTGTAAATGTAAACTTGTAAACTAAAGTGTGATTGTTATGAGAGCCAAGGAAGTTTCCCAAGACCACCTACAACCCAAACTTTTCAAGCATCAGTTGAAATATTGGGAGTCACGTGCTCACATCTATGTCTACAGGAACTCGGCTCCACTTCATGCCTTAAAACGCCTTATAGCTGTGAATATATTCACACCACAGCACCATCTCTCAACCAGAATCGCTTAAACACACCCCGAAAAGAAACTAAAGAAAGACACACGTTGACGTTCTGCTTCACAATGCACAATCCTTTTCTCCTCGATTCACATAACACCTGTGCACGCGATTACAAATTCAGCGATACCGCTTTCTGTGCACCCGAACGAGACAAGAATTTCATTCCACATTTCTGCAGCCCGCGGCCTCCTCCTCTCCGGCCCCTCCAGCGCTTTCGACTGCATGTGAATGAGCAGGTGGAAAAAACGTGATGGCTAGAGCTGAACAGCGGTATGTGGCGGCATAAGTATTCTGCTCGTTGTCCTGCACCCTGCCGACCTTCCCAGCATCCTCTTCAGCGATCACCAGCACACACGCTTGTTATTAAACTATATCCGTCTTAAATATGCTTCCTTATTAATATACATCCGGCTTAATACAAAGCTTATGCACTCTTTTATTAATATAAAGGTTCGATGGTTCACGCATATTTATGATAGCATACACATTTTTGGGGGTCTGCTGATCCAACCTCCCCTGTTGCAGCCCTATTGCATACTTCCACACTACACAGTATGCCTACTACTTAAGTATGTTTAAAACCTTAGTATGCAAAAACAGTACGTGGTTGTCTCTTGCACCAATTGAGGTTTCAAGTATGCATGAGATGGACGTCTATCTATCCCATGAGGCCTTGGGAGGTGAGAAGCCACCAACTTCAAAATCTTCGTAAATTAAAAATAAGAGGCGAGCGACTGCGACTGAATCCATTTTGTAAACGAAAGATGGTTTGTTTTGTTACATCAACCATCTGCACTGAAGCCGAACTCATTTCCAACCAGCCACTTTTACTCACGGTGACTCACTCCCTCAATGTGACACCTCACCTTGAGCAAGGAGTCATTGGCTCTCCCCTATAATTCTCTTCCTCTGTCTGCCTGGTGCCCTTTGTGTTTCTTCGTATCTTCTCTGCCTTTCTAGCTCCTTGTAAACAAACCCCCCCACGCCCACGTCTTCTGCCGAAAGAGCACTCGTCTCGGCGAGGGGGATGCGATCGCCACGTATAAGGCGAGGGGGCGGCAGAGCCATTACCTAGCAACAGGGCCAGCTGCGATTGGCTGGTTTTATCAGACGTTCAAGGGGGCTTGGTTGGGGCAGAGAAAATGAGGATGAGGGTAGCTGAAACGGGGGAGACGAGGCTATATTCTGCTCGTGTCATCGGCGCTCGTCGCATCGGAATGACACGGTAAGAGCTCCTCCCCCACGGCCTGCCTTACTAATGGAAAGGCCTGCCAACGGAAACGACTCGCGGCACCCACAGCAGTCAGACGTGAGCACATTTCTCATGAAAAAATGATATTACATCACGCGCAGGATACTTCTGATAGATGAAGTTTGGAGCAAATGCTTGCAGGAGACGTAGGCGTGACATGAGAAAATGGCATACGCTTTCTGTTTTTTCATTCTGAGCCTATATTCTGCCTTTACTGACTGACAAGGTACGTCAAGGCGAGTAACTAGTTGTTTAACTTCATTGGTTTCAGAATGACAGCTGTGCTATAAACATATTTCATCATCCTGAATTATTTACAGCCTTATTACACAACTAATAGACACACAATAATGATGCGAGACCACCGAGCAGGTAACGTCAGATAAACATACCACGGTTAAAGACAGTTCAACATGAAAAAAATGTGTTCATCATTAATTTACCGATACGTTATTCAAAACATGCTCATGACTTTCCTTTATGGAGTGATTTTGTGTCCATATAATGGAAGTCGATGGGGGCATGTGTTGTTAGGTTACCAAAATTCTTCTAAAATATCTTCTTTTGTGTTCTGCAGAAGGGTGAGAAAATGATTGAAAAATATTAATTGAACTGATTTATAATGTACCAATCTAATCTTAAATATTATTTAGTATCAGGACACAACAAGGTTACCCAAAAATAAGAACTTCATAAAGGGTGAAACATAAAAAATGAACAAAGAAAAGACACCGAACTTATCAGACCTACTTCCTACCGAACTTTGGCACGCTTTGCTCAATTATGCGGCTGCTGGACATCCGCAGCCATCTGCAGCATAGGCAGTGAGTGACATATGATTAATATCCAGCGCCACGGACAGTAAATGTAAGAAAAACAACCCACCAGTGTAAATGGAGAGTGCACTTCATAAATATGCACTACACCCTGGTATAAATCTGACAACGTGAAGGAAATACACCAGGGACAAGAGAGACCGATGCTGTCCACGGAGGCTGAGAGAGGAGCCGGGACTGCATAAATCACCGTAAAGGAACAGGGCTCTGCTCTCCTGTAGGACTCAACATCTGTGCGGCTGCCATCAGCAAACAGGCTGCAATGTTTAATACATGGCACGGACCTTTTGGTGGAAGGCTAGAGGAGTTGGCTTTTAAAGGGAGATTTCACCCTAAAATTGAATTATATTCATTTATGCTTCGAAACCTGTATGTAACTATTTTTTATGTGGCACACAAAAGAAGATATCTTGAGAAATGTCCCGATTAAAGTCAACGGGGTTAATGTTGTTTGGTTATCAACGTTCTTTAAAATCTCACTTTTTATACGAAAGAAAGAAAGTCATACAGATTTAGAAAGACGCGAGAATGAATAAATGATGAAAGAATTTTCATCGTTGGGGGAACTGTCCCTTTAAATCAACATGAAATAGCATTCACAACCAATTAAATCTCTTAAATCTGATGAAAAACTATTTTGGTAATTGAACCAAGCAACAAATCACTGTTGAACTCAGTTTCACACATTTAGTTTTCTTTCATGAGGAAAAGAAACAAATCACAATCATTTTAAAAAAGCATTGTCAATAAGAATTATAGAACTGCCCTGAGTATATTTAATCACTTGCTTGTTTAAAGCATCTTCTTGCCCAAGGCATCAATTTAGTATCTATACCAAGATAACTGCAGACAGTCGTATCGAATCCAGAATATTGGTATTGATCCAAGCCCTAGAATGAAGCCAGGCATTTGGATAAAAAAATAAAAGCCAAAAAGGAAATCTGTTTCGGAGACATTGCGATTTTTTACATCAATTTACTCCCTATATGGCTTATATTTATACAGCTAGAGCCTAAATTAAACATATTTAACATTTTGGAACAAAATCGACAAATACAATATGTCCAAGAAAAAGTAATAAGTAAATATGGATTTCATATGGACTTGGTGAACTTGTCTCTGTAGGGATCTAGACATGTAGATAATATTGATGAGAGTTAACCAACCAGTGTGACTCATTTTAAATTGAAGGGAAAAGTGGAAAGTGCATTCAACTGATATTAAAGGCTTAAACAAAACAAGTGTATGAGACACCACGATCATGTTGAACCCATGAAGTTACATGCAATAGCAAACATTAACCAGCAGGAGTCCTTCCGAGTATAGCGCATAAAGCAAAAGAGTGAGAATGAGCAATTCACAACCTTTAAAGGCGACGTGGGCGTTCAGAGGTGTGAATGAAGGCCTCACACTGAAATAGTAATGACTCATCCTCTCTGAATTCCCTCGGAGGATAAAAGATACATCTGAACATCATCCAAACAGCATGGGAATACAAGTTGGGTCCATCCGTTGGCTGAGATTCAATAATGAGCTTTAAATTTGCTGTCAATGGTTTTCTGCAAAAATGCAGAGGACACAAAATGTTGGGAAAATCTAGTAGACTGGGCGTAATCTTTGGCCCACGTTTTAATGAGATTCAAACTCAAAACACAGCGCGCCTTGGAATGTGAATAATTACGATCCGACCACCCCGGGATAGTGGCTCCTTCCCGGGATTGTGGGCTGTCAGACTTCTGGAGAGGTTCTGGTTGTTATTACCAGAAATGAGAATGGATCAGAAAGGGTTTGGCGTCTGGACAAAAACAAATGAACAATAAGAGGGAGAGATATATTAAAGAGAGACAGAAACAGTGAAACAACAAGAGAAAAAAGATGAAGATAGAGATGAGACTATCAAATCTCCCCTGCACGGCTGAAAAATATTAACATAAAACTTTACTTAGAAAATCAGGGTGAACTTTATAACAGACGTGGAGCGGCCCTTCAATCAATATCGATATGAGGAAAGTATGACAGGTGTTACGTAATAGTATTTCTAAAACCTTCCCTTTAGAAACCCATAAAACATGGTTTTCATACTAAATCACTAAAGGATGGTATCCTACACCGCCGCCAAAACCTTCCCGGCTAAAAAAAGTCACCGCAAAATTTCTGGCCTAGTTCTACTCTTCAAGTAATCCCGTCTCGCATGCATTTTCCCATGAACCGCGGGGCATGCGACTCATCTCTCTCTGTCATTCAGGATGGATTGAAGAGAAAAACACAGGGAGAGAGAAAAAAAGAGAGATATCAAAAGACTCCGAGACCTTCAATTTACAACCAACCAGCATCATCTCACGTCTTCCTCTCCATGGCAACAAGCATCTCCTCCGAGCCCTCCCACTTTTTCTCGGCAACGCTTCATGACAGACGCAGCAGCTGATCTCCTCGCCGTACGGGAGGTGGAGTGACTTCCACATTTGCTGATTAGTAATCAGAACACAGACTCGCTCTGATTCCTGGGGGTTGAAACTGAATTATACATCGCCTCTGCCAATCAGGCTGTGCGCTCCTTCATTGACATTCTATTTAAAGTCAGGTCCTCCGTTCCCTAATCATCCCGAAGACATGGAGAGCCACACAATCTAATGCCACGCCGAACCACGGCTCTTCCGAACGGACGCGACATTTATGGAAAATGTCAAAGTGGATGTCGGGGAGTGTTTGTTAATAGAACGACACTAATGGCTACGGATATATCATCCAGGTGCAAGGCCGCAGTCATTAGTGCTGTTTGCTAAGGCGTGCGTTTTGATCTTACGATTGTACGGGAAAATAGGGAACGAAAACCTTTGTATTAAACTCATTTGTTATACAGGTATGATGTGCTACTTTTCCATACAATACATTTTCTCTATGGGATGACAAAATATCTCATAGATGGGAAACCGGAAATATTTAGGAACCAGGGAGTGTGGAACACAAAAGAAGATATTTTGAGAAATGTGTCATTGACATTCATTGTATTGACACAAAACCACGGTGTAGTTTGATTTCCAACGTACTTCAAAATATCTTCTTTGACATTTGGAATGACATGAGGGTGAATAAATGATGAAATCATTCATTTTTTTAGGGGGGTGGGTTAAAATATTCAAAACAACCAGGAACTATCCCTACATGCCTGTTGTCCATGAGGTCCTCTGTTTCAATGTTCATTCAGTCTAATGGAAATTCTATCAATGGCTGCAGTGTTTAAAATCCAGCATGACTGGAGCACACGGCCAGCTGAAACTGAGAAAAAACATCACAAAGGAGAGTTTGTCAATGACATTCTTCGCTTGAATTTCAATAGCATTCCTAAGTTCCATTTCTGGGTGCGAACGGCGTGACGGTCGAGACAGAAATAAACAGTCTGCTAAAACAATTTACACATGCTTTTTCCCTCTTATTTCAAGTCGAGTCTGGAAGTGTGAAGGGAAGTCTGGTACAGCTGTTGACGTTCTTCTAACACTCTTTAATGAAGCACCATCACAGCCCTCGTTCACGCAACAGATGGCCTACAGGTGGGGCGGGGGGTGATCGCACCGGGCCCAGGTGACGGGAGGAAGGCCATTACGGTCGTACCCATCCGAAACAGCTTTGTTTGCACGGGGTATTGGTGTTGAAAGGCTGCGGCAGTGTCAACTGTCTGTTGACCAATCAGCGGCCGGGAGATGAGGTCATCGAGCGTGAGCTGGATTTGCTGCGAAATGTTCAGTCAACAAAACGGGTGACGATGGAGTGAAATGATACGCGGGGAGATGAACGGGGGAGTGACGACATGTAAGGCACGTTGCTCAAGGAAGTGGAATATTAATCACAGCTGCTCGTCTGCCATTACTGACATTACTTTGGAAGGTCAAAAAGGAGTCTTACATGACAAAATGGTATAAAAAGAAACATATTGATTTTTGAATGGATCTCATGTGAGTGGTAAAGAAATGACTGGGTTATATTTCACCCCCACCCCGCTGAGAATCATTTTATACATGAAAAATATAATTTTCCTTCATTTTTGATGGAGAAATACCACCCAGATATTGCTTCGCAAAAGTAACTCATTTGATTATGGCTTTCGACCTGGATGCTTAAAGGGACAGTTCGATCGTCATTTGAAACCTATCTCAAATTTTCAGCTGGAAAAAAGCTCTTTCGAAGAATGTTGGTAACCGAACAAAAACAATACAAGTCAATGGGTACTGTGAGTGAAATATCCCTTTAAAATTTCTCGAATATACTAACCAAAAGAGTGAAGATGAATGAACTTATTTTAAAACGAGTTCACTTTCTTTTACAACCTCGCTGAATTTATCACACTTGCCAGAACAATGTTTGATAATCTAAACAAACCGAAAAGGTCAAAGTCAGCCTGATTCAATGCTTGTAAATGACCAATCGTAGTTACCGCACAGCAAATATCAACACGCTCGCAAAATCATTCCAAACAAATGAGCAGCACACACACTGTAGCACGCAGCTCAACGGCTAAATCCATCTTATCAATAGAGGAAGTTATTTGTTGACGTGATTGAAGCAAACGACACAGGAGGACGCGGTTGATCAATCATCCTCATTTTCTAATGAAAGCAGATGATACCCGTCCGGCCGTGCAGGGGGGGTTTACATTTAGGAACGCTCGATTAGATCCAATCAAAGGGCCTGAAATAATACTTCACAGACTTAACTGATACAAATGTAAAGGTGCTAGGTTAAAGATCCATAGACAGATAAATGACATCACCTTTAAAACAGACCACCAATTAGACACTTCACTGGCAAAACCACACCCACTGTCCTTTCTCGCTGTTGGCCTGGAGATAGATGGCGACCTTTGGTTTCACTGCAAGGTCGTTGGGAAGGTTTTCATTACATGGGAGTTTCGCTGCTATTAATACTGATGTTTGTGGTACAGTGAGATCATCTGTATTTTTTGGTACGGGATCAAAGCAACAGATATACACAGGCCCTAATGCGGACACAGTATCCCCATCCACTAATGGACCTGTGAAAGTATTTTATGATGAGGCAAGGTTGATTGACTCGGGGAAATAAAACAGACAACCGCGAGACATGCTTTTTAAGAACAACGTATTATTAAAGCCAACTTAAAAATAAAAATTCAGTCATTGTTTATTCACCTTCATGTCATGCAAAACCTGTTGAACCTTTTTCTTCTACAATATACATCTGAAATAGCCCCACCGTCCAATGTGGCCCGAATCTTGTTTAATAAACAACAGAGCACTTCAGTAAAAGCACACAGTTCTCAGGGTACAGTGAATTGTGGATGGTGACCAGATTCTGGAATGAGAGAATGGAGGAATGCGTGTGTGTTTTAGGGGGGGGGGGGCGATGGAAGATGGATGAGAGAACAAGCCGCTGAGTGAACCCGCTGCACCGTGAGCTGAAGAAACCTGAATCCTCTCTGTGTTAGCAGAGCTCCGGTCTAAAATGGCTGCCAGTCGCGTAAACAACCCGGAGAATGAAAGGGGTCTAGATTTCTCCAGACTGCCGGCCAAGTGCTGCCCTTATACAGTTAACCCTTTCCTTCCAACCAGACATCAGGAAAATAAAAACAGAGAACTGGATGTTCATTAGTAAGAGACTGAACAGTTTTTCCTGAATTTAAACAAAAATACAATAAAGTTATTTAACGTACATTAATTATGCAACTACAAAGGTGCTCAGTGTTCGTTTTGGTCATTCAAGTCGATCCATACACAAGTTGGGGGCACAATTTGGAATTCAAAGGTGCTCAATGCATGACGCTCAAAAGGACGGATTGTTTATTTAGACCTCGGTACAAAAATGTAGATCAATCAAGTGAAACCGCCCTTGAACAATCCAGACTGCGAGCTTTTCATGACAGACTGAATCTCCATGGTGCCCTATAGCCCATTTTCATGTGCTCAGAAGCACCCCCACCCCCTGGCCTCAAACTAGCACCCCCCCCACCCCAAAGCGTTCTGGCAGCTAACTACAGGAAGCTGTAACAGGCCCTCAAGGAGGCACCGGCCTTGAAATGCAAATTGGAATTCCATCAGAAAATTGATGTCCTTTACAAGCTAATGAAAAACATCTGAAACTCGGCCAAAATGGCCCCTTTTTACAATCCACATGCTATTAGTCAAGGCTAGACCCTACATCCATTACACAGGGCTTACTTTCTTATACAAGAAGCTGTAAAATATTAATATAGCGATGATCAAAACAAGACGATTAAGAATTTTTATTAAGGAGTAAGTTTACCTAAAAATAAACATCTGTTGACATTTACTCACCTTGGGGTCCGTCTGAACCCGTACGACTTACATTCTGTGGACACATGGAATGAAATAAAAAAAGAGAGCATATCGATGCTTCGTTTCCATTAAATAAGGGGACTACAAATACAGAATAACTCCTCAAATGTCCTATGACATGAAGTCATACAAGTTCGGCAAATGATTTTACAAGTGAACTTTTCCTTTAAATCATACCTAACAGAAATCACACAGCCACAGTGTATATGCAAACAGACCCGAAAAAACAACTCAGATGCAGAAAGTGATAAATAACACATTAAACCATAATAAGCATAACACTCTAATCCCAAATGATACCGACAAATTATATTCGCAACATGCCGAAGGGATAACGCCGCATTTCCTCTGAACTACAAAAGAGGAAAAGCCCGAAAATAAAATAAACGACAGTGTGGGAGTGAAAAGCGGTAGAAAATCAATTCCCCCTCTGCGCCTTTAATATCTGCAGAACGAGTGGGGGAAGCACACGCCCGCTGTAGCCCGCAGCTTATTTGCAAGGCAGGAATGGAATGTCTGAGATTGCATACATTATGTGCCAAGAGGCCCTGGGCTATGGAAGATAGTGCTGACATCACCGTCTATAAATGGCTGTGCTCGGAGGCACGGTGAATGAAAACAAAATAGGAATAACCCTCTTGCACATAAACCCCCTCTGTTGGCGCCAAATAACGAGCACAGTTGAGGAGAGTTAAATGTCATATCGCAACGAGAGATGCGCTGATGCGGAGGGAAAAGGTGGGAAGACAATGCGCTGGTGAACAGCTTTTATCGAATAACTTTTAAATAAACCTACTCCTATCCCAGTTTGATGTGCAGAAATAACTATAAACATTGCTTGAGCATCCGATGTGTTCTTTTGAGTTTCACCTACTGCTTGGTGGTCCAGTGGCAGATGTTGACGTTTGTAAAAGTCTGTCTGAGATAATGATATTTTTCCCCAAGTTGGTTTTCTGCGTTATTTCAAAAGGAAAACAAACACAGAACAACCGCATAAATAGAGAGAAGATGCATGCACTTAAGACGCCTCTATAAACAAAGAGATTGAAACACAACGCAAGAACCTTTCTAGAGAGGTTGTGGGGTAGACAGCCGAGCCCCGGCACATGTAGGGTTAAGGCTGAACCTCCGTCTCAACTCTTTGTGTCCGCACATTCCTGAATAAATGATGTTTTGAACAAGGCTGTTGCCACAGGCAACTGTGCACGATGGCACTGCGGTGCAACCTTTGGAGTGGCTGTATTTTTATCCGCTGGAAACTTCTCCCTGAGAGGGAGTGTGTGTTTGTGCGTGTATGTGTTATTGTGTGTGTGTTATGAGGATTGAAGGGAATTGGAGGAGGGGAAGAAGCCGCTGGCTA
Source organism: Triplophysa tibetana (assembly GCA_008369825.1). Classification (NCBI taxonomy): domain Eukaryota; kingdom Metazoa; phylum Chordata; class Actinopteri; order Cypriniformes; family Nemacheilidae; genus Triplophysa; species Triplophysa tibetana. Next base: position 2,020,394 of record CM017907.1, read on the forward strand.
GCGAGGGGTGAACAGACTGCAGTCATTTTACAATGCGTCCGAAAGAAATTTCGGAACAATTGACGTCAGAGCTGATTGCTTAGAATGCAAGAAATTCGTATCGTTTCGGAGATGTTTGTTGCATTGCAAATACATGCACAGTTAACATAAACAACACAAGATGCAGCAAGGAATGCTTTAGGGGGAAAGAACATTGCAACCTAGTACGAGAATGTATTCCGCCGATATAAAGCAGCTACGAAAAACCCTCCGCTAATTTGGCCTAGAAATCCCAAAAGCCACTTCGACCTGACATCCTGTGGTACACAAATCCTTTAAACACAAGCTATCAAACTTTTTATAGAGGCCAGTCTTACTAACGGTCTCATCTGTGGATTGTAGTTGACCGTGTCCTACAAATCGTGCATTCCGTGAAAAGGTGCAGAATTTGACACACACACTCAGACGGCACAGATATGTGTGTAGTAAACAGGAAGTGTGACCCCCTCCCTACCTGACGGGTGGGGTTGGGGTATCTGTTTATATTTCTTTGTATGTGCACTGATACTTGAAACCCAGGTGATTACCAAGACAGCCAAGGGCACCTCAATCTAAATCTGTTTTGGCATGACAATAGGAAGCCTCTCCATTAAACAGACACCACACCTTTGATTCCTCCAGCAGACAGCGACAATAATATCACTGCATTGCACCACAAAACATGTTTCCTTAAATTTGGCTTGAATGATAGAATATGAATTGTGAGTGGACGATATCTATACAATATAACTGCTTGAATAATTCTGTGTTGGGCCATTGTCTTTTTGTATCACAATTATTTTGGCAAGAGTATCTTAATACAGACGCACCATTTAAGGAATTATATTTCATTTGTAGATCTTTTAAAAAATGTACTATATTTGACAAAATGACTTTGCAAGAATGTAAACTACTTAAATATAATAAATATCATTTATTGCACTTACAATGCCATATTGTGATCAAATACTCATGATTGAAGTTCAACTCCGCGTAGTTGTGGATTTCCATCAATGTCATCATATATCATACACTGCAATTCAATTACGTAATAAATCAACGTGGATACCAAATGCAAATGTTACATATGAATCGATTTCGGAAAAAGAAATGTAACATCCTAATAAGTGGAGAAATGCATGTTGTACGTGCCCTCATAACAAAAACAAAATCCCTTGCTTAATACAAGACTGTCAAATTACAGAGCTCCAGAATGTGCACCACAGGCCTCCACAGAATTCGAGCACAAAGCCCACTTCAGTGGAATAGTTTGGCATACGCATTGTTCCCTGACCTTAATGTCCCCCCTGTTTTCTGGTCTGGATGCTCTTGCATGGCCGGCTGCCATGAATGAATTGTGCCACCCTCTATTTGCCTGAGCTTCTGAAGGAAAAGAGCGAGCATTAGTATGAGTCATGGCAACAGCCACGCACCAACTGTTTTTCCTCTCTCCCGCAGCCAATGCAAAAATACGACTGACAAGTCACATGACCACCAGCTGAATTCTAAATGAGGAATACATCCCCCGAGACATCTCAGGCATGTGCAAGCATTTTCGCCCTTCTTTACCTCTCCAAAAATACTCCCAATCTCAGATAGGGTAACGGTTGCTAAACTGAGGCATGGCAGATTAAGCGCGGTGGTATAGCTTTTTTAAAACCTCCTGCATATGCGAAACAGCTTTTATCATGTGCCATTAACAGAACTTGTTGCTAAGGGAGAAACAAGGGCGGCACATGTTAAATAAGCACCACAGCCACCCCATGTGACAGCCATGTGTACCGTACGTGTGCTGAAATATGCTTCTGCAGGTCTGTGTAGCAGGATGTAATAGGTGTGAAGCAAAACAATGACATGAATTCTCAAGACAGTGTCAAAAGCAATGAAAGAGATATGCTTATTGTGATACTTGATCCACTGTTACACAACAATGTGCTTGGTTAAGCGCTTTACTTTTCTCTATATAGAAAAGTTCATTGAAATGCAAAATGAATCACTATGAGTCAATGAACTACTCCAAAATAAATAATAGATGAAATATGTCTGTTTCACACACAAAAAGATGACACCATAAAATCTGTGCCAGGAAGATTTTAAATGATCACTTTAGAAAGAGCTCTAAAGAGGTCATGAGGTAACATATTCAGCAAATCTAGTGTGTTTCATAACATTAAAAAGCTTAATGAACCAACAGTAATGCAAACATTATTCTGGTTAAATAAACAAATAATACGTCAACTTTACAATAAATATAGGAGTAATATTTCCTTCTACCTCAACAAATTAACACGCAACAAAGAGTTAATATCAATGAATTTATTACAATTTACTCCGCTCCAAGGCACATTACAAGTCTTCTGTTACTACAGAAATATGTATAAACAAACAGAGCTTTTCTTTTTTTCATGTACAGTATTTTCAGCTCTACTAAAGCGTCCGTGCAACTTCAAAGCAAAAAGAGAGAATGAAATCACGTAATAAAATATATCTGTATTCTTAGACCACGGGATACAAATTAAAAATCGCTGTTTTAAAGATCATACTAAAAAAATGACAAGATCAAAAAACAACAAACGCCCTCTCTTAGACTCAATTCGTTTGTTACACCTACCACAAAAGTGTATTCGTTAATAATTTTATTTTTGCTTGGGATTGTACATGTAGATGTGGAAACGAGTATGAAATCGAATAGAAACGTTATAACGTAAACCGTAAAAGTGCCGTAAAAATGTTTCCACGCAAACCGCCTCCTCCCCCTCCGTGGCGAAACGCAAATGTCTCTGTACACTGGACTATTTCTGTAACTTCAATATTCACAACAAATAGAGTTGTGCTTTGAAACCCAGCGAGCTGCACACACATACCGCATCTTTATTCACTTCAGGCGCGTTTTAAGTTTGAATGATCCCCAAAAATGCCGCGCGCACCTGTGATGCCCGAATACGCGGTTTAGTTGGCAGCTCGCGGGGTTTAAAACACAAGCGTTAATATACTCGCTTCACTTGACTGTTACTGGTGCAGGAAGCATGTATAGTTATACTTAAGGGTCTCTTTCCTTCTTTACTTTGACATCCCCCGCTAAAATGGTCGCTATCTCGCCTTGCATGAAAGCCCAAGGCACGTTTGACCCTACCAGGGGACACTTCTCTCCGCTGGGGCAGTACACCTCTCCCGTGGCCCCCTGCGCTTTGATGCTCTCCCGGGAGCACGGGAAGCAAAACTTATGGTTAGGAACTGACGGACATTGGACGAAGTGTGTGTCTTCTAAACGTTCGTGGCAGATTGTACAACACAAGGGTCCGCTATTTGCCATGGGCGAGTCTGGAATGTTCTGAGGATGCACCTGATCCATGCCCTGATGCGCGCCGGATTGGGAAGGTGTCCCGGGTAGACCAATGTCCCCGTTTCGGGAGGCTAAACGCCGCTGTCCGGACACAGAAGCGGGGGAGACCGGGCTGCTACTGTTGTGTCGCGTCGACGTGGTGGAGTGCACGGAGTTGCTGTCTTTTGGTGAGTGCGCGTTACCCAAAGTGTCTGCCACTGACATGAGCGCAGCCATGGGGGACTGTCCGTTCTGGGGGGCGGATTCGGGTGGTGTGGCTCGGCTGGAGTGGACGGATCCGAGGGGTGGGGGTCCGCCGTGGGAAGCTGTGAATGGTCCGGACGCCATGGTTAGTTTAAGGGCTTCGCTTTGACTCGCCATCCACTGCTGTCTCTGCTGCTCGCTCTCCGCCGAGTCCGGTTCTGGAGAGGCTTTTCGTTTACGCACGCCCGTTCTGAGTGCGCTGCCCGATGCCACAGCCCTGGGCATGTTCACCAGCGGCGAGGGCAACGGAGGGCAGCTGGCGTCGATGTAAGGCTGGGGTAGCATTTCACCGCCGAGTCCCTCCTTAAAGAAACGCACCGACTCCGGCAGTAAATCACCCAGGAGTCTCCAGTCAACAGAGCCGTGCTTTTTCTCATATTCCAGATATTTAAACCCAGACGAGAGACCCCTGCCAAAGTCTTTCATGCAGTCTTGGTACATCTGTTTGGCTACACCAGAAGCGCTGGAAAACACATTACCAGATCCACTGGGATATTCAATGAATATTTTTAGTTCATAGTCCATTCCTGGCTTTGAAATGGCATCGAAAGCAAACACTCTGCCCATAAGAGAATGGTCTTTCTTGAACCTCACATCAAACGGGGTGCAATTGGAAAGCGTAATTAATGTGTCCCTTACTATTTTGGGTTTGTTTGGCCAGTCCTCCGCTCTGTTCCTCAAACTTTCACCGAGTTCACCCAAAGCCTCTGCGTTACGCTGCTTTTCTTTCAGGTCTCTCTCTTGGTCCGTGCTGGAAACAGAACCAGGTCTTTTCCCTTGCTCCGACAGTGTCATCCCCGGTCCGATGCTGCCCGATGCCGGAGGTGCTCGTCCGGTCAGGCTGTGCTGGGCTATGCTCGCCGCCGACGGTGGGCCGTTTAGCAGGGTCTGCGGAAGCAAATTCGGCGGCACGCTCATCTGACCCGACACCGTAACCAGCCCGTGGCTCCGACGCGAATTCGGGCTCTGTCTATTCAATTCGGGTGGCCCATCGTCAGATTTGGGAAAGCCGTTTGGTCCGCCGATACCGTTGGGAAGCCTGTGCGCGGCGATGCTGGAATAATCAAACCGTGATCTCTCCGTATTCAGTGCGTAGCGGTCCATCCCGGTCTGCTGCTGTTGCTGTTGTTGTTTAGACGAGCCGTCCACATGGTTCAGCTGCTCCTTGGATGACATTCCCGTCTGCGTCTTAACTGCAGGCGGCGGCGCGGGTCCCGGGGATCTCCCCTCCTGAAAGCCATGAGCCCGTTTCAGATGGCGTGCTGTCTCGATAACAAACTCGATCCTGTCCGCGCCCTCGTAGTTCACGCAACCCCTGCACACGGGCTCCGTAAAGTCCCAAATCATAGCCCACGGCATGCGCGGCAAATCACACAAATAACACGACTGTCTCCTCGACGAGGAGACTTGCGCCGAAGACATGTTGAACTGCTCCTCTCGGGTCCGCTATTCGTTTACTGAGAGGTGAACGCGCCTCTTCTTCTCGGAATGCCACCTGGCTGGGCCGGTGACGTCAGCACCACGTTCCGCAGTTCTGTTACAAAGTGACAAGCCACTTGTTGCCATGCGAGTGCGCATGCGCTAACCACTCCCTATCAAATCTTCTGAATGGACCGAGGAACGCGCATCACCACGCTGACCAGTTTGCCCTCAGAATGCAAAAACCAGATTGAAGAAAATCGTTGTTGTGCCGTTTTCAGCCAGAGTATCAGTTTGAATGCGTTCTATGTATCCCATTTGGCGTGAAATTGCGTGCATTACTGTAAATGCGCGATCACGTCTTGCAAAAATGCTTACATCAGCAAAACGCGCACGTGCCATTTCTAATAAAAACAAGCGCATTCTTGCTATATTTCACAGACCATGGTCTTTGTACATATTGGATAAAGTACATGCACCATGGCGAATACATTTTCTTAAACAATATTTATGGAAAAAAAGAACTATACCGACAGACCAAAAACAACAATTACTTCACTTTTACTTAAAAAAAAACATTGTTTTTTTTCCTAATCTGTGAAAAGTCCGAGTATCAACCACACATATTAAAAAAAATTCACTTGTATTTTTAGCAGTTTCTGTATTTTTGCATGGTAAGATCTGTCTAACCTCTGAATGTTTGCATTAAATGAGCAGTTTTCAGCCCAGCCCCTTTCTCAGAGTCTATTCTCTGCTTAATAACACCCTGTAGACAAGAAAAAAACTGACCCTGTTATACAACTAAATGTGAGGCTGGAAAAACAGCAAGAAAAAAAGCACGAGAGGTCTGAGGGAAAGAAGAAATGCCATTTATTGCGATCTCTGCATTCTGCTGGCACGGAACGAAGCTGGACTCTATCCAAGCCAAAAAATAAAACCACCAAGTCAGGCTGAAGCCAATTTCTATCCGAAAATATGACATATGCAGTATACCAAGAATTAAGGAGCCTACCATGAAGGCCAAAAGAAATCGAATAACAACTACTGATATACAAACATGTATAGAAATGCATATATCAGCCCTTCTCGAAAGCAGCTGGAGATTTGTAAACTATCCGTCTTCTGCGCTTGTGACTCGAGCTGTTAAAAAGAATCTGAATGATTTCGTTTTTGCGACAACACAAATAAAGGAGTGTTTGTGCAATAATCTTTGCACCGACAGAGCAAATCCCTTGACTTTATATTGAAATCAGACTACATAAAAATGAACACTCCCCACATCACACATCGGAGTGTGTTTTATAGTGGAACTTCTCTGAAATGTTTATGTTTATCACATTTTAATGGAAAAAAGAAATCCAATTAAAATATCCTTTTGCAATAAACTGCGAGTCTAAAACTGACAGTGCAACTGTAAAGGATATTTTACTCTACTGAGAGATGTTTCGCTGTCTGTGTATTCTTTTCGTTAATACAGATCACACAGAGGCTTGGCTCGCTCTCTCTCTCTCTCGCTCTCACACGCACCGGCCCTGTGCAAAATATCACCCACCCACCTACTCACACACACACACACACACACACACACACACACACACATGCAGACGCACTCACTGCGCACGGAAAATTTTCCATGTTCAGCTTATCGCAGGGGTTAACGCTCAGCTTCCGCTAAGTGGCTGGCGGGCTGCCAGAGTGAGGGATTCTGGGAAAAGGCGAGTCTTGCCAAGTACAAACTGCCAACATTAAGCAGGCCTGACAGCCCCTCTCCTCCTCCAAAGCTGGCAGCCATTCAAAGTGCTCTTTCTTTTGAGACGCTGGCGGGCAGCCAAATGCATGCAGATTTACTTTACCTATTCTCAGATGGAGCCGATAGAGACCGCCCCGCAGTTGCCATGGGAACCAGAGGCTGCTCAGAGTTTTCCCAGTTTCGCTCGGTCGTGCACATCGAGTGAAGAACTCTCAGTAGCTTGCAGATGTATGACTTTGCTCACCCTGGCTTGTTGGTCTTTCTCATAGGAATAGCGACTCGAAAAGAAAGACGAATGTGAAAAAAACATATTTTCCCGACCACAACAACCAAATGTAGCCTTACTGAATAACATAACCATGTGGAAAGATTTCTATCTTTAAAACACAAATCACACTTGTTATAATCATTTCTTTTAAAACTTCACCCAATACCTGCAAGTAAACAGAGTTTTTTTTTTCTTTTTAAATAGTACCGTGGTAGTACCAGGGTACCGTATTGATATCCTATGGTAATACCATGGTACACCGCTGTATTTTTTTCAGCATCTGCTGCACAATGTTTACCGTTATATAAACTACAAATCACACGTTGCTCTTCATAACAAATGAGAACACCCACATGAACCTGCAGATGTAGAGCAGAAAGATCCTGGAACCGGATCCAAAACATGCTCATGTTATTAAAAACCTCCCGACTTTATAACAGGCCAGAAACAAAGACAAGGTTACAGTGTTAAGCCCTGCTTCTCATCCAGCCATTTTGACAAGCAGCGCCAAGCTTCTAGACAGAGACTCACTCGAGCAAAGCGTGTACACTTATCGTCTTTAAATGACACTTGCTTACGGAACATTTCTAAAGCATATTTAACAGAAAAGGACAAGCTGGCCTAGAGGTGTGCCATATATAAAACAGAAGCATTCTTTGGCTTGGGAATGGAAATAGTTGTGAAGGTCCAGTGCCATGGTTACACGCTGTGTACAATGAAACATGAAAGGCCAAGGGTTGTGTGCTTTCACGCTCTGAAAACAAGATCTATTATTACCTGGACTGCTCTGGTTGGCCATTGTCAGCTGTTGCCATGGCAAACCTCTTCACCCCGACAGACTGCACATCACATCTCTCAGGAGACCTCTGCTTGTTACGGTTCTGGTCCTCGAGTCTGCCATTTCCTGCAAAGAGAGAAGATACCGCCGTGATCGCACACCGCTCCGGGCCTGAGACTCTAACAAGACCCCGCGTGTTTCAGCTACAGTCAACAGTTCTGCAGAAACCCAGCGTGCCAAAAATCTGAACCATAAACATGTGATGCTCGTCAGGCGTTCGTGAACACAAAGTTTTTCTTTCCTTATTCTTACAGTAACACAGCCGTTGACTGTAAATGGAAACAGTCAGAATCTGTAAACGGGGGAAAGGGAAACCTCATATCTCGCAGATTTCCTGAACCCTATTAGAGACGGCAGAGTGGAATGTTCTCCCCGAGGTCCCGTGGAATGCAGACGAAAGGAAACAAAAGCTATATAAATACGCAGGACAAGGATTTCTCAATTCTCCAAAAACAACAGTGTCCCCTGGCAGTCGAAAGAGCTCCCGACCATAATCATTTCCTTAAGGTCAAAAAGGCACTGTAAAGAGGGTCTCCAACTACAACAACAGCAATGTTGCAATGTGCACCTCTGGCGGTCCCCAGCGGGCCCCGGCGTCTGATGAACAGCAGGCTTTGACTGAGAGGCCCTCCAGCTTCTTGACTACAGTTAAATGAGCAGCTAAAACCTCATGACTTCACAGCTAACAAAGCTTTCTTTTAATGGACGCATTACCTGTGCGAGAACGAGACGATGTGGAAAAACAATCGACGTCTAGAAGATATTCTTTGGAAATCAAAAGTCCGATTTTTAGATTCGTCAATTTTTTTTGTTGAAAAGCAAACCTAAGAAATGTGAACTCATTCAATGAAATTACATATTACATGTTTAAAATAACATGAATGTACAGAAAATATATTTAGTCACTGATATCTATCAGATTGTTTACTTGATTATCGCCATTTATTTTATTACATTTGTAATTTTTTTATAATTATTACCATGAAGTTTTATTAATAAAACAATGAAGTTTATGGAAACACTCATATTATGGAAAATACAAATCAAACTTGACATGATTGAGAACAAGGTTAAGACTAGAGATGCATGATACTAAATTTATCCACCGATACGGATATCCAGTTATTCAGAGTGATATCTGCCGATACAGATTCTGATGATTAAATTAACATTTCGTAACTTTCTGAATGGCATTCATTTATATAATGACTCGTTATATTGAACATCACACCGGCGATGTTCACTCGCTGAAAATGTGCTTTTATCGACCGCTACCAATATTATTGGCCGATATATCGGCATATCTCATAGCATTTACTGTACTAGTCATGTCCAAGATCTTTAGATCATGTCTCATTTCAACAATTCATGTTTTCTGGAAATTGGCAATAATGGTAGTTATACAACCTATTAAATGCACTTTGCATCTATTCCTCAAAGCCATGACTAAAGTGGGCACATAAAAAGTCATACAGATAATACATTAACATACACTACATAAAAATACATAGAATAATATAAAGAAATTAAATACAACAAACAGATCTGTGATAAACCTTTTCACAGCATTCAAAGGGGGTTTCTACTGCTGTCTTACATAATCGAACATAGAAAAATAAATCAATATAACCATATTTTCAAATACAATCGTTTTTTTAACTATGAAGGACGTAAACATCAGCCCTCGTAAGATCAGATTCCGATCCCCTTTTACAGCTGCAGCGTGACGTCAAAGCAACATGTCCACAGCTGCAAAACATCAGCTGTAATGTGTGGACCCAGAGTTTTTTCTGCGTTGTTTCTAATTATTCCAAACGCAGAGCTGTAAACAATACTCAGCATTTACCAGGGATCTGGCACTTCACCAAGAGGTGATTTCTCGTAATAATGCTGCCAGACTGCAGCCCTCCGGGAGCGCAGCGTCCAGACAGACTGGCACAGCATTAGTGTATGCCATCACACATTAAACTCTTTATGAACAGGAGAATGGTCTTAAGAGAGCAGGGGTGTGCAAGATCACTAATGCATTAAAACCATTATAGAGCAAAATAAAAGAACCGGGGATGCCGATGAACATAATGCATTTGCCTGACGCGCACAGTCCTGCTTATGTGCTTTATCGAGAAGTGACGCACGGCTTGTGGCTCACCCCCCAGTGCACATCAACCATGATGGGGGTCTCCGCAGGTAAGGCTAGTGGCTATTAATAAAATGTGCCATTTGTATCGGAAAGGGCATCCCGGCAGGTTGCACACGGTTGATGTGGGAGAAGCGACAAGAACCTTTCAAATCACAGTCACATGTAGGGTGATCGTGTTGGGATCATGATGTGGGTCACAATGTTTTAAAAAACATGTCAGTACTCTTGCTTATGTTAATCTGTGACTTTGCTCTTGATTTAATCATTATGTTTAGTCTGCAGCATCTTTTTATGAAACAAACACACAAATTGCATATGCGCTACTGTCTGTCTGGAACAAGCTAAAACTCTGGCCCATAAATATTTGAGGAGGTAAGACCACAGGAATTGCAATATTCATAACCTTTAATGTACAACCTCCGAGCTTCTCCGCTAATTCTTTCTATATATACACCAGAGATAATAAAATCGGAGTCGTCTATAGAGCAGAAAACACGATTACATTTAAATCTAATTTGCTTTCTGTGCTTTGCAAAAGGATGCTTGTGTCTTTCAATACCACATGCTAGAGTTGTTCTAAAATATGCTTCAATTAAATGACATTTACAACATTTGTATGTTTGTTTTAATGAAGACATGTTAACGGAGAGATTTACAAGGAATAAATGTACCGTAAAATGTTTTTTCACATCACTTGACCTTTTTAAAGAACTGCTAAAATGCTTAAGGTCGAAAAATGGTGGAAAACACAGACTAGTTTCAGCAAATCAAATATGAAAATGTAATTGTATATTCAAACACAATTTAATCTGAAGTCTTGATGCTAAAAACCAATCTACCCTCCTGATAATTAAACCAGTTATTTTACTAATTTCCTGCTGGATTACTCACAAATAGGTGGATATTAAAGGTATCCTCCACATGACACGCCAGATATTGCTTCCCCGCATTTTTTAACTCCTCTTAATAATGTTTTCGAGAAACAAAAGGTAGTTTGGCTAAAAATAGGTTGTTTAATGGAGAGAGCAGCCTGACGGACAGAGAAATGAACGGAGCAAAGCTGCCACTGAAATAGCATGGTTGCCATGACGACCAGATTGATGCTCACAAATGACAAAATGGAGTCAGTTAAAACAGACATCTTAAAGCACTGCTTACATTTCCCACTGCCTTACAAACACAAACGCTTTTAAATTCTGACTGATGAATCTTTCCCGAATTTTATATCAAACATAAAGGACGAGTGTTTTGTATATGTATCTGGGTCGGGCAAGCAATTATGCTCCAAATGAGAATTTTCACGCTCGGAGAAAAACACACATGCTCAAAACAAGCTCAAGCCGAAATGAACACTTCCTTCTGCCACACATCCATCAAAGCCTAAGAACAGAGTTCTTGCATCTGGGAAAGCAATCCTGTGCTCATGTGGGACATACTTCAGGCGGTGGATTAGCTTCATACCGACTGACCCCATCTCTGAGTGCAAAACTCGCACCTAAATTACCTCCCTGTTGGTAAAGGAGAGAAGAAATGGATATCTAATGGCTAATCTAGTGTATGCAAACTAATACACAACCTTGTGTAAGTCGGGTATACAGTGGGCCGTTTAATGACGCTGACTGCTAAGACACTGAGGCAGCTGTTTTCTCAGGTCAGCCTGTGCAAACATGCCCGAAGCTTTTCCAATAACAAGCCTCAGTCCTCCAACAAAAGCTGACACAGAGCAAAACAGTGTGACGGAGGCGAACAGCTTAAACCGTTTGTATTTACACAGCTGTTCGGCAGAGACGCCCCCTTCAACACAACTGCTTTGCCTTAATTGGTTTTTGGTGCAAAAGCGAGTCTTCAATTCGAGCCGGAGGAGTGACAGAGTGGTTGAATGATGGTGTCTACAGTCTACAAGGAAAAGACATGTTCCTGGATAAATTACTGGTACGAAAAGAACTTGTTTTACCCTGAGCTGAACGCAGCTGCCTCTTAAACAGGAAACTAAAGCCAGGCTGTGTCTTGGCAAAGGCAGAACACAATGGACTCCAAAGCCTGTGGCCATGGAAGCAGACGAGAAAGACATTTAAAATCAGTGATAAAATATTTGAGACGCAACCAAAAACAATATGCTGCAAAACACACGCAGCAGTGATCGATTAAAACATTGCGGCCTCGTGCCAAAACATACTTACAAACAAACAAAGACTTCTTATATAGATGGAACGTATTCTATGATCTGATAGTAAACAAATACCTTAATAAAAAGATTAATGGCAACAATAATGACCAAATGCTGTACGTGAATTGCATTAAAATCTTCATTTTTCAATGCTTGGAAAGATATAATCCAAAAGCGTTCAATTAATTCCAGAATACCATTAACCAATAAAGCTTTTAGATGTGACCATACAGACAGTCTTGAGAGAGATTAGAATAGACAGTTATATGGCTTTTATGGATTAATATTAGACTCAAATCTACACTGAAACTATTATACGACAGTGGCTATACAGTAGGCTTCCTCAATGGTTGGGGTATGTGACGCTACTGCCATCCAGTGGCCTACATGACAAATGGCATCAACACTGCTAGGATACCAGACAATATGTTTAATAACACTGGATATACATTTTTCAAATGCTGAAAAAATTGCTTTTGGCAATAAACTCACCTTGAGTTTTATTAGACGTTCTCTGGGGTTTGATGGCTTTGGATGAGGATGTCCAGTTGGTGGGTTTTGGAACGACTTTACGAGGTGCTGGGGTCTCCATGGGGCTTTTGTGTCCACCTGTCAACTTCTCTATGTTTTCAAATTTTGAAGCTAACGAGAAATAAAAAAATAAAGAAATACTTGAGCCAGTGATTCTGTTTATATTTGCAATAGCTTTAAAATGTGAAACCCCACATATTTTCTGAATATTTCTAGTGCATTCAGTCTATCTCTGTGTATCTTTAGAGATTAAAAGGCAAAGTTCAAGTAAAAAAAATAAGATTCTGTCATCATTTACTCACCCTCTTGTCATTTCAAATTTGTATGATTTTTTCTTTGTATAACACAAAAGAAGATATTTAGAATATTTTGACTTCTATTGTATGATCACAAAACCAATGCAAGTGAATGTGTGCCAGTTAACCATATTATTCAAAATATATATTTTTTGAGCTCTATGGAAGAAAGAGAGTCATACTGGTTTGATGACAAGAGGATGAGTTATAATCACAGAATTTTCATATTTGGGTGAACTATCACTTTAAGAAAATGCCTAATATTAGAATATTAAATACAGTTAGATTCCAACTGTACATGGAAAACATACATCATGATTAATCTTGATAATGTATTTTAAATATTTTTGAATAGTTTAATATTTTGTTTGTCAGTCGTTGATCACTCGGAAACTTCCTATACATTCTGAATTTATGTCATTTAAATCAACAAAACTGCTAAGATGTTTTGAGGAATATCTACAGATATCAGCCTCACCTTCTAGGCTTCCAGGAAATGTTTTACCGGTGAAAGTGTGAGCTGGCAGCGACTCTGTCTGGCTTATTTCAGAAACAGTGTGATGTGTGTGCGAGTCTGCGTTTGCACGCGCTGTTACAGCATCCAGAGCCGAGTCCAAGAGACGATTCTACAGTCCAAAACAAAATCATATTAATTCATATTTAATCAATTTATGACCTCTGAAATGACGTTTCAGACATTTACATGGCAGTTCTTAAAGGTAAAGTAGCAAACACACCCTGTTTTTATTAAGCCTTACATAGAGGACTAAAGTTGTTTTTGGTGCAAGAAATATTGAATAACATTATATGTACACTGCAGGGGATAAACACTACAAAACTGATTCATATAATGTGTATCTTTAAAATGTGGTCCCTATACGACAGCCAGATTCTGCATTTTCAGATCTGGACAGAGGATTTGGCACTGATACCTGTAGTTGGATCTGCTGACACTGGATCGTCTCTAGGTGTTGTATTCTCTGCTGGATCAGAACGTTCAGCTGCTCTTCCAGATGGGTCACTCTACCAGCAGACGTGTCCGCTCTCCCCTGCAGTGCTCTGGCCTCTGATCCCTGCAGTCTCTTCAGCTCGGCGCTTACCCGAACGATCTGTGCCTCCATTTCACTCTGAGCCTAATGGTAACAGAGTATAACATGCACATGGGTTATAAAAAATGCATAACTTTTAAACAGGCATTTAGCTCCTTTGATCTGCCTTTCGGCTTTTTGGATCATTGGATCTACTCTAACACTTTAGAAAGTCCAACTTCCAGATATTTTTTACATTCGCATGTTTCTATATTGTATTCTGTATGTAGTGTAGTGCAGTGTAATCTATGGACGTCTACCTTCAGAAGTGGAGCAGTCGCAGCTATAGCAGCAGCTGAAATGGCTGCCACCGTGGCAGAAGCTCCAGTATCTACGGATGGACAGGGAGGATCATTGATGACTTTGGGAGATTGAGATCGTTCTTGGTCCAAAAGCTGTACCGTCACACTTCGGTTTATAGGTGCACTCTGACTTCTGACAGACGAAGAGACAAAAGATTCATGTGATAAACACAACATCAGGTTTGATCACATTATTGGGAATCTAAGCAAGCGTCACCTCTTCTTGAGTGCTGCAGAAACTGCCCCTCTACCATCAGCCGAGTATCTAGAAATCTGCACATCTTCACCTGCAAAAATATACAGTCAACTCACTTAAATACATACAAATCTGATCATGTTGAGTGTTTTTTTTATTCAAAACCATGATGAAATATGATGAAAAAAACACACCTTTTAATTTTGAATTTCCTGTCTGCATGATTGTTTGACCTTTGTTTTTCTCTTTTCTGGGGTCCTTCAAGAGTAAACATATGGTTTGGTTAATACACGTGAAAAAAAATGACATGTATATACTTGGTAAAACAAGGAACAAACCAAACATAAGCAAAAACACACCTTGTTTAAAGGGTCAGGAACTTGTTTTGATGGCCCACAAGCTTGTTGTACCGTGGGTCTTCCTAAACACACACAAATATGGCTCGTTTCTTTCATTCATTTGTCTCATCATTTTATTAACATAACGGGTGTTACCTGTTCTTGAACCTGGAGGCTTATTGAGAGACGGTGTGTCTCCCTCTATACACCCGTCATCCTCAAACGAAACATGTGCAGTGTCTGATATTCTCCTGATATAAATATTCACTTTGTGTTGTTTCTCTACTTTGCTGGGATCCACTGAAACTCTGGTTGAACCGATCAATACATCTGCGGCATCAGAGCTTGAAGTGGAGTCATTTAAATGGGTATTATTGATAACAGACACACAAGGGTCCATTGCCACTCATAGCCCTGCTGAAAGAAATACACATTTTATTGAGTTCCTTTACAAACACCAGTAATAAACATCAACTGTCTACCATCAAACTATGACAATACACTTTTATGTAATGTGTTTTTGGCCTTATTCCATTAGGACCTAATAGTATTGTATTGACTCCCATCCACCAGATTACATTTCACAGAATTCAAAATATTACAAATAGTCTAGAGAAAGTATTATAAATAAAATTCCCATTATAACCACTAAATACATTTGAATTTATGTGAAGGTTTTTATCAAAAATATCAGTTATAAAACACTCAAACAGCGGCTTCATTACAAACTGTACATCAATGAGGCTGAATGTGATGAAGAATGTGATGAAGCAGTCAGGTGTCACCTGCGTTGACTATTGTTAAGCATAAACAGACATTTAACTGGACAGGTAAGCTAGTTACAGTGATTATTATAATGTTTTCTTCAGATATCTATAACTGACACACTTCAATCCCTCTAACATGTTGGTCAATAGGTAAGTTAACCTTATCCTTTTCAAATTTCCCGCCGCGTGTAATATTTAAAAGAAACACAACTCGTAGCAGTGTTTCTCCAGTGTGCTAAATTACTCATATAAAGTATTTTTTAAGAAATATCAAAGTGTGCATAGTTGTTTATAACCGTAAATACACTTACTGTACAGCGACGGTTGTTGTTGACAACAGAAAGTTAACAAATCTGTGAATCAGAAAACAATATGACGACTAAATAACAATCGTTTCAAAGTAAAAGTCTCCTTCGCTCACGTTTTTTCAAAGCGATTTAAGCCATGAAGTGTTTTTGATCTAGTAATGGATGCCATCCCTAGTGGAGCTATTGCACTTTTAAAAAACTCAGCTGATTCTTTACTCTCTTCTACCTCCTGGATGCATCCATGCGAGACTGCAATAGGGAAGATCTGTTTTTTATCCTGTCCCTCTTCTAGGAATAGAAAGATTAGACAACTTTTTCAGAGTGATATTATAACCGTCCCTTCTATAATATCATATTGGAGTAATTGTTTTAATGATATTCCTTGGAAGAAAGTGTGGTCTCTTTCCAATAAATATTTAATCACTAATAAGGTTAAAGAGGTATCATTCAAGTTGCTGCATCGATTTTATCCAGTTAATGTCTTTATCCAAAAAATGTTTCCTGAGTTGGATCCCCTTTGCTCCTTTTGAGGAGTGGAAGACGAGTCTGTACCCCATCTTTTTTGGGACTGTATTCATGTAGGTACTTTTTGGGAGAAATTTTGTCTGTTTGTACGTGCTTCTTTATTAGTCAACTTTTCCTTGATGTTTAAGGATGTCTTATTTGGATTTTATAATTCTGACAAAAATCTAAAAGACAAGTATTTTCTTATAAATCTATTTATTTTTCTAGCCAAGTTTTTTGTACACAAGTGTAAGTTTTTGTCTGTCAAACCTCTTTTTTAATTTTTTGCAAAGACCTTAAGTGATATTTGGGTACTATCTCTTCTTCTAACAATGCCAAAGCATTAAAGTCTGTTACAATGTGCACAATGTATAATATTTCAGCTTTTTTATAATGAAAACCAAAAGGGTCTCAAGGCTTTTCTCTCTCTCTTGAATTTTTTTAAGTTGGTTTTACCCCTGGCTCAAGTTTATTTGTATTTATTTTTATTTGTCTATTTATTTATTTTTATTTTTACTTGTACTTGCTTTTATTTTACTTCCTTTTACTGGTTTTTTGTCTTCCGAATTATTATTGTTTATTTCTGCTCTTAATTGTGACTAAGTTTTTGATCTTATACTTGTTCAATAATAATAATAATAATAAAAAAAAAGTGTTTTTGATCTTTGCCTAAATATGTTTGCCCTTCTGATATGGCGAAAAGAGGGGAAATGTTTGTTAACGTTGATTTATAATATTGGCTTAGAACACATTCGTTGTCAAGAATAAGTGCATTAGGTCACATATTAACAAAACTGTACAATTATTTTACTAAACATTTAAAGTTTATGCTGCTGTGGCAAAATGAGGGGGGATATTTTTGAACGTTCATTTACAATATTCAATATTGTTACAGGGCTCAAAAATGTATGTATAAGGTCACAAACTAGAAAAAGAATGACAAATTAATTTGAGAAACATTTAATGTTTATGCTGATCTTATGCATCTATATTCTCAAAGACATTTTTGCTGCAAAATATTCATTTTTTAAAAAAAGGGCTTTTATTTTTTGCGAAAGTGCCAAAAGGAATCACCGGATGTGGGTCTTGTTCTCCTTGGTTCACGTGCCCTTCACATCCCTAGTACTGACAGAATAGGTAACGTTTTCATTGTAATGTTGTCGTTTTTTGTAATATTGTCATGTTTTTCGCATACATTTTATATATTATACATTTTTTCAATATTTCAGACATTTTCTGTGTTTCAGTATGATAAATCCAAGGGAATGCTAAAGGCTAATCTAGCTACTCATCTAATTTAGAGAGTTCTTATGATATCAATGTTAATGTATATATATATATGTTGTCTTTATTTTATCAAGGATCCTAAATGCTGTGCTGAAACAGTTGTGTTGACAGATGAATGATTGGTATTTCTTTTATATTTCATTTCGCCCGCAGCATCCCATAATAATCTAACCATGGCAGCTCAGGTCACTGAATCAGATCAAATTAAACAGGTAATACGAGTCTTGCTGACATTATCATAAAATTACACAACTTACTCTTGTGATTGTTTTAAATCATGTTCAATAACTTGTATCTGTTCCCAGTTTAAAGAATTTTTGGGCACCTACAACAAACTGACAGAAAACTGCTTTATGGATTGTGTAAAAGATTTCACTACAAGAGAAGTCAAACCAGAAGAGGTATGATGTGCAGTTATATATCTGTTGTAATTGTTTTATATTTCCTCACGCTTTTTAAAAGCACTAATAATACTGAGGTTTCTGAATTAATTGAGCCAAAAGCTCAACATCTAAAATCCTTAAAGAATTGATTCAGTGCAAACCATTTTCTCGGACTAATAATATAAATGTATCTTTCCAGACCACGTGCTCTGAGAGCTGCTTACAGAAGTACCTGAAGATGACACAGAGGATCTCTATGCGTTTCCAGGAATATCACATCCAGCAAAATGAAGCATTGGCTGCTAAAGCTGGCTTGTTAGGACAGCCGCGGTAATCAAGCGCTATTACAATGGACTCCAAACCAGTGCTCCACTCTTTCTGTTTCAGTGTGAAGAAGGGGTATCCAAACTGGACCCCGCAGAGGACAGAGAGACATGGGTGAAAGCGAGAAGTCCTCATAGCTCCATCACATCTTCACATAACGGGATTCAGGGGGTTTCCTTTCAAAAAGGACAGATACTCGAATATTGATGGATGCAGATACTGATTTGTTGACATGCTACAAAATATTATCACTTATTGAGTTTATTACTGTATGTAATTTAACTGAAGAAATAAACATGTTTAAGAAAGGTGAGCTTTAACGTTTGCATTACGCAAAGATTTTACTTTGGAGTATATGTGTGGCATGAAATTTCTGCTTTAATTCAAGCTAATAAAGATAACGTGATGAATCAGAATATTTCAAAACTTTATTAGAAATGAGAACTCTTATTTTACATAAAGATACAATGGCTTTGCTTAGGAACCTAATGCCTTCATTCCATTCAGTCCAGGAATCTGTAAATAAACTGAAGTCACAGGGAAGCAAGTTTTCACAATTTCATCTCATCGGTGAATTAATCGATGCCTACAGCATAAAATGTTCAACATATCATGGGTTCATCACTCTAGACAGCTTGGTTTAGGTTCCTAAATGGTTGAGTATATACAGTCTAAAGATGTGCTAATGCTTCTACCAACTTGACATAGAAAAGGAAAATTAATATACAAAGATGTACTGTTTAAAAAATAATATAAATCATTTTTACAGTTTGTGTAAAATGTATTTTCAAATACATGGTTTCGGAAGATTTATTTACAATAGGAACAGTAAGAAACCCCTGGGCTTAACATACTTGTGTAATAAGCAACTGATTTATTCAATTGGTCAAGAACTCGAAAAGAAAACAAGAAGAAATCTTTAAATTAACAAACAAAGTACCAGCAAATCAAGGGGACAAAAAGCAGGCCACCAGTTTCTGGTGTTCCATTAAAGGTGTTGGAAATACCTTGGGTTATTTGGGCCCAAATGAAATGAACAAAACGGGAAAGGACACTGTTTACTGCACAGTAGTTACCCAATTGTGACATCACATTCAAACGATCAAGATGACCTCACAAAATTCTCATTTTCCTTCTACCCCAACTGAACCGAACGTGGGAGGATTGTGTGATCTCATCTTGTAAAAATTACAAAAACTATGTCCACGGACTGAATAAATATATTTAACAAGTTGCAAGATAACACCTTTATTTTACACAAAAATGTCAGCTCTAGAAATCTTTCATTAAATAACTTCACGGCTGTGATATATACTTTTTGAAATTTTCCATACTAAAATAAAAACTCTGCAATTACATATAAAAAGACAAAATACAATTTGCAAAGGAAATTAGTCCACTGAAAACGGATTTGTCTCGTATTCCACTGTAAACATTTGCTCAGGTTTTTTTCTGTTTTCGTTTTTATTTTCTTAAAAAGTCAACAAAAATAGTTTTTTGCATAATTCTCTGCGCCCGCACACCAAGATAAGTGGAAGACGCCGGCTGTGGTTTTCAGTAAACTACATTCCCTTTTGCAATTGACTTTGTCCTACTTTTCCAAAATAGGGCACTCTGCTGTAACACATGTACTTTGGCAGTTCTGATGGAGCAAGCACATTACAATTGACCTTTCATTGAATAACCATGTCCAGCTGGTTAAGTGACCATTACCTAGGGATCTTACATGAGGTTCTTACCATGTTCTGATAGAGGACCGTACAAATGATTGACTACTGCATCCAAATTCAGAATTCTGTTCAGGGAGAACGAAGTGGAAAGTGCCATTGGATTCTTTTTGGATGGATAAATTGTAAGCTTTTGTTTCATAGATTACATTCAACCCTCACATAGAGTCCGTTCCCTGGTGCTGTAGCGAGAGCGAGCGAGTGGAGGCAGGATCAGTTAACAAAGTGCAGAAGGTGAGGGTGGCCATAGGAATTGGAGGAGACATGGAGGCGGGCAGTCTAGTGCTATTGGCTGCTTGCTCTGGCTCATCAGTGTGCACGTCTCCGAGGAGGCAGCAGGATGCTGAAAAGGCAGAGGTGGGACGGGACGGGGAGCAGGCGTGGCATCACCTGCACTCCACGGCCACAGTGTTTTGAGTGGGGGAGGCTGAAGACGGACTCATGCCTGTGTCGGACGAGCCCGATGATGTGGATGCCGTGGTGTGGGACACTGTTGATCAAAAGATATATGTTAATTCAAAATGATTTTTCTTCTATACATCTGAAACATGACAATCAAAAATTGGCCCACTTCAGAACAGATGGAAAAATTTGTACACATTGTGTCCTCACTGAGAGTGAGATGTTGGTATGGACAAGTCTTCCCTCACTTATATCACTGTGCCATATAGATCTTTGCTAAAACGGTAACAACTTTTAACACATTAATCACATTCTGACATCTTTAATGACACGTGAAATTGAAATGGTACTGCGCAAATCCAAGAAAGCCTAGTTAGGGTCAGAAGGCCAGAACAGGACTGTTCTTCAGAGCACACCTGGGACAAATTCTACAGTATGTTCACAACACAAAGGAAATGCTAAAATGAAATATTTATATAAATAGTATCAACATGTTTAACTGAGGTCTCCCACACACTGCCGTGTAAAAAGCTGTAGAACTTATTTTCAGGTTATTTATTTGATGGTTGTCATAGTAGCAGTTTTACATGAGGATTACAATCCAAAATTCTGAACAATCTCTAACACGCTGTCTACACCAGACTCAACCGGCTCAACGCGACATGACAAAAGACGTTAGAAATGCATTTGATCCCATTATAATTTTTTTATTTTGTCCACACTGGATGCAGCTCAGCGCTACAGTCCCATTAGAACAAACCGGTTGTCATGTCGCGTCTGGTGTAGACACGGTGTAAGAATCTGTCAGAGCCTGTGTTTCTGTGTAATGGCAATACATTTGAAAAAAATATTCTTTCACAATAAAAAAGGAAAATTAAAATCAACTTTATGCTATAAAATCAAAAGCCAATCCTACCTTCTCTTTCCTTCTTTTTTAACCTTTTCCGCCTCCTGTCGATGGACGCCACCTCGGACTTGAGTGACATGTAATACTTCCTGATTTCCTGGAGCTTCTCTTGCAGGAATGAAATTCGCTCCGTGCTCGACATGTTGTCCAGCTCAGCTGTGGACAAACAGAAGCGGGACCCAGTCAGTACAAAATTCATACTCGACTACAGAAATTACAGCACAAAACCAGTGTTGTAAGTTGCTTTGTATAAAAGTGTCTGCTCAATGCTTAAATGTAATGAATTCACTTTAGAGGACAAAGATGATAAAAAAACAAAATAAGCAAATGCGTCAAACTTTTATTTGAATCGTCCTCCAT
Organism: Triplophysa tibetana; assembly: GCA_008369825.1. Taxonomy (NCBI): domain Eukaryota; kingdom Metazoa; phylum Chordata; class Actinopteri; order Cypriniformes; family Nemacheilidae; genus Triplophysa; species Triplophysa tibetana. The sequence continues at coordinate 2,042,300 of CM017907.1, forward strand.
ATAAACCAAAGTTTGGCATTAAATCTTCCCATGCTGGCACATTTCAAGATCTTTTTTGGAAACCGTGGTAAGCTTTTACCATGTTTTACATCAAAACATGCTACCGTTAGGATCCACATTACCTTTGATGCATATCAGCATTTAATAATCGCACCACAATGAAACTAAGTAAGTAACTGCAAGTCTTATGCCGTTTTTCCACTGCATAGTACTGCGCAGTACAGCGCGATACAGATAACTTCAGGGAGGTTTTCCCCTGGGTAAAGTACCTAGTACTTTTTAAGCATCATCTCTGTTAAGGTTCCGTGCATACTGTGTACCGATACCCAAAATGTGACGTGTTTACACACAGATCATTGATTGGGCAGAGAGAATCATTACCAGTGACATTGAATTGCAAAACATGAATACGCATTTTAGTACGTGGCATTTCGATATATGCTTTGTGACCCTTAACGCAATGCTAAGTGCTACATTAGCTCAGCTTTGTAGGCCATCGAGCAAACCAAATGATTGTTGTCTGCTCTTTACTGTACGATTTCCCAAACTCTTTGGTATTCAAGCAGTATTTTGTTTTGCTGGCATCCGCCATCGATATGCTCCATTACCCCTGTGTTGTGGGTGTGTTTATGTCGCATACACAATGATGCTACGGCAGTAGAGGCGGTACACCTATGACGATTCATTTTATAATCCCCAACCACTTTGAAGCGGTACTAAACTGCTTTGGAAAAGCAAACTGAGTCGAAGTGAAGTGAGCCGTACCGAACAGACAGTACCTTGCCATTATAGTACGGCTCAGAATTAGCAGTAAGCTGCTTTATATTAATTGGGGAGTTGCACAGCCAAATGTCTGCAAACCATGAAAACACATCTAAGTACATACATGAACATCTGCAGTTAGCAAAGCATGAGAAACCACAACGTAAATGTGTCAGTGTAAGTTTTGAAAAGCTTCAAGACTCACTCAGCTGGCAGGACCACTTCTGTGCACGGGGGGAGGGGACAGACTGCTTCTCTTTGTGCTTGTCTTTCTCCATGTCTTTACTGTTGGGAGAAACCAGAGCAGGTGATGGAGAAAGCTTCTGACTCTTGGTTAGGCTGGAGTGCTTCACTGGGGTTAGCTTATTTGAGCTGTCCATGGCAGACAGGTCCTCACTGTCGCTACTGTGACCTGGGGACATTCGAAGAGATGGTCAGTGTCTTTCAATGCAAGGCAAGTTGATATTTAAGTATGAACAACACTAATCATGATGCTTGTGATTGATAAGCTAAAAGTATACTGTGACAAAGTTAAACATCTGAAAACTGGAGCAGAGGGGTCAATCAGACAGCCAAGAGAAGTGTGACATCACATGAAATCAGCAATGTTAGCGAAACCATTCTCTGGTATCATCATCTCAGATCTCATTCGGTTTTCACAAACTTTTAGTTTTCCAAATCAAATAATACTCATTCGCAAATGACCGATAATGACAAACAAACCGATAACTCACCTGCTCCATTCTTTTCTGTTTTACAGACCACGCTTGAGCGTTTCTGGCTACGTTTTTGCTTCTTGGCCGATGAGCCGGTAGTGCAGTCTGATAATCTCTTCTGACCTAAACATTCAGATTTACAACAAAACCAATGTAAAGAGTTAAAAAAGTCCAGATCATCATGGACAAGCAAATGTCATTCATATAAATATTCAGAAACATCAAACCGACCTCTGTCCTTTCCATCTCGTTCCTGTACTGAGATGCTGGAGTTACTGGAACTGGCGCTAGCGTCAAAGCTATGAGTGGATTCATTCTCTCCGAGACCTTCCTGTGACTCCGCCACGCTGTCCACCTCGATCGTGGCATCGCTTTCGCTTTTAGTGCTGTGGGACTCGTCGGGGCTGGGGGCAGATGACGGGGAAAATAGCCGGGGAGGTCCCACCTGAGCCAGGGCGTGAGGAAAGTGGTCAGAAGTCTCCATTGGCTGAAGCAGAGTTTTCTCTTCCTTCATCATCATCAGTAACTCTTCACCAGATGGTCTGTCCTTCTCCTCTGGGTCATCGAGGTCCACTTCATGGCAAACCAGTGCTTCTGGGCCTATTTGAGGCATCATCTCTTCGTTTGTGGCTGTTAAGGATTCCTGCAGCACCAGACACAGAGGTTCCACTCTGATGTGTACCTCTCTGGTGAGAGCAGGCATCTCAGATTTCACCTCGAGATCTTTGCTGGGTGATGATAGTTTTGGGGTAGAATGTTCTTCGATCTTCTCAGCTGGCTCAGGCCTCCTCGCAGGCTCCTGTGGCGATGTTTTTACTGGAGACAGCATTTTGGGTTCTTCTTTTCGGTCCAGGCGGAACTTTTTTTCCGGCGACCGCTGTTCAGTGGTTTTGCGTTTCAAAGCGCTGCTTCGTTCTGGAGGGCCGACGTCCTCCGTGGCAGAGTCTGTGTCCGAGCCAGGTGTCTCGCATATTCTCTCTGCAGGACTGCTATGGGGCGTTTCCTGGGATTTCTTAGCAGGACGTGGAGGAGTGCAAGGTTCCTCTGTCTCTAAATGATTAGCAATAACAGGTGTTTGGGTGGGACTCTCCGATCCTGGTTCTCTCAGCGGAGGCCTCTTCGCTCTTGATTTCAGAGATCCGTCATCAGACTCTATAAACAGGGGTGTCTCTTCTTCAGGTTTGTCACTCTTCTGGAAATTGGGCATCTCTGCAGGACTGTTGGGACATTCTGGCTCAGACTGCGTAGATTCTGGAATTCGGCTCTCTTCCTCCTGAGGCTCCTCTTTCACCTCCTCTTGTTTTTCTGTTGGGGGTGCATCAGTTTTCTCCGTCCAATCTGGCTTCGGCTCAGGAGAGTCCTCGCATTCGCTATCATCTGAAGAGTTTCCTGAATCTAAGAACAATAAAAGTTATCTCTCACCTATAAATCCATATCAAGCAACATTGTCATATTTTACAACTTACTAGAATAAAAGTGTACTGTGACAAAAGAGAACATATGAAAACTGGAGCAGAGGGGTCAATCAGACAGCCAAGAGAAGTGTGACATCACATGAAATCAGCAATGTTAGCGAAACCATTCTCTGGTATCATCATCTCAGACCTAATTCGGTTTTCATAATCTCCTAGTTTTTTGAATGCATTTAATGCATGTTTGCACTCGCAAACAACTTTTAGACAGACGCTTAGTCGCTTACTGCATATCAGGTATTTTATGTCAAACATAGATATATCTTTAAATCTATATTTTAAAGTAGAATGCATTGGTTTTGGAAACCAAGATCATTCAAAATTATAAATCTTTGTCCCCAAGTACTGTATCCGTATAAAGCATTAAAGCTGAAAGCATTGCTAGCTGCTTTTTGAACTTACCATTAGACCCTCTGTCAGAATCATACATGCCAGAAGTTCTCCTTGTGCGTCGACGAGGGGTACCTGTGCAAACATTTTTCACTGTTAACCATATCAGTTCTTCTTTTTCAAGAAATCTGACTATACACACAGCATCTGACAATCATACCTTCTCCATTTGGCAGGACAGATGAGTCTGTGGGGCGTGAGTTCTTGCTGCTGGATCGACCCTCATTGCTGGGGGTCTTGGACACACTGCGGGATGTGCTTGGAGGGGTGGATTTGAGTGGAGGACGACCTCGTCTTGGTGCTACTTTGACCTGTTTATCTTCCTCTTTCTCTTCATCCTCTTTATTCTATGTCGAAAAAATCATGTGGGCTTTAGAAAATGTAAGAAGTCCTCAATAGTTATTAACAACTCTTATTGTGCTCACCTTTTTCTTTTGTTTTCTCTTTGTTCCGCCCTTATCGACAGGCCATATTATTCTATCGGCTTTAACCCACTCATCATATCTGTTAGAAACAAAACATAAACCTAATTTAAATAATGGATTTCAATTTATACATATTAATTTAGAGAATGGGAAACTTTATAGGTGAAGAGCATGTTTGATATTTAAAAGAGAGGGTATCTCATGAGAGGTGTGCCAACAAATTTCATCTCAAATATTTAAATACTGAACACCCTACATGTAATAGTCCAAAGGTTTACTAAGTGAAAGCCGAACATCAAAAGCTGGAGCAGAGGTAAATCAGACAGCCAAGAGAAATGTGACATCACATGACATCAGTATAGTTAGCGAAACCATTCTCTGGTATCATCATGTTTGACCTCATTTAACGCCTTTCATTCTCACACACATCTAATATTTAGGCACAAATAAAAAGCCATGAGAAGTGTCAAAAGCTTCAAAGGACAAAACACCTCATCAAGGCACGTCGCTGTCTCACCTCACGTTCCAGCCGAAGTAATGCACCAAGTAGAGAAGATCGCCATTATCAGTCTCAGTATTCTTGATGTTGGCCTCATAGATCTTCTGTGTCTTTCCTTTGCCGTATTTCACTTTGACTTTTGTGCCAGCCAAAGAGTGCTCGGGGTCTTCACAGCCATCACATTCCCTATCATCTCTGTCAAACAAATGCAACCCATCAGATTTATCCTCCACACAGTGAGTAATGTTTGCTTTTTGATGAAAACATGTGAAAGGACACAATGACATTTAACAGAAATAGGAGTTGTCTTTGAAAGACTTTGAATGTATTGCTGTACCCAGCACCTCTGTAGAGTACATGAGACTATTTTTTTGTGAAAATTCAAAAATGGCATCAGCAACAACAGTAAATTATTTGGTTATCTGGCCTTCCGTGATGCACAAAGTAATGCACTACAATACATTCACAGGATAGATAAAGCTGTGATTAATCTGTGCTTCTATACAGAGATCAAACACGTATAGATGTCTAAAACATTGAGCCTGTTTAGCTATAGGGTCAGAGAGAATGTCGTCACAATCACAAAACACTAAAAAGCATCTGTTCTTGGTGCCAAAAAATAACATAAGTAGCTTTTGTGTACTTCAAACTTAGTTAAAGTGTAGAACATGATCCCTTCAAAAGCAATAAGAAAGGACTCTGAAATCACTGTTAAAATGCAGAGATGGATCAGACAGCCAAGAGAAGAGTGACATCACATCAGATCAGTCAAGTTAGCGAAACCTTCTCTGGTATCATCATTTTTTGCTCTGCAGGAACAACCAATTTCATCCTGACCATTCACTTTGTGAAATATAAAGTATTGAACAAAATCTTACGAACCTATCCCTAAATCTGAATCTATCTTCATCGTCCTCTTCATATTCGTCGTCCTCCATCTCCTCATCATCAGAGTCTCTATCAGAGTCCTCAAGGCGACGGCTGCGTCGTTTCCCAGGATTCTCTTCATCGGCTTTCTCCTTTGGCTCCTCTCCACTGGCTTCTCCTCCTCTTGGTGACTCCTCCATCACTTGCTCCTCATTCAGAGAATCCCGGCCCTCAACTTTTACCGGAGGCACGGCGCTCCGCCGCCGGCCCTGAAGGGTTAAAAACACATTTGTCATTTAAATCTATAGTGTACAATGTCCATGAGAGCTTGCATATGCTTTTATACATTGATACATTTAATCCTTCACCAGCTTTAAAAAAATTGTAAGCCATTTCTTAGGCAGATTTCATTGAAAAAGTAAATACGGTCAACAGCAATACAACAGCATCAGTGTTTGGATCATAACCATTTTAACGCAAGTTTGGGGATAATACTTCCCGTTTCTCAAACAATGGTGCTTGGAACTTGTTTGAAAGCAGTCATGGTTATGTGCATTTCTGTTTGGTTCAGCTAATACCCCAGAAGGTTACACAATTCAAGCGTAAAGCATAAAGTCTGGATCTGGTTATAAATTGCCATTGAGCCAACAGAATACGAGATCACGGCAAAACAGAAAAATGCATCACAAAATGCAAATTTTATTAATCATGTTTTTTTTCTGTGTGGCCTTCAATGTTTTTCCTGTAACATTCACAAAAGTTCAGTTCTGGTAAAACATTAAGGTTGCAATTACATCCTTCACTTCCTGCACAACTAAAAGACAGCCATTAATCTACCAGAAGATGCGTATCAGACAGCCAAGAGAAGTGTGGCATCATGTGATATCAGGCCATGAAAGCGAAACCATTCTCTAGCATCATCATGTGCATTTCCTCCCTAGAGCGCATAAAGCAATGAATCCAAGGATTATTGCTCTGTGGCTCGCAGGTCAACAAGTATGACAATCCCACACCCTGAGGGCAGCCCTGTAGAAACTCACCCTGGGCGAGCAGCCATCTTTTTGTCCCTTTTCGCTCTCAGGATCTGACTCATCTCCATCCCCGCTGGTCGCAGGCTCTGCTTTAACCTGCTCTCTCACTTCCTCAGTCGCCTCGCTCTCGTTTATCACGGGCCTTTCGCTCTTCGCCTCTGGCAAGCTTTGCGGTCGAGGCTCGTTGTGGTGCACCGTCCTGAACTGGATCTGTGCCGAGCGGCAGTACTCCTCAAAACCGTACAGGTACCTGATGTTCAGGACACAGAATGAGTCACTATTAGGAGTTTTATGTTGAGGGCACAATGCAGGATTTCACATTTCAAGGTTTAGAATACAGAAGTAAACAACAGAAGGCTAAAAAGCACAGCTAGAAAATGTTGCCACATAGTTTCTACGATGGATTACAGCTGAGCCAAAGTTAGAAGTCACTTTCACAACAGCTATCTCAGAAGTTTTATGTCAAGGTGATTTATTGAAATGGAATATAAATATTTATGATGCAGTGCACTATTAAACTATTTAAAGGCTCATAATTTGCATATTTCATTTTTTAAATATTGCAATAAGACTAGATTTATTTTCACCAGCATGCTAACTAAAGCTAGCTTGCACACTTGGCTGCTAAACATTCAATATGAGTGTATGTACAACAAACGTGTTTTGTTGTGCACCATGTCTACACCGGACACAACAGACACGTACGACATCACAACCTGCTTGCTCTTAATGGGTTTGTCACGTCTCGTTGCGCCGCATCCAGTGTGTACAATGTAATGGGTACTAATCATTTCTAATGTCTCATCTGTAGAGTTTCCTGAATCTAAAAACAATGAAAGTTATCGGTCACCTATAAAGCCATATCAAGCACATTGTCATATTTTATCATTTTTTCTAGAATAAAAGTGTACCGTGACAAAAGAGAACATATGAAAACTGGAGCAGAGGGGTCAATCAGACAGCCAAGAGAAGTGTGACATCACATGAAATCAGCGATGTTAGCGAAACCATTCTCTGGTATCATCATCTCAGACCTAATTCAGTTTTCATAAGCTCTTAGTTTTTTAATGCATATAATACTCACTCACAAACTACTTTAAGACAGACCGCTTACTGCATATCAGGTATTATATGTAAAGCATATATACATATTTACATCTATATTTTAAAGTAGAATGCATTTGTTTTGGAAAAACAAATGCATTTGTTTTTCAAGTACTTCATCCATATAAAGCATTAAAGCATTGCTAGCTGCTTTTTGGACTTACCATTAGACCCTCTATTAAACTATTTAAACTATCATAATGTGTATATTGGATTACTTACATATTGCAATAAGACTAGATTTATTTTCACCAGCAGGCTAACAAAAGCTAGCTTACACTTGGCTGCTAAACATTTAATATGAGTGAATGTACAACAAACATGTTTCGTGTTACACTGTATCTACACGCGACGCCACAACCTGCTTGCTCTTAATGGGTTTGTCGCATCTCCATCCATTGTGGCCAATATTTGAAATTATAATGAGTTCTTATGCCTTTCTTATGTCTTTTGTCATGTCATGCCTGTCGCGTCCGGTGTAGACACAGTGTTAGTTTATGTACACACTTATGGATAAGTTAAAACTTTCCAAGGAGATTAAAACCAGGCGACAGATTCTATCCATAATCAATACGTTAAAGCAATTTATTAAGCTCAGAAAAGTGTCTCTTTGCTCACTAAACAAAAATAATTTTGCTAGGCTATAAAACACTATCTGCTGACAAACACAGCCCAAAGCAGCAGGCATTGTGCAAGAATACACATACTTTCTGTAAGCCGTTTTCACATTGTATGAAGCTGCAGAGTTCAGGACCGGGATGCCGAGATCCATGTAGATCTGCTTCCAAATGGATCCACTCTCAATCTGTAAACATCAATAAACAGTTCTATAACCAAACTCTTCAATGATGACTTATAGTAATGTTCTTACTGTAGAGGTCATTGTGCTATGCAAATTTTGGTTTCCTTCACTCAATGAAATCCAAAGACCAACTTTCAGTTCACTTTTGTCAAGGTCTAATTTCACACTTGCAGAGAACAATAAACAACTGTAGGAGAGTAAAGAACACTCACGTGGTCACAGCCGCCATGCAGATAGACCAGCCGGAAGAGCTTGAAGAGGTTAAGATCTTTATAGCCCAGCACTGGAGGTTTGTTAATTGGAGTCCCTGGAAGAAAAATAAAGAGGCAGAGAAGCATTGGACTTAAAGTTTGCCATGGGGTTCTCCTTTAAAAAAAAAAGTTTCTGGGCCTGTTGGGCCACACAAACAAGAATAAAATCGAGCAATCGGTGTAAAAACAATGAAAGTTATCTCTCACCTATAAATCCAAATCAAGCACATTGTCATATTTTACAATTTACTAGGATAAAAGTGTACTGTGACAAAAGAGAACATATGAAAACTGGAGCAGAGGGGTCAATCAGACAGCCAAGAGAAGTGTGACATCACATGAATCAGCGATGTTAGCGAAACCATTCTCTGGTATCATCATCTCAGACCTCATTCGGTTTTCATAAGTTCTTATTTTTTTTATGCATTTAATGCATTTTTGCACTCACAAACAACTTTTAGACAGACGCTTAGTCGCTTACTGCATATCAAGTATTTTATGTCAAGCATAGATATATTTACATCTACATTTTAAAGTAGAATGTATTTGATTTGGATACCAGAAACATTAAAAACAATAAATCTTTGTCCCCACTAGTCAAAACTAAATCACAACACACACTTCATTGATTTAACCTCAACTAGATGCATACGCGTGTTGAATTAACGTTTTACAGCAATAATAACGGCTTAAAACAGCGGTTCAAGTGCAGAAATGCTTAAGAAGCTTCTTTTACACACAGCTCATCGGTAGAGAGAGAGAGTGAGAGACGCACAAGTGTCTGTCTGCTACCACTCTGTGTTTGAGCTGCCTGTCACGCATCTGAGTTACATCGACCAATGAAAAATAAACCATAATTAATACAACTGTATTAAATTGCGCATAGGTTACATAGATTTGGTATTTATCGATCATGTATTAAATATTTTACATTGTATTTAAAACAAGAAATGAATATACAGTTTTTAAGTTCCCGTCTTTTCATGTACAACCAGGGCTCTCTTCAAGTACCACTAATGGTACGCGTACCGCGGTTTGAGAACCACTGATCTAGAGTATTCAGACATCAGTGGAAATCACTAATCCTGATTTTCTTTTTTTATAATTAAGTGTAAATCTATTCTACTGGGGATGTGCAAACATTACCTCTGTCCTCCATAAATTTGTAGAGCTGCTGTAGAAAATGGTCCCTCTCCTCTGGATCAGGTTCATCATCAGGCTGGTTGAGAAAGACACAAAGGCCCAATTAATTCATAAAATAGTTTCTCTAGTCACCTAGTTAAAATAATCCATAATTGGTGGTAGGGTCAAGTGCAAAAACAAAGTTAACATTGTAACACTGCTAATTAAAGACATGCACATTCAAAAAAAGGGGGATCCAATCATTCAAGGGTAGAGACAAAAATATTCCACAATAGTTGGTGAATAACCCTTCAACATTAATAAACTTTAATCCAGCATTGAGTGGCGTACATTTAGTCCAGATATAAGTTGCACATGTTCAAGAGTTCATGAGTCCAGACAACAACCACAACTGAGATCACAATCTGCAGTTCACCACTCTTAGTGTAGAAATCTTAATAGTCACACTCCATTCGGGAAATACCATCCAGCAAAGGATCCATCAGAAAGAAGGTGAATGAACCATAGTCGACAAGAAATGCTCATTTCATTCTTAATGAGGTGGCTAACGAAAACCCCCTAAACAAATATACAATACATAAGAATATAAGAATCACCATAACACAATTACACCCATCACCAAATATATACAGACTTACATGGAGATGTAGAACCTCAGAGGTTCCTCACAATAGGGTTATCAGTAGCATGTGGCTGAGCCTAGCAAACACTCATGGCCATGCTTGCGCCTCCCTAACTGGTCTTACTTGGCCCTTTCTAAAGGGATAGACCTATTGACATAACCCTGTTTCCCCCTTCAGGTTTGGAGAGGCATTACCATAAGAAACATGGAACAGTGTATCAAGACTGTTACAACTTTAAAGCCATGCTATCATATCTATAAAAATATCATCAAAAGTGTGTTTTTGCAAGTATCAGTCAACAATAACAATTAAAGTAACCGGTTGTAATACTAGAAAACATTTTCTATAGCAATTTAATCCCGTTTTAAATCCTATTGCAGTACCACAGAAATTAAAACTAGATCCCATCCCACCGGTGTAGGCCTATGTGTGTGAGAAGGGGAGTCCGGAGCTGCGAGGCTGGGTGACTGATGTTTCTCGCTATCATTGCGTCGGTCACAGCTCAGCTCAGCTTATCATTGACAAGTTAACAGACACAACATGAGCACATTACTGCGATTCGCTTATCGATAATAAAAGTATTTGTCCCATACAGAGCTATTGCAGGCTGATTTTAGGTGTGCCTTAAAAGGCTTCTGTTGTTGAGATTGTGGAAGTAAAATGGCAACTTTGCTTCAAGCCATAAACTTTTGGACTTTTGCATCTTTGCATGGATAGGACAGTGGTGAGTGAGACAGGCAATTATGGGATGAGAGAAGGAATTGGAAGCCCGGAAAGGACCACGAGCCGGAATTCGAACTAGGGGTTGCCGGAAGTGCTGCTCCACAATACGTCAGCGCAAAGTCCACTTGACCACTTGGCACCGACTTCAAGCCATAAACTTAAAAGAAAGCATCCACACACTCATTGCTGCCATCAACCATTTACAAGAGCATACATGTATAGCATCTTTCCAATAACAACACTCTCAAAAATAGCCCATCTTTCCCCCAAAAATATTTTCTGTGATGTGCACGACCACCTCCAGAGAAGAGAGAAGACTCTTTGAGATGAGCTCAGCCCTGCCCACCAATAATCTGGCACACCTCCACTGGGCCTCATCCAATCCCCACAGCCTTTTCACAATCAAAGGAACGAACAGTTGCCATGGGAACGTGTCCGAAAACCAAGCAAATGGCCATTTGTCCAAACTCGGGGAGTCGGAAGAATGAGACATTGTTGCATGGAGCCTGGGGGCTTTCCCACATGCAAGGACCATTCAGTGGACTTAATCAAGGTGTGCGAGAACATGAGATGTAAAGAGCCGAGTAATGTCTTCACAAATCAACAAAAATACCAACACCGGGGCTCTTGGTCGGTGCATGGCACCTGTGAATGTCATTATACACCTTCAGTACTCCTGGTGCGAACCACTTTAACCCTAGCTACCTTTGCAACGCTACATGCCAAACACTGTGGACCAGGACCACATGTTGAAAGCTATATTATAAAACAAAATATAAACAACACAACACTGTTGTTTTAAATATTTATTGAGCGAATTGGCAATGATGAGCAAGTTAAAGTCTTACCTCTTCTTGCTGTGGCTCCTTCAACTCTTCCTCACTCTCTTTGCCATCAACATCATCTTCTTCATGTTCTTCATCACTGCTTGAAGACTCCAAAATCTCACTTAGGTCCATTTTCCAGCTGTCAGGGATCTGTTTGGACTGTAGAAAATGTTGTGCTGCTTCAAATCCTGTCAAGAGAAAAAGAAAATGTGGATTAGAGATCTGATACTCGTGCGGAAACCAGTTAATGAAATTAACCAAGGTCAGCCAAGGTCTCACACCTTTCCTGTTCGAGTATTCAGGGTTGGAGATGGTGTCGATGTTCAACTCCTGAACTTCTTTGCGTGCCACTGTGTGACTATAGGAGACAAACGAAACAAAAGATCTGTCAGCATGTTCAGGTTATTTACTGAAATGTACAATCATTTTTTATTCAATAACAGGGCTCGACATTAACGTTTGTCCGGGACAAGTAAATGGAGAAGAGAGAGAGAATTTTACTTGCAACAAGTTACTTGAAAAAAACACTCAGTTCGGTACAGTGCGATATACATGTAGAATAATAAAATAAGGTGCATAAGACAGAGCTAATTGTTTGAATGAAGTGGGTTTGACGTTGTGCATGTTTGTGAGTGACAATAATCAATGCGCACCGCACGGATACATAATAACTAGATGCAAACGCGGAATCCTGTTGTTTAAATACGTCATCTGGGTGTTCTGCGTGTCTGAGCGAGTGAGGTGCACAGTTTAACATACTGCACAAGTGATGGTCAAGGATTTGTCTGCGTCTGCACTCTATGAGGGTATAAAAGTCATTAACTTCATCACCAGAGTTGTTATGAGCGTTTTTTTTACTAGCATTTTAGTGTTTGAGGGAAGCCATCGTCAAACTTGAGCGTCTTCACATGACTCGTCAAAATAAAATTCCCGTTAACTTTAACACTCAGATGAAAGAATACTGTAGTGTACTATAGTATACTTCTCTCAGTCCTTTCCTGTGGCTCAGTGGTTAGAGCATTGCCCTAGCAACGACAAGGGCATCATGGGTTCGATCCCAGGGATTGCACATTAAAAAAATTAATAGTATAATGCAATGCAAGTCGCTTTGGATAAAAGTGTCTGCCAAATGCTTATATGTAATGTAGAAATGTATAGTATTTGCTCTAAAAAATTGCAGTGGCCTTGTAGTAAATATTGTAAATATTTTATTATTTATTTGGCATCTGTAGCATCAGTGCTATGTGCAAAAAAAGTTAAGGTACAGCCCTGACACTAATAATAATTACTGCTTTACTTTGTTCTATAGCAATCACAGAGAGAATACCCAAATTCAGGCGGCCACAGTGGACACTAGGTAAATCCCTTAGAAGCTAACTTGACATATCAGAATCTGAAATGATTATGAAACTTCAAATTAAATATAATTTCTTATCTTCGGACAATTCATTTAATACAAAGTGAACGACCAATTTACTTGTCCGAAGGACAACCACGTGACAATGCTTAATGAAGTATTATTTGTCATAACAAAAACAAATAGTAACAGCAAAATTTGAGGCTACTCACAATTTGGAGTCAGCAAAAGATCTCACTAAACATTGGTCCTTTTTGATAGTTATGTCATCATTGCAGCTTGGAGATATTACCTTCAAAGAGAAATAAATAAATATCTTTAAAAATCTAAGCAGTGTAGTAACTAACAAGAAATACACAGCTTATCTCACTCCAATCAAGTCTTCTACACTATCTCAAGAGTCACATTTTAACATTAACAATGCAACTGTCTCCACACTGTCCATATGTTTTAAAACATAAAAGTGGGTAAGAAAAGCCATCCAATAAAACAAATGAAGCCAGAACTAACCAGGGCATAGAACCATGAATTACTATCCGAACCGCTCTCCATACAGGCAACTTTCCCCAACAGATCATCATTGAGCCTCCTCCTGTCATCATCATCATCTTCACTCGATGAAGACTCCTTCTCATCCTCTGCACTGCAACGCATCAAAGAAAGTAGTAGACTTTTATCAATTTGTTTCTTTGTCACACTGCAACACTGGCAGAACGGCATTTAGAAAAATAAACGGATACTGCAAAAATAAACCAGCTCAGAACCAAATCAGCAGATAAACTCAAATTTCTGAGATTCATTATAAGTATAATAGGTCTAGTTTTAACTTCTGAAAGTGAAATGAGAATGACAAGCATTTTTCATCAAGCTCAGTGTGAATTAAGCTGATAACACTTAATTTGCAACACTTAATTTGCATAACATCTTTATCCACAACAAACATTTATTACACTCAGCCACTTTTTGTTTTTAGACATGCATTCACAGTAATACAGCCAATACAGAAACAAAAATAACAGAGTTAAAGGGGTCATACTTTTACAGCACTATGTGGACATACTCTAACACTCGCAAAGAAAAGCTACCCATAAAGATGTCAAACACCAGGAGGTAAAAATCCATAAATACTCACACTGCCTGTGAAGACCTTCTACCTCGGTTTGTCTTCTTTCCAATGACAGGAGTGCCAAAGTGCTCTGGGTTAGTCAGGGGCAGTTGGTCCAAAGTCTGTCAACAAGAAAGAGATGGAAAGCCAGCAAAAAGAGAAAGAGACCACCACAAAGAAACGTTAGCACAAATGCGACAAAGCAAAGACAACACTTCACTTTCCAAGCAATCATTTCAGACCTCGCTCTCTGCAAAATGTCTCTCGCCTTTGAGACACAACGACGTTCTTCTAAGCGTCTTCTCATCTCCATCATCAAATACTGCAACCAGAAAGAAAACAAATTAAGAAAGCTAATGACAAGTTTTGTTGAGACGTCGATCACGGTGGTGGTACCGAGGAGCAATAAGAGAGATTGAGAGCGAGTGTCTTTATGATAGGAGCTCTTCAGGGAGATTTCCTCAGCTATGCCTGTACGTACCCACAGTGTACCAGCTGGCATCTGTGAGTTTGTTGATGACAGCTTCAGTAAGTCCGCCCTCGGGGCTCCTCACCTCCACCGTTGAACCAACCTGAGACCACACAGAAACATCACATCACTGCACTGTTTTTGCAATAAACCGCCTTTGCAAAATATCATGCTTAATAACATCACATTTGGATAACTTGTAGAATTAAACATGCTTTGAGTCTCTTTTCTGAGGCTGCAACATCTAAAGCAGATGTATCATGTAATAAAGTACACAGGTGACAATATCCTAATAAAATATCAGATAACCTGTACCGTGATCCAAGCTGTGTATTTGTTGTCTGTTGTGTGTTTTGTATTATGTAGTGGGTCCTATTGTGCTGGGTTAGACACCAATCTGCAGTTAATTTAGTCCTCCTAAAAATTGTTACAACACTTAAACTATTCCCAGGTCCTGCGGTGCGAATATATGCAACCTTCTTCCAATAGCTACAGTATAGAAACTGTGAAAACGGTGCAAAAGGCCCTAAACCCATGACTAGAGTCATAAATTTGATGTTCAAGTAACAAGGAGAGACTGCTTAATTCAGCTAGCAATTTTATTGGGCAACAACAACAAAACACACATATTTTCCACCTTACCCTTAAAGGACCTTTCACTTGGTCATCTTGGACAACTTGCGACGTGCTGTCTCCTTTAAGCACAACCTGCAAAGAAAGAATGGTAGATGATATTGAAAATTGCATCAACAAAAGATGGCGAGATGCCAGCGGATAATAAAAGACTAGTAACAGAGTTCAGTGAAGGTAAAGTAATCGGGTTGTGTAACAGACCGCGTGTTCGTCATGATCTTCAAGCTTCTTAGCAAGGGCCTACGTACATTGTTTAGAGTAAATACTTTAAATCTTATTCTAGTAAAACTCAGGAACGTGCACCTAAAATTCAGATGGCACATCTGTTGATCTGTGTTAACTAGAGCCGTCAACAGGGAAGAAGTGTCTTAACCAGGCTGCTTAAAGCATAACACAGATGACATACATAAAGGATTTGTTTTTAGTTTTAGGTTGAAAAAAATGTTTGCTTGGTGCAAATTAAACCATTTGAAAACTGATTGTTCACTCACGCAACATGGAAATGTTCAAGGTTACATTTTCACGAACAGAAAAGTTTTGAAAGTCATTGAAAAGCATGCCTAAAACATGATCTATGCAAAATATATTTATTTGTCTTTGTAGGCCAGTTTAGATAACTGTATACTGAGCACCAAGAAAACAATCTGTGCTTAGCCAACCGTGAACACCGACACTTACAAATAAAGTTTGTTTATCCTCCATGTCATCTGACACTAGCTTGACGGATAAGACTTCAGCCTTCTAACTGAACTCCGAACTTACAGACTCAAATCTTATGAATGAAACGACCATATGCTGGGAAAAGGTTAGAAAGTCTTAACCTAGACGAAAAGAAACATTTAAGCTTACCTTAACCTTCACTATGCGTTTAACAGTCTTGATTTTTGCCTCGCAGAAGGCACCGCGGTACTTCGCGCTCACATCCGTCCCCACGGTCAGGTAGGCAGGTTCATCTGCTACCTGTGGGCGTGATATGATAAATAATGTTATAATGCATATACAGATTTATAGCAACATTTGCGCTCCATATAATGACAATCACAAGCATGAGTTACAGAGAACATTGATACATTATATTATTTAAAGACACAAGAATGCATTTTATGAAAAGAGCACCTTTGGTTACATCTTTCGCATAGTCATTCATGTAAACAACCCTTTTTTCTGAAACCACGATGCACTTGACAGGAAAGAAGTAACAGTATTAAAGCTGCCAATGTGTTGACTGGTAACTGCTTGAATCATTTGACTACTTTCTTAACCCCATACAAAAAAGTACACGAAAACCAAACACTTTTCCCTCCGTTCAAGTGATGCACTCATATAAATCTTTTGTCGGGGATAATTTGAAGAGGCGTCGCCTATGAGAACTGCAGAGGATTCCAGACTCACCTTCATCTTGATGGCTATTTGAGGGAGTCCAGCTCGATTGGTTTCGACTGCTGAAAAAGAAAAACACACACGCATAAAGAAACAGAGTCACGATCTGCCACCATGTGCTGAAAAACGTGTCGTGTGTGTGTACGAATGGTTAAGGTTTGACAGCACGACACAAACGCACAGAGAAAATGGTACGTAAGCTAACGCAGTTAGCCAGTACTCCTCCTCGCCCCTTCAAAATGATCAAAAACACAAGATCAGCCCTACAAACACACCTTAATCGCTCCACCATGGCTCTACTACCGATCTGAGTCACTTAAAACGTTTCGATGGTGTAAAAACAAAAAAAAGTGACGGCAGAAAGACAACACAAGCCCTTCAAAACCCTGCGTGCTTCCTTCCCGCTTCACTCACTATGTGTGTGTGTGTGTGTGTCACGTCGCCATCATAGCTCACACACCGTCCTGCACCATGTCAGCCCCTCCACCATCCACTAAACCCCACACTTTCCTCGCCTAACGTTGTCTATATCGTACTGACTTTCAAGCAGGACAAACGGACGGATATGTCGGTTATTGACGCCTGTCAATCAAACTCAGACGGTTGGGCTAAATATAGTGAAGCTGTTATGGCGATTTAAACTGTTCTTCGGGTTAGTTCCGCAAGAATATGCGAGCCGTCTGACGGGAGACTTTTAGTAAACGATTGAGTTACAAGTTTCTAACGAGAAAGCAATCGGTTTTTAATGTTTTAGTTTAAGTAAAAGTGGTCGGGTGGAACGTGAATCCTGAGAGAAAACAAGCCGACTAGCTGTGACTAGCCTCTGCCATTCAATTTTTTTCTCTTCGTCGCCTAAATACCTCCGCTAGAAACCAGGGGAAAACGACAAATATGACTGGATTACTTCCGGACGAACGGGATTAAACGAGACGTACGTAAATGTTCGGGTTTATTGAAGCGAAATCGTTGTTTGTATGTTGTGAGGAAATATAAATGTATACTTACATGCTCCTATATGACTGCTTCAGCTCAGCATTCGACTAGGTTGCAAAGGGGCATAAACGAAATAACAAGCTGTTGAGCTGAGGCAGTGTTTCTCGGATCCCTATTGGCTATTGAGGCAACTGTGGGCAAATTCCCAGTTTTGTGATTGGCCGCCAAATGAGCGGTTTTCTATAGGCTGCACTAATGTTCGAAAGATGATAGGTGCGTACGAAAGCGGCGCTGCAAATGACGGCTGTTCATTGGTTTTCTTCGATTCTCACTCTTTGCAAATGAAACAAGCCTATCCTGCTCTCCAATTGGCGGAACGTATCCCATTCTGTGCCGTTCCGCGGTTACGATAGGTTAAACAGACTTAGAAGCGTCCAGTCGGCTAAGCTCATTGGATGCAATCTTGTATGGGAAGTCGGCATCTTTACGGAGAGCGAAAGCCTGTGATCAGTCTGCGCATGTCGAAGTGAAAAGAACATGCGCCATTTTGTACCCAACGTAATTATATCGCATTCTGGATTCGGAGCCCGTGAGATTTCGCAGCGAGTCCTCGGCTGTACGTTCTCTGCTATTCTAGTAAGAATCGCCAATTTCAGTCGTGTTCTAGATGTAAATGCTCTATGTTGCATTTGTAGAGTTACTATTCTGAAAATAAATCGCTTTATACCGCGTCTTCTAGAAAAGGTCAATTGAAAGCAACGATAATGGCGTCTTGACGTCTTTGCTGGGGAGGACGTCGGACGTCACGGGTTTTTGACCACGTGACGGAAACCGACTAACCAGTGTCACTCCTTAAACAAAATATGTGTGTGTGCATTGACTTTCTATAGAAATGTGTTCAAAGCCTTACTTGTCCTTCAAATTAATAATTATGTTTTTCAGTATGAAAAATAACTAGAAATAAGTATATTGGATGAATGTTTTAAAGGGTCTCGTTTATATTACTTATTAAGGTATTAATATATTTCAGCTGTGTGCAAGTTAATGTAAAGTAACTCAGAATGTAACATTTACTAGTGTGAAAACTGAATATGTGTAGGGCGTGTATTATTGTACTTATAGTGTACTCATAAATATATTTGTGTAACCAGCTACACAATTCTTTAGGATTGACAGATATTAGATAATACATTTCAAGAAACTGCCTATAAGGTCCAGCTTGTCACCAGAACATGAAGCATGAGCTTGGACCTCAGAGAAATAATTTAACACAAAATTGTGTATACACTGATACAAAACTCTGACTAAGACACTTCTTTTGTCTACATTCGTTTCTCATGGTCTTATAAAGCTTTTGATCCAGGCCCAAACACTTACAATTTATGTAAATGTGCATAACCTTTAATTTTGTCACCCTTATAATAATTATCGTGGTTTTTAATGGATGAGTTGTTCCAAATGCAAGAAAAACAGCAGCACTTCAGCATACATTGACTTTTAAGAGGCATGCGCCTCGTACAGTAGGTTGAGAAAATGCTCAGTGTGTAGAGCTTAAAAAAACATGTTTGAATACTATTTAAATGCTTCCCAATAGTTCAGAGACTATTAAGATGCGTGTGTGTGTAAGCCTTTCCCTTGTAGGGTATGTGACTGTGCTAGAACATTTCATCATAAAGTGCATATTTATGACTTTGTATACACATTACATTTATATAAACAATATGATTAGTTGTTGTTTAAATCCTTATTAAAGCCAAAATACATTATACTCACATGAGCAGAAATTTCATACCCCTCGTTTGAAGTGAGGTCCCGAAAATGTTTTGTTTGAAAGGCTTGATGTATAGGGCACTTACCCCTACCGCTCCAACCAAAAGAGAATCTAGACACAGTATAGGGGTAAGGGGTAGAAATGGGAATGGACCTAAAACTGACAAGTGTCTTACCTCACAACTGTAACTCATAGTAGTCATTGTAATATTTAGACTTATTATGTACTTTTTAAATTTAAATGCAAGTACCTTTGCATGTCTGCTTGTTTTTCCATGATGGTACCGTTGGGTTGTGCATTGATAAACAGTTGCTTTGGGCACCTTACGCTGGTGGTTGGCACAGTTGAGCTACCCCTTAGCTCAAGGTTCAAGTCCTTGCAGTGTAGATCTTTCTGAAGAACTGTTTATCTATCTACACCTGATTTCAGGGTGTTTCTTTGCTCTATGCCCATTCTAGTAAAGGACATATTCTTGCATGTATATTCCATGACGCTACAGGTGAAATAAGGTGGGTCTGTTGCCTAAACATGCCACCACAACTAATGAATATAATTATGACCATGAATCAGAGCTTCTTTCGGTGTTACAAATGGATTTATTTTAAGTTTGAAACCCACAGGAAAATATAGGACTACATTAGTCCATTACAAAACATAAAAAACATACTTTTATTGTCGTCTGAGATTTGCCAGGATGTGTTAAACATGGTATACAGAAAGTGAGGAAGAGGTTTACATATTGTCTTCATCAGAATCATCCTCTTCTTCCAGAGATTCCTGTAAAGACAGACACATGAGAATAAGCAACGGCTGAAGACAGTTTCAGCCATAGAACTGTCTATTACCCGAGATAATTACTTACTTTTGCGTATTTCTCTGCCTCCTCTTTGATGTCTTTGGGGACAAGCTCGTGCCTTCCTTTTGTGACTAATAAAAAGGAAAAAGATATAAATAAAACACATATCTATTACGTTGTCTAAACCCATCCTTTAAACCAACTGAATGACCTTGAAAATGTTGAGTTGCTTGTTAAACAATATTAATATCAAAATATTAAAATATTCTTATGCATAGGACGGATATGGTGATTTGATAACTTATAAGATAAATAAGTAATAAAATGTCATGTTGACACGGGTGAGCACAGTACCTTCTCCAACCCAGCTGAGCTCCAGTTCAAAAGTTTTGTCTTTCACCTCATCATGAACAATATAGATACTGAGAACAAAAGAAAAACACTATAATTACAGTACAGTGATTTAAATGTTAGTTATAGATTGCTATGTAGCGTATCATTAAAATACTTTTGTAAACTCAGCAACATAAATGTGCTGACATGTATAACTTCTACAGATAAGAAAAAGAAGCGCTGAGCTAGACCTTTCAAATCCAAGGCACAACAGTCTATACAACCAGTTTGTTATTGATCATATGTGGTGGTGGTGGCAGATATTATCCAAGTACCTCTGCTCCTCTCTTATGTTAGCGGTCATGCACTAATAAATGTTAAGGTCTTCATTATAAATAAAATGCACTCACATTTTTGCAACTTCTTTTACCAGTTCTCTGCAGGTCATTTCTTTCATCTGTAAAACAAATAATATTCTGTTTACATAAACACAAAAGCAAGCCTCATGAATGCATCATACAAAAGCGTATAAGGTGAGGATATCCCAGTAGAAGTAAGGACCAATAGTAGGAGACTCTTGTTTGAACATATTATTGTGCACACTTATAGAAACACAGACAGCTGTACTAATAAAGGTACTATAGAATTTAAAGATATGACAAGCTTAACAATAACCTATTCATCATTTTTGACTGGTTTGCGATTGCGTTTGACTAAAAATGTTAAATAAATATTCAAATTTGCTGGATCACAATCATTCAATGGCATCTGTATGGTTAAAGTAATAAGCAGTAAAACACCTACCTGTAGTTTCTCTATTTCGGTCTTAGCAGCTTGCTTGGCTTTTCCAATAGCACATCCCCAATAACCCTAAAAACAGACACAAAACTGTACTGTCCGTTCAGGCAACAAGCAGTGATTTTACAAATTAAAACCGCAGCAACACACAGAATGGAGATTTAAGTTATCGATAATTACATTTTGGTGCACATTCAAATGCTACAAATGATTTGCAGTTCTTTTTGCAGGATGGAATTTGCATGTATATTGATTAACAGAGATCTCTTACGTATGAAATGCCAGAAGGGTCGACCATGTACAGCTGTGGACCGTCGTCTTCATCATAAGACCCGAGAATGAAACTAAAAGAGGTTAAAAAAAAAAGTGAAACCCCTGCTGTTTCACTTACACAAACATGTTCCAATTTGTTTTAGAAGTATACCTTACACCATTTTTGTCTCATACAATAAATTTACCTGCATCCAAAAGGTCTCACAGCGCTGTATAATGTGTAAGCATGGACATACATGGCCACTCTCTCAGAAAGATGCTGTTTAAAAAATATTCGAAAACATAAGTCAGTCTGAAAAAAATTCCTTTAGTTTCATTAATTTACTATTTATAATGTAGTCATTTGTTATATTACCAGTGTATCGAGTTTTTTTTAAAGTAAAAAGATTAAATCATATTCAACTCTGATTCGACTTACTGACTGATCAGTTATACAAGTTGTATATTGCTATTGAATCAGTCTATCTTAGTTATGGTTAGAGAGTACCAGCTATTTTTCATAAATATCTTTCACCTTCAATGGGATGTCGTGGCCGTAGTTGGAGCGAAAGTTAGATGCTTCTTCTCTGGCCACCTCTGAGAGTGATCGAGCATCTGCTAGAAGACCAGCCACTGCCTGCAAGACAAACAAACAGAAAATACTTTGTGTATTAAATTCAACTGGATTTAAGTCTTTGTTTCACTACACACTCCAAACGTTCCTCTTTTATCTTCTTCTGGAGTACATTAAAAGCAACCTGCACTTATATTATTCACTTATATTTCTTAACTATATTCCAAAATGTCTTTCATTTCAAATATTCTACAAAACCAAGAAAATCTCTCTGAAGAGGAGTTATTGAACATGTTGAGGGAAAATAATTTGTTAAATGTTCTCACCATCCCGACGTGGCGATCAATATTGAAGATGCGCTTATTTGAACCCGCTTCATACAATTTGGAAAGCACCAGCTTTTCCACACCGAACACAACTCCATCTTTGCAGCGGATTCCAATCGCTGTGCTACATGAACAAAAGAAAACAGCAAATAAGACATGGCTCTTCTTAAACTAAAACCATGATTACATTTTTTTTTATTTAATACTTTTTATCATGATATAGCTATTCTGTGAAACTACAGAATGCGATTTAAAAAAAAAAAAGTTTTAGTACGGTTAGCTGGAATATACTAGTTAATTGCAGCCTGTGAAAGGTGTTCTTTTTCCCAAGTTAATCTGACGCATAAGCTTTGGTCTTGTCCCTCTCTATAGATAATTACTGGTATTTGTTTTCAAGAACTATCAGTGAAGACCTTCATGTTAATTTTGGTGAGTTTGATCTCATTGTGGTAACTGTTTTTCTCGGTTTGTATGTATTTATACAGTATATTGCTGCAATAATACACATTTTTACTTTCATTATCAATTTAGTTAGCAATAAGCATAGGCTTAAACCTTGTAAGGAAGTAATTATATTAGGTATACAATGCACGTCCAAAAAAAAGTCACCAAAGTCAACAACTCTAATGTTGAGTTGGACCGCCTTTAGCTTGGATTAAGGAACGCATTCGCTGTCGAAGCATTTTGATAAGCTAGTGCAATGTCCAGAATTTCCATATTTCCCAACGAGAGTTCAATACATTTTTGGCCAAGATCTTGTATTGATGATGGGAGAGTCGGACCACTGCGCAAAGTCTTCTCCAGCACATCCCAAAGATTATCAATGGGGTTAAGGTGTGGACTCTGTGGTGGCCAATCCATGTGTGAAAATCATGCTCCCTGAACCCCTCTTTCACCATTAGAGTCTGATGAATCCTGGTTTTGTCATCTTGGAATATGTCGTTCCATCAGGGAAGAAAAAACGAATTACATTTTACATTTACATTTACATTTAGTCATTTGGCAGACGCTTTTATCCAAAGCGACTTACAGTGCACTTATTACAGGGACAATCCCCCTGGAGCAACATGGAGTAAAGTGTCTTGCTCAAGGACACACTGGTGGTGGCTGTTGGGATCGAACCAGCAACCTTTTGATTACCAGTTCAGTGGTTTAACCCACTAGACCACCATCTCCACATTATGGAATTAATGAAATAACCTGGTCATTCAGTATATTCAGGTAGTCAGCTGACCTCATTCTTTGGGCAAATAACGTTGCTGAACCAAGACCACAAATCCAATGGGAGGCTGTTACCTATTTGCTTTTTTTTATTCAGGTTGGTGACTTTTTTTAGACGGGCAATGTATTTTGCCTCTGTAACCAGACATTGTTAATTTGCTGTGTTTTCACTGCCCAGGGATGTTTAGGATTCTTCAAGCAAAACGGAAAGAAGGAAATTGTATTCTATTTGACTGTAGGTGAAAAATAGGTTTTATTTGACTAGTTGATGCGATGATGATTATGTTGATCATTATTTACCTGCTATTTTCTACTGCTTTCATGGCATATTCCACCTGAAACACCCGTCCATCAGGTGAAAATGTGGAGGCAGATAAATCATACTGGATAAAAGAAACACAGAATACACGTTTTTTATATACAGATTATTACAATTAAAGATTTTGCTTCTTAAAAAATCATTAAGACATAGAACAAACAAAACTAGGGTAAATTCGATAAAAATTACACAGCTTTTGACATGAAGATGACTGTCAAAAAGTGTCCCAATCCAGCTGAATTACCCACTGATTATCAAAACAAAACGATATTACGATATATTTCACTTTTATATTTTTGAACATCGTTTACTTGTTGTAGATCTGGACACAAAATACATTTTAGAGCAGCGTTTACCATGCAGATCAAATTTACTTTCACTTTAGTTCAAGTGACTCCATATGAACTCACTCATTGTTAGCAAGCAGTGACTCAGCAGAGGCAAAACACACCAAAATACAACAATTAACTCATGCAAAATAAAATAAAACATTCTATAAAACTACACACACTTTTTGTCAACTTAAAATATAACAATGTAGAATCAACACACTGTTATACATCATGCACACCAGCATTAGCTTATTAGCTTCAGAATGACACAGACATACACGTATTCCCCATTTAATAGCTCATTTAGCATCAAGTCTCACTTGAACATAGTGATTAATGCTGTAATACAGATTTAACTCACCCCTGTACCAATCGAGCTCATTTTAATTCACGGCGATCAGTTATTAATGTGTGTATGAGTTTTGCGTTATAGTAGCCGCAGACTCTACGGCGCATCAGTTCTCCCTCTGGCACCTGCGAACAACGAGCTCGCTGATTGGACAACAACCATTTCAAAACAAGAGTCTTTTAAAAGTCAAAGGAATAAAACTTAAGACCCTTTGACATAAAAGCAAAATGTTAAACAGTTGATTATTTTAATTGCTGGCTTGTGAATGATAGGATTATGTTTCAATATAAATCATAACAATGCATACAAAAAGTGAGTTATGCATATTAAATTAATAAAAAATAAAAACACACAGTTGGAACCACGTGGATGAGAAATCTAGCGAAAATGCTTCTATTTGTATTTCCGCCATTGAGCGAATGATAAAATACTTTTTCAACCTTTCAAACTAATGTTTGTGTTGTATTTCTAAAGATGTTTATCTATGAGTAAAAAAATATATTTCATGTCTCGTATCATCTATTAAATATTAAATAAAGTTATTTTGCAGTGTGTATTTTGGTTTCTACTAAGAACAACAAAACTAAATCTTAAAATAGAAATATTACAATATTAGAACTTGAATTTAATGAAAATATTTTAATTTGATCAAAACGAATAGCAGCTATTTTAATTGGTGTTCTGCTAATTGGCTATTAAATATTATCATACAGTATGGACATATTGATGTGTGACGTTTTTTTTTAAGATTGTTTTGATAAAAACTATGAAATCTTTCGTGGAGTTTTTCCAGGAGACCCAAGGTGGTTGGTCGGTGGGCGGAGGTCCATTTTCAGATTTTAACTGAAGATTATGAGTTTACATGAATTTTAAAGAGAAAATGACCCACATTGATAATCTATTTACTATAAACGCTGCAATATTTCATAAAAAAATAAGAATTGTAATTTTTAATTTCACTGGGACTTAAAGAACAAAAACCTGACAAATGTCTTGAAATATAACATGGTTATACTTTGCATGGTAACTGTGATTTGACTTTCTTTCTTATGCAGAACACAAAAGATATTTTATATAATATAATATATTTATATAAGTTGGTAACCGTAAAGCACTGGACCCCATTCACTTATATTGTGTGGAAACAAAACCAGCTCGCTACATTTATCAAAATATCTTCTTTTGTGTTCTGCAAAAGAATGAAAGCTATACAGGTTTGAAATGACAATAGTGTGAATAAATGATGACAGAATTTTAATTTTTGTTAAATAGTTCTTTAAAATAATGACCGTGTCAGTCCTAATTTTAGGACTCGTAAATGTTTACTTTAAAAGTATTTCACAAGTTACTTTAAAAGCAGTAATATGTGAGGCTTACAAATTTATTTTTGTTTAATTTTTGAATCTACATATAGCAACCTTTTTTTTTTTAATTTGGCAGCATGAAACCTTGGTTTACATAGTTCCATTATAAAATCACTGAGAGAAACCCTTATATGCCAATTGCCATGGGTATTAGAAAGCCTGCTGACATTAGTGCTAAGATAAAATATGTTGTGAATAAGGCCTAAAGTCCATTATTTGTTGTTGGCTTGATTCATGTTGCTTATGTAAAGTCAATGTGGATTATGTAAAATTAAATGTTAGGAGTTTTTTTATAAAGTGGAAATAAATGTATGTATAATGTTTCTTTATATGTGAAATATACTAAAGGAGTATTAACTGAATATATGTGTAAAATAAAATAGATTTAAATATACCAGGAAACTAATAAGTTAACAAATAATATATATTTATAAAAGATATTATATAAGATATATTGCAAAATAATACATTTGCATATAAAGGAAATAAATAAGGTTAATATATCAATTAAACATTTATATTTACACGTTTAATATATGTGGAAAAGTATAAAAAAGTGGCCAAAATCGATGATTTAAATATATTTTCAACGTGTATTGCAAAATAGATTTACATTTACATATAAAATCTATTTTTTCCTATTTAATTTTTAAACATTTAAATATAAACATATATGTATTATTATTATATTATAACAACCAATAACTTCTTCAATTACTTATTTAAGTTTACCAGGAAATACAATTTTGGTGGACAATACTTTGTTTAAACACTGAGATATTAAATAAAAATGTTATATTCAACTGAGATACAGTCAATAAAATAACAACAAATCCAGAAAGGTGTATCATAAATGGAATGTAATAGTTTATTACATAAAAAATCATTCAGAAACAAACATTCCCTTCAAAAACAGGTGTTGGTGAGAGAACACAGATGGCCAAAGGAGGGAAAAAGAGAAAAACTCAGTTCATATCAATTGTCATTTCCAGCTTTTCCAGCAGAACATTAGGGATACGGTTTTACCCTTTCTGTACAAATTAAAATGCTACAATTGGTACATGTGCATGTAAACATGGTTCCAAATCCCTTTCACATTATTAAAGTATGATCTAACGCACAAGTCACATAAAAAACAAAAACATCCATTGCTATTGTTCACACAAAAAATCTTCTACTAGACCACTGTTTGGCCAGCATATAAAGGCTCAGATCCCATCCAGGAAAAACGCTCTCATCACACCAGCTGCTCTCCGTTACAGCTCAACAGAATCAAGTGTTGTGGATCATAGACATCCGGGCTACTGTAATCCCTGAGACATGATTTATATATCAGCTGGTGAGTGTCAAAATGCGCTCACCCTGATATCTCTCAAAGGGTGTGACATCTTTATCGATCTCCTGTCTAATATGAGCTACACTATAGACGAGCATTCTAATAAACCCCTCCTGTAAATAAATGCAGGAATACAATACAATCATAAAAGACATCTGTTAGTAATTTCATAGGCACAGGAGGTAGGTAATAATTTGCTGTCAGGGTGGCTAATGGAAAAGATTCAGAAAGGTATTCAGGGCCTGAGACCGTGATCATATCTGAGGTGCCTTCACCCTTTAAAGGTACACGTTTGCAAATAAAGAAGTGGTTTTGGTTTCATATGTCCATTGGGATTAAAAAATGAGGTGAATATAAACAGATTAAAATCACAGCCGCTAAACATTTCCCTTCACCCTATTAAGAGTTTAAAACATGGCACGTTCCCTAATGAGCAGCAAAAGTCAAAAGGGTTCAGCCTTCATTACAATATAAAATGAGACATGATAAAGGGAAATGCAAAAGACGGTTATTTGGGATGTGTAACTGCTCAGATGCGTGCTATAGAGGAATATGATGAAACTGTGGAATGGAGAGAAGCAAATGAATATTGAAAAATACAGACACACAACTGCAGTACGCGGTAAATGTAAATAAAGTAAAGATGTGTTAAACAAGAAAATAAAACGGAAACAGTGACCTATAGGTTTTATAACTGCTTGAATCTTATCTTATCATTTTAAGAACCATTAATTTTTTTTTAATTGAGATTGAGATCCACACATCCACAAATTCCCATTATCATGTCTCCAGACATTATTGGTTTAAATTATAATTCTTTTCATTGTTCTGAATAGTGACCACTTTCTCAATGTTCTAAAGCAATATTTGTGTATATCAGGAATAAATTGCAATGCAAAAAAAAAACATTAAAGTCCTAACACTGGGTTCACACCAATGGCGAAAGGCAAATACCCGTACAGATGCAAACTCGTGGCAGGCGATGCGAATGTTGCAAATCGGTTGGCGCGATTGCTGAGAATGCGCGTCAATATTGTCTTCTGTGAATATTCGTCATTTCAAGTCACTCACGTGAAAAAAAAAAAAAAAAATTCCCACGAAATATAAAGAGCGTGGAACGTGATTGTTCGCGTTTGGTGTGAACCAAGCATTAGTGATAAAATTCTGACATCATTCACTCACCCTTGTGTCAACCTGTATGACTTCTTTTTTCGGCAAAACACAAAAGAAGATATTTTGAAGATAGTAGGGAACCGAGCAGTGCCAGCAAACATTCACTTCTATTGTATTAAAAATATCTTCTTTTGTGTTGGCGGAGGAAAGAAAGTCGTACAGTTTTGAAATGACAAGAGGGTGAGTAAATGATAAGAGAAATTTCATTTTTGGGTGAACTATCACTTAACATAAGCGAACATTAATCACTGATAATATGTGTGAACTACCACGCTTGTTTTCTTCAAGTCAACTCTCTTTCTCTTTCTTCTGATGTTGGTGTGAACTTTGACCGGAACATCTTGACAGGTTTGTGAAATACACCAAGTTATATATTGACTGGACCCAATGTTTATATTGCACATGATGTGTCGTCCCCACAAAAAGTGAAAAATAAAAATAAAACAACACAATTAATAAAATCAAAATAAAACCAACGCATTAGGGACCAGCTCTCGTATTCAGACCTGCAGGACGAGTCCAGCTGCTGAGATGTTGTCTCCTCCCCCGGCGGTCTGATACACTTCAGTGCACACCAGAACAGGAGCCACGCAGATCTCATAGTCATCCTCGTCCCAACACGAGACGGGTCGAGACTCCTGCAGAGGAATCCTCTGACTTCCTTCACTCCTGCTAGTGGAGAACGATTCGTCCATGATCAGCCGCGCTTTACTCAGGTCGATGTCCGCCGAGCCGCAAACATGCCTGTTGGCGGTCAGAGAGGCTTTGGCCGTGGCCGACATGGTGTTCTTCCACTGGGAGCCACGCTTGACGATGATAGCCTGGAAAGCGAGCGTGTGGACGTGGAGGCGTGTGAGCGGCCGGCCCGTCCCGGCATCTTGATGATGGTGCTGGTTTACCAGGCGATAGAGTTCTCGCATCTGGTCCAGAACCGTAGCTACGCGAGGGTTGGGATCGGACAGAACGGTTAGGTTGCTCCCCCTGAAGAGGCTCAAGAGATTGGGCAGCTCTTGTTCGTTCATGCCCAACGAGTCAGCGTGTGGAAGAACATACTGTAGAAGATCCAACATCAAACCCTCATCCACAAAGCTGGCCATCTCAAAATGCACCGTAGTCTGAGGCGATGCAGAGGACAACATCTGTGCCAGATTGTTCAGCAATGATTCACGCACTCCTAAAAGAAAACAATGGTACAATAAATACAAAAAATAAACTTAAAAAGATTCAAATCTTACAGTTAATATTTGACCAGTTTTAATACGCAAGAGTTAACCATCCTATTTTGGCTCAAGGGCAGACTGCCACAGAGGTACAAAACAAACAGCATTACTGAATAGTAAAAGCCATCACAGCCTGTCAACTTTCCCAGGGAGGCTAAAAAAACACATTAATCTCACCCTGTGACATACAGTAATGGTTCAAACTGCACGGCTACAAACCACCACTGATGTATATACACAGAATCACAGTTTGAAGAGTTTGGTTGCAAAATGAGATTTCGTTTTTTTAATCATATTTTTTATTTTGCATTCCAATTAATATAAATCAAATGCAGTTGGTTTAATTTGATTTAACCCATAATAACGCTCTACAGCATTTATTGATCTTAGTTCACATTATTTTAGCATTAACTATGACATTTTATTTATTTATTAATTAACATTAGTTAATGTAGTGAATGGATATTTCATGATAATTCTCCTTTCAAACGTGATTATGTAGTATGTGAATTCAATGTACTCCGAGGAAGTACAAGCCATATATTTATGTTTAAAAAGTAGGGCTGTCAAAAGATTAATCGAGATTAATCGCATCCAGAATAAAAGTTTGTGTTTACATAATATATATCTGTGTACTGTGCATAATCATTTTGTATTTATTAACACACACATCCATGCACATGTTTAAAAAAAACTAAAAAAAGATAAACATTTATATGTAATTTTCAGCCCTTTTAAAAAGTCTATAATTTTTTAGGTTTCTTTTAAAATGACTAATCGTTTCGCTAGACAACACCCTTATTCATCAGCTGGTGTCATGAAGAGACATTTGAAGGAGCTGCGATGAACCCTGGAAAACTGTCCTTATAAGCCACACTTAGTTTTTTCGATAGAAGAAATAAACACAAGAACTCCTTTATGACTTGTATGGTTGAGCGCATTTTCATGAAAGATTCATTTTAAAGAGAACTACTCCTGTACCATGAATGAACATGAATAGTCGTATTTACATTAACAAGGATAAATACATGCTTAAAAACAATATCGTTCGTTGGTAGTTCACATTGAAGCATTTACTAATGTTAACGAATTAAACCTTTCTGTAAAGTGTTACCTCTAAAATAACAATTAGTTAAAGTAGTGTAAAATAAACATCATGTAACTTTGAGTCACTAAACTTCATTCGAATACACATTCCATAAAAATGTCAATATCTGAAAGTATATCAACTACCTAAAGTTATATAGAACTCGCAACCTGTGTGCACTTGAGCAAGCCGCGCCACGACAAAAGACCTTTTCAATTTGAACCTTTTATAATTGTTTATTTTGTCCACACCTGATGTGGTGTGATGCAACATGACAAACCCATGAAAAACAGGCATTTGTTGTGTCGCGCCGTTTGTAGTAGAAACAGGATGTTACAAATACACCCTGTTGCGGTTGCAATTTACTTACCGTGTTTAAAAGGGAAGTTGTCCATCATCTGAAGGCCGCCCACCACCAGCAGATCTGGTTTGAAGCTCTTTAGCTGCTCTTGAAACTGCTCCATGGAGTCGAGATACGGATTATGGTCATCGCTGTGGACTATATATCTAAAGCAATACATAAGCACGCAAAACTATTTATATTACAGACATATGCAGATTTGTTTTAGCATAATTAACATTTGATTGGATGCAGATACCTTAATACATCTATAATCAAATGTAAACCAACCTGTTGGCCCTTAGTGAAGTGTATGGCCCCCATGTGGCTCCTGTGGGGTACTCCAGAATCAGGTGGATGTCTGGCTCGTCCAGTGTGTTTCCTGCCACTGTAGAGACCAAATAACATTAAATTACATTAAAAGATAGTTTTACGCTATATACGATCTTAGAGATGAACATAATAAATATATAAAAGACTAATGGTACTAGTAACAGATTTATTAACTGTTAAAAAAAGTAACCATGTACCAAGTACAAATAACGTTTCCTGTAGTTGAACCATGGTAAAACGTTAACTCTGGTTTTGCTACAGTAGCCAAAGTTAAATTGTATTTAAATATTTTATTCGATAATAAGTGGCGATATTGTGAAGGTATGAACGTTACACCACCTGTGATTCGCTGAGACAGGATGTCGGTGAAATCTGTGCTGAAACTGCCCCCTAGAAGAACATCACACCCCTCAAGTGCCATCCTGCTGGCCATGACAGGTGCATTTCCTCCGATCGACCACCTGTTTCCTGGCAACTCGCGAGAAGCCTCCACCAGCTCACTGAAGAGTGTGTCGTTCACCACAAACCTCCTACAAAAAACATTTTTTATATAACAGTATAAAACACACAAGGACAGATCGATGGTTAGGAACGTGAGATGTTAAAGCGGACCGTGTTTGCAGTGTTTTTGTCCTTTTCTATATGAAGTACACCATATCTCCAGAAACAAACTGGAATCAGATTATCTAGTTAACACGCAAAATTTTAAAGTAAAGCAAATTGCTAAATGTCACACATTTGTTCCTTAACTTGGAACGCTAACAAATCACTCATTTACACAATGAAACACATTTTTTTTTTATTGTTTCGATTTAATTTGAATGCTTTCTTTATGAAGTTGTGAAGATGCTGAATATGAAAATCACACTCATTTTTTTCTAAAAATTTTTTTTTACATTTATACGTTTCGGTATTATAACTATTAGAATACTACAAAATGTCAAGATAATGGAATAACACTGAGCTCAAAACAACAATATGTTTAAGTTTAACATAAATTTTACTAAAAACGAATCCTTTCATGAGCCTTTTAAAAATGTAACAGTTTTTGCTTATTTTTAATATACCGATAACTGTAATTAATGATATAAGCTGAAAATTTACTTGAGCTAAATATACACTAAAGCATTGATGCTACATATATGAAAATAAATATAACCACAACAATTACAACAAATTTTTACACCGTGTTATAAATAAGCTTTCACTGAGAAATAACAATTCAGCGTGACACCGTGCACTACTATTTTTAACATAGTGTTTTACTATAGTATGAATTTTAAAAATGTTCAAAAAACATTTTCCTTACATGTTTTTTGAGTTAAAAAGAATAAAAATTCCATTATGACCCACAGTTATGAGGCACAGAAGTATTGACACATCCGTTTAAATTCTAAACATGTGTCAAGCTGCACACAGGCCTCCCAACGCTGCCATGTTCCAAAAAAACATTTAGCAGCACAAGGAGTTCATGACACTCATCCCTCTCAACACAACTGCAACAGTATCCTGAGAGATCTCATCTGTGAAATGTGAAATTTCTCACACTCTCCTACAGAGTGAGTCATGATGCTACTGTCACAGTGCCGGCACACATTTTCTAAAGCTGCATGTGTCTGATATACTAGACTGTAATCTGATCCATCGACCATGCATCTAACACATCTAAAGTTTAAACCACTTCAACTTTTAGAAAATAAAATCAGTTAAACCAATGACTATTATTTCCATTCATGCTCATGGAAAGTCACATCAGAATTGAGCTTTAAAGGCACAGTTTTTGATTTACAGCGTATTATAGATTTGCAAGAATCGCTCAGTCCAGGGAAGAGATCATGCGGGCATCAGAAAGACTGTAGAAACGGTGATGTCTTATTTATTACACAAAATAAAAGATCTGTGGATTTTAAGTATAAAAACAAAGGATAAAAGTCAGGCAGGAGCTAGGATATTATATAGACTTTCCAGCAGAGACGTGTTAGGACCAGTGGTACTGAGGCTTTAAGCAGATAACCTCACAGATATCTATGGAGATACTTTCCAGCAGAGAGTCGTTGGAGAGAGAGATCATCTTAAAATCACCCCCGAGGATGATGCTTTGATTTGGATTAGTATGTGAGTAACTTTGTTTTTTCTGTTTGTTCGAACCAACATCAGATAGCACAATCTATCTTGCTCACATCTATTTTACTTCAATACATAGTTTGCTCATCTGCAATACGTCTCGGAGACGTCTGAACGTATGTATTACGTTTGTTAAAGATCTGGAGATCTGCTGCGTTTAAACATCTGCTAAACATCTTAAAAAGAGCAGGTTTAAATCCAATCTAAATCATAAACATCTTACAGACATCTTCTAGACGTCTATATGACGTCTGACAGCAGACATCCCCGAGACATATTCCAGATGAGCAAACTATGTATTTTAGAGTTCTTGTAGATGTAAACGCAGACGTCAAATAGTTGTATGTGTGCTATCAGGGAAGATATGTTGTTGTTTTTGTTCTAATATTAGCATTTTTGCATATTGATATTGAGCATATTGAGCATCAGTATTTATCTGGAACCGCTTTTATATTGTAATCTTCCAGATACTGGAGAGAGAGAGAGAGAGAGAGAGAGAGAGAGAGCGCGTTTTACTCTCTTACTCAATGATGAACAAACTAACATTTAATCCGCGGGTCACACATGCGTTCGGAACCATAGAGTACGATCCGTACGGATCATGCGTGATCTGTTTCACCACTACACCGCAGGGGAGAGGAAACGCACATTGTAAAGTTGTTTGTAAATTTAGGGCTGCTGCAACAAACATGGCGGCGAATTCAATGTATACAGGCCCGCTCTGTATGCAGATATAACAGCTTATTTTAAGGTATAAGAAACATAACGGTTCATTACGAAAGGTCTTTATACACCTCTGAAGAAAGAGTATTGTATATTATATTGCATTTCTGTCAATAGATCCTCCTAAAAACCCTCTATTGTTCCTTTAACCCATAATAAGTACTCCACAAAGCTGGTAAACAAGGTCGTCAGGATTACAGAGGAATTCCAGGCAGGCACCTCCGTGTCCCGGGGGCTTTTTGAACATGTCCGTGAACACCTTGTACTTACTCTGAAGCGGCTCCCGGTGGGAAAAAGAAGGCGAAGCTCTGTCCCAGTTGCTCAGCGTTCTCTATGTAGTCATGATGGAGAGGCTGGTATGAAGGCTTCACACCGATTTTGTTTAGCAGGGCCACTCCATCGACGATGATATCGACACAGCCACCAAAACCTAATAAAGAGGAAAATAATATAACATGAGGTGTTTAATAATCATCTTATCTACTATTAAAAAAAATCAACTTTGAACCTGACTATGCAACAAAACACACCTAAACTCATAGGTCATACAACATCTGCAACAACTGAACAAGCTAGATGTCCTTTCTCATTAGACTGACAGCTGACAGTCAGGTTGGAATACAGTGTATGACATGTAAACCATAGCCATGATGTCAGGCTGAGTAGATCAAAAAAAACTAAAGATAGAATAAATAGATAAGCAGTAACGATGAGGATTTATGTCAATACCAACCCCATGCACTAAGATTAAGATAAACTTTATTTAACATGCATTGTCTGTATAATACAATCAACCTTAAGGTGTAAAGATAAGGATAAAGGTTTATAAAGTGCCGAAGAATGTTTTTTGCTAGATTAAAAAACCTAACCCTGGTTTGTTGTCTTTCTATGCAAGCAGTGAGCATAGAGACTGGCAAAATAAACAAGAAAATATGCAAATCTCACATGCAAAATTGCATATCACACAGCACTACCCTGATGTTTTAAGAAAACTCAAGTTTTATGGGTGACACGCAGATTCGCTAAAAAATGTAAACATATCTGCTATTATAATATTGCTATTGTGTATTATTTAAACAAAACTGTAAAATGTCAATTCTATTTATTTATTTAATTTCATTATCTATTTATATTTATCAATACGTTTAGTGACTTAATTTTACTAGTCAATATTCACAAAGACAGAAATATTGTTATATTGCCTCTATTATCAAACATTTAAATATTATTAATCTACATATAGATATTATTATCACATTTTAGAATTGACAAAGTTATCTCAATCCTATTTAACAATTATTTACGTAAAACGTCAAATGTTAAACATCAGTACTTATTCATTCAGAGTTAACATATAGATACTTATCAAAATCTGAAGGTTTCACATATAATTGTATCATAACATTTTATTTTTACATTTGAGAATTGCAAAAGTTATTTTAAGCATGCATGTAATGCATTATTTATGTTTCACGGTGTAGAAATGCATGTAAAAGGCTGTACCGATGGCCACTCGAGGTCTGGAAACGCTGCTCGTGCCCACTTTCCGCTCCGCGCGCAGCAGTGAAGACAGAACCGTGTCCAGTCTGTCGTCCAGAACCGATCGGTCTGGTGCTCGGAACCAGTATGCAATCAGCACCACTGCAAGAGACAAAAGCGAGCTATATTTCACTACAATGGCCATTGCAGATGTATGAACGCACTCCTATCTACACTCCTCCTTCCTGAGCCAATAATGCAATGATGAATCGGCGGATGTTTTTTTCTACTGTAGAAATAGAAGCCGGAGTTAGAGCGGCAGAAGAGCGTTGAGCTGAAGCGCAGGATGGCGGCCCGGAAGTTGAGCGTATTTTATTAGATGAGACTTATATAAAAACTCAATTTAAGGCGTTTAAATTATTTTACATATATTCACGCTTGAAATTGATTAATAAAGCTGTAAAGTATTAGTTAATAAAGTATAAGTTACAAAGTAAAATTCAGGTGACGCGGTATCACCTGTCATCTACTACTTTTCTCAGCGCTGTTCTAAGTGGACTAGTCACCGTTGTTTCTGATAAATTATAAGGATATTAAAAACAAGTTTTTAAATTGGTTTTGATAGGTTCTGCGTTTGTGTATGTAAGAAAAATGTCTTAGAATATATAAATAAATATAAATATATTTTTCTCCAATCTCCGATGACTAAAATGTGCTAATATTTGCATTGGGCTTCGATGCGCCCCCTTGAGGACGCACGCGTTTCCGTATAATCGTAAACAGTTGTTGTTCAGTTACATAAAACTCCGGTCATTTTGTTTCAAAATAAAAGTTCTGTTCTTTCATTAAAAATTAATAAATTAGCCTACATATATTTATACGGTACATAAACGAGAGTATTTATTAACTTTGAATTAAAATGATTTGGTAATAATATTTTTACTGTTTAGTATTTTTATTCTCCGTGTAGATTTCACAAACAAGCATGAAATGTGATATTTTAGCCACCCGAATGGCTTGTGCTTGACTCAGCAAAAAGCCTGACATGTATACATCAAATTCAGCTGTGGCAGAGATATAGATAAATGGGGAGTTAAACTGTCAACACAAGTAGTATATTTCTGCATTGATAGGCCTGTGGGATATACTTTGCCTGGTGTATTTGGCGTGGCTTTAATTTAGTAACTCTATCAATAGTTGTTCGGGCAGGTTCATATTTGTGAACATGGACAACAAAACTAGTCTTATGGGTCAATTCTTGGGAATTTAGATTTTTACTTAACCTGAAAGCTGAATAAATAAGATGTATATTGATGTATGAGTTGTTATAATAGGACAATATCTGGCTGAGATACAACCGTTTAAATCTCTGGAATCTGAGAGTGCAAAAAATCTAAATATTGAGAAAATTGCCTTTAAAGTTGTTTATCAGGGGCACTGTGAAAGCCACTCACAAAAATAAAGTTTTTATATATTTAAAGTTGGACATTTACAAAATATCTTCATGGAACATGATCTTAACTCAATATCCTAATGATTTTTGACTTAAAAGAAAAATAATTACAACCCATACAATGTTTTTTTGTCTTTTACTAAAAATGTTCCTGTGCTACTTAAGTTTTGTGATCCAGGGTCACATTTATAGATAAATAATTTCTAAAATAAACGCAAGCCATGCTTTATCTTCAAATTTTATTGTCTTAGTTTGAAAACAATTTGCAATAAAATTAATTATTTCAAAGGTAAAATACAAAAGATAGTAAGGTATAAAAAACAAAGAAAAAAGGGTATGATACAAAATTGCTAGTATCTCTTTTTAGTTTCTTGACCAAATACCTTAAACACGAATAAATGCAACATCAAAACAAGTTTCAATTAAAGTCAAACATTTTTTTAAAGGACATGCCATTAATAATTTACCAATAGAAAACAGTAATACTTAAAATGTGCTTAACATATGTCATGTTTTAAACCAACAATTACCGAAAACAAGAATGTTGTCATTGCATTGTCTAGAGACAATATCCTACGTATACTGATATGGGATTGTCTACAATATGTACAGCAATATGGCTACATTATTTTAGGAACAAGAACTGCTTCCTAAAGGTTGAATTGATCACATTTGTCTCTGCTGGGGAATTAGAAATGAGAGACAAAACTTTTATTAATCCTGTTTAATGACATTTACATCTTATCAGCCTATTGGTAACAGTCCAAATTCCCATTCAGACTTTGTTTGCAGCCATACATGGAGAGAAAACCTTAATGTTAAATGTGCAATCACTATGTCTGATGGCTTAAGGTCTTATATACTGACTGAAACTGATGATTAAAACTAGACGGCACTGTACAAAATGGTAACAACACATAAAACAGAGACCACAGTAACAGACTTAACATCTTTTCTGTTTTACACTTGCCAAATTTTAACCTAAAGGCCCAGACTGTTTAGCACCTTGCTTAATTTATGTACAGATGACAGCTGGTTTTCGATCAAGACCTTACTGAATTCAACACACACATACGTTTAGCACTACAACACTGGAAAATGTAATATACACAAATAATTTAGAAGGACCCTCATACATAGTTTGCAAAAGATGGCCTCACTTAAATATACAAAGTTTTTTTCCCATTTCAGTGTCATACAAATTCATACATTGCAGGATTAAAATGTTTGAACGTAAACATTATTGCAGCAAAACAAATATTCTGCAAATTTTCTCAACATTGTATTCTTATATTATGGAGCTACGCAAAGTCTTATTAGATGCCAAATTCAGAATCCTGAAGGTTTCTAAAAGACAAACATCCCTTCCTGAAGTTACTTAGATTCCTGATTTTAAATATGATATCATAGGACTCTGGATCTATTGTATGTCCAAAGATAAACACCTAAAAATATAAATAAAGCAACAGGGAACTGTGAAGTTTCTCAAAGCCCCAGAGTCATTTCCACTCAGATGTGGAATGTCCTCAAATCTGTACAAAACACAATAGAACATTAAGAAAAAAAGTTGTTCCCCTTGTTTTAAAGTTAAAGCAGACGATTCTGATCTCAGTCCGTAACAGCTAGAGTTTGTCAGTAATATCCAGGATGGTACTGTTGACTCCATGGCTTCTGATTCCAAAACTGATGAAGACAAAGATTATTGTTTCATTGATATACATATTTCATTTTATAATATAAGGCTATTTATATAAATGCATATTTAACAGTACAGGTAGAATGTCTTCTTCATCTGAGACCAAAACAGATTTCAGTGAATCAGAATAACACACAGAATTCAGAAATCTTCCTTTAAAGAGACACTCACCCCTTGTTGCCAGCTCTGGTTGAACGCTTGTGCTTTGTTCATGTTAAAATTCCCATTTTTAAAACCGCGATTATTTCCTCCTCGACCCCTGAACTTCTGTAGAACCATAAAGATATTAATATAGATGCACTTGGACAGGCGGTGAACATTGTCTTAAACCAAAAAATGGATCGCTTAGAAAAAATCAAACATTTGATTTAAAGCTTTACAACAACAGAATAGAAAAGCTACATCGAGAATGATGCAGACCATCGCTGATCTCTCACCTGGTTGAAGTTGCCCCTGTTGGCTCCTCCCCCTCTGGCCATGTTGCCCCTGTGCATGCCTCCTCCTCTGCTGCCCATGTTACCCATGTTTCCCCGACCCGGTCCTGGTCTGGGAGGACCACCTCTGTTGGGCATCCCGCCACCACGGTTAAAACTGCCCCGGTTAAATCCTCCTCTGAAGGCAGGGGGAGGAAGAAAGCCTCTTGGTGGCCTGCTGAACCCACCTCGAGGTCCGGGTACTATTGAACAATCAGAAATGAAACGTTTAGTTTTTCTTCATTAAGTGTGGCCAGGATTTCTTTTGGAATCATTGAAATGCAACACAAAATTATGATTGACACTATTTATTTATTAACCGATGTGTCTGTCTATAGCCGTACCCCCCCTGAAGTTGCCCCTGTTCTGAAATCCTCCTCTTCCGCCCCTCTGACCGCGTCCACCAGCACCACCACCACCACCACCACCACTACCACGACTGAACAGATTTTTTACTCCTCGTCCCCGGATGCCTCCTCTCTTCGGCTGAACTCCACCCTGGTTGAGCTTCTTCTCGGGTGGAAGGGAACTTCTGCTCTCTTCCTTGTACTTACCGAGCAGTTTCATGGCTTCCTCTTTCTGCAGCTCAACATAAAGCACTTCATTGAAACATTCACCTTCCACAGGCAACGTGTATATTCCTGAAAGAGATTACCAGAAATGGATCGAAACCTTTTATAACTGTCCACGTTTAGGGGACCGCACACTTATTTTAGCGAGACATAAGTGACGATTTTACCTTTCATTTTTAGCAGAGCGTGTTCGGGCACGTCTTTGCCTTCCGTTTCTGCCTTTTTCTGGGTTCTCTGTATGTACGCCTCATCCGTCGGACAGACGACAACAGCTTTCCGCTGGAAGCTAGCAAACAGGCACATTTTCCTTCTTTGGGCTGGTGCTGATACATTAGTCTAAACATAATGACATAATAATCATCGCAAGAGATTTTACGTGAAAAATAAATCAAAACCAACAAAAACATATTATATAGAAAAATGTGTGACTAAGGCCCGATTCACATTTCGCATCTAAAACCTCGCGGAAAACGCGAGCTGCACTTCGTTCTCCATTTTTCCAAAGCGCCTGGACTTTGCGCTCTCTGGGGTCTGTCATCTTAAAGCAACCTGGGCCATGATAGTCGTTGAGATGAGGAGGTATGAACAAAAGATATATGGATTATGGAGATATATGGACATATGCACTGAAAATACCTTGCAATAACTCTGCTCCTGGATTTAGTTATGCTGTGATCATCTTTGTCTCCATTTTCATTGAGCTTATCTATATTGTCTAGTTGCTTCTTGTCACATGTCCTGCGGTGTGCTTGCACCTTTCTGAAAAGTCACAATTCTTTCATCTCGATGCGGCGCAGACGCTCCAGAAAAAAAGAGAGCGTTACACCAAATGCATGTTGCGACCGCATCGCCACCTACTTCCGTGTGTCTGCCGCGTGTCTACATTTAAAATAACGAATATGCGCGCAGAAAAGATGCGAAGTGTGAACCGGGCCTTAAGTGTCAATATTTTTACTCAATCATATAATGAGCAATCCATTGATTTTTTTCTAGATTACATTTAGTCACCTGGTCAAGAATGTAATTGCGTTTCTTTCGTGCTGCAATCTCAATAAATTTTCCAAGGAAGAGCGGAGCACGCTGAGATATCGCTGTGATTTTTATGACGTCTTTCATCTGTCGCTTAAGACTGGAAATCTGAATTTCAAAATGAAAGAACATCCACTGTCATGTTCATGATTCTTTTAACATTATTAAACTCAATCATATAATACAATCTGACTCACCATCATTTTCTCTATGATGGTGTTGGTTCCTATGATGTTATATTTT
This sequence comes from Triplophysa tibetana, assembly GCA_008369825.1. Classification (NCBI taxonomy): domain Eukaryota; kingdom Metazoa; phylum Chordata; class Actinopteri; order Cypriniformes; family Nemacheilidae; genus Triplophysa; species Triplophysa tibetana. The sequence continues at coordinate 2,083,528 of CM017907.1, forward strand.
CCAGGGTTGGCTTGTGTGTGCTTGGTAACCCATTCTGTCTTTCCTGATCCAGGCAGTCCAACCATGACTACGACCTATGTCATTTTACAAAAGATTTACAAAGTTTATGAAAGACAACAAAGCAAAGTCTATCTTCAGAACATCTTGCCATTTAATTGAATTAATATTTTTGATGTACACTAAATATAAAACTTTCAGACTGAACACCGTACAAATTTTTAAATGCTAAATTGTATTAGCTAGGTTAATACATGTTTTCACATTTAAATTGTAAAATAATTGCATGTATTTTAAACTTAGGAAGGTACCGTACTATTGAACATTTATTCTAACATCCTGTATACTTCACATACTATTTAAAAAAATCAATACTGGTCAACATACCTGCTTAATGTATACCAGCGTATAGTAAGCAGTATACTAGTGAAACCAACCTCACAGTCTTCTTTGGTCTCGGGTCCCTTTGGTCCTCTGACGCGATCACAAACAGGAATGTTCTGCAGGAATGTGAAGCCGTCAGGTTGAGGAAAGAAAGGTGTTTCTCGCTGACCGAAGTTGAACTCAACTGCACAGTTATGGCAGAGCACATGAGGAAACAGCGCCTCTCCATCAAGCTCCTCTTTACTGACTTTAAAAGCACATCCTAGATCTTGTCCATTCTTAGAGAAGGAGATCTCAACATCTGGACCATCAAAGTTCTGCCAAAGAAAGATTAACATTCATGGATTTTGCTGTTATCCAAAAAAAAAGGTTTCCATTACACAACTAAAAAACTATTCTGAATTGTTAAAATAAATGTAAAAGCACATTGACACTTACATGTGTGTAGGCAGAATATAAGTAATACAAAATACATATTGTAAAAAAATACTCTAAAAACATTGTATTGTACTGTACGTATGTATGTTTACAAAATGAAAGCACATGGACACTCACTATAAAGCAACCAACAACATCGTTCTCATCAAATGTCTCTCCAAAATCTTCCGTCACACAGTTGCTGGTTTTCTTTGCCTTCGTAGAAAAGGCATAAGAATTGGGGTCCTCTCCTGTAATATTACAAAAAAACATAAATTGGTTTATTTTAACTTATATTTCTGTAAGAAATCAACACAGACCCTAACCTAGCAGAAGGGAGCTGTTCGCCAGTGACCAGCCCACCAGGACGTCATGAATCTCGATTCCTTTGCTCGAAATGTGTTTGACGGGAATCTTCTCGATAATCTGTAAAATAAATCCAGGAGTTTAAAAAATGAATGAAAAGAAAATAGGTAAAACTCATTTTGATACAACAGTCACACCTTCATTTCAAAGCAGGCCTTGCCCTTGGCTACACCGTAAGACGCCCGTCCTCCTGCCCACAGGTAGGCAAAGCTCTCCATAGTGAGAGAGGAGGCGCTGTATCGATCCCGAGACACTTTGAAGTGCAAGTCGCAGTTGTCTGAGGAAACACAAGAGAGAGGCTTCATGCATTGTGTTTTGAGCTGCATGTTGCTCTGAGTCATGTTTATGATCTTAACATCAGTATTTCTACTTGCATTCGGCGCTATATACAGTATATGATAAACCTAGAGTGCTTTGCTGTACTTACAGGTGTCCAGACATACAGTGGTGTCATCAAACTCTTCATCTTCCTCCTCCAGTGGAGGCTGAGGTGACTTTGCCCTGAGGGAGTGATCATTGAGATACTGTAAATATAATTATATATAATATAATTAATTCATAGCTTTTGGAATTGCCTGTGAAGTTCCTTCAGCCCTTAGAATGTGGACGGCCAGAGAGATGTGTAATATCTCAGTTTAGATACATATATTGATAATACAAAGAAAGCTAAATTAAGAAGTGAAGGTTGATGCCTAATCTGATAATAATTATCTCATCCAATATTTGTTATCTCTCTACATTAATTCTTTAGCAATTTGTAGGATTACTTACCTTATTTTACTGAATATATTTAAAAAATCTAATGTTATTTAAAATCACAGAAGCATGTTACGGGTCAAAAATGCTTCAAAATACTGTATGTTAAACATAAATACCATTCTAACATTTTTTTAATTTTGCTAAAGATATACAAGTGATAACAGTACCAGACAAAACCATGTAGACAGACAAAACCATAAATAGATACAGTACAAATACAAACAAGGCAAACATTGTAAAAACAAGTTTACAAACAGCTGTCTAAACATGTTTACAGAAATGTCTCACTAAGAATATAAAAATGAGAAATCATGTTTTTTTCCAGAACTGTAAACATCCCATTCAGTATACCTTACACATTGTTGTTCTAAATCTCAAATCGACCCAAACCCGGATCAAAACGCACACACAATGTCTAAGAAATAAACAGCACTCGTCAACTCTGAGTTGACAGAGAGAGATGCCTCTTAAATTGTGGACATTAAAATGGTCGACAGTAAAAATGTGTGTTTCTTCGCACGGGAGAGGAACAACATTCAGATTTGGCTCTTTACTGCCAAAGCTGTTCATGCGGTGCAGAGGAACCTCAGGAGTACCGGAGGCCTGACTGCACAGTTCTTACCGGCTGTATTTGCTTTCTTCAATAAACTCAAAGTAGCCCCTTCCATGTTCATCTCGACGTCTCTTTACACCCTTCTTATTCTTCTGTTCATCACTCTCGTGTTTGTCCGCATCTCCTTGGGAAATAAAACAATATAAAGTAAGGGGGCGCGCCTCCCCGCTGGACCCTACATGACGTGACACGTGGGTCCACATCGTTACTGGAGGATTTATTTGGTGCAGTCGGTAAATTGCAATGACCAATATTATTATTTAAAAAACAGAAATGTGTATAATTGCAATTGCACATGTTTAAAATCAAGGAGTGCTTTTTGTATATAGAGCAGCTGGTACACTGCAGTACTGTTTATGGGTACAGAAAAGGGGCTGTTGCCAAGACAACTGCAAACTATGCAATTCTGAGCTAAGTAACACACATTTTCAGGTTCACGGTGCATGCAGCTGGAAGGAAAGCAACCCTTTGTGTGAATGGTGAAGGCACGTTTGGTGATGCAACAGACACACGTCTCCAATTTAATCAAATAAACCACACCTACGCATCAACAAACACAACCAAAATTAAACTCAACATAAAATCAGCAAACCTCAAACTATGTTACATAATTCAGAAATCCATTAGAAATAGACACAATTTCATGATCTTACATGACACTGTATTGTAAAAGTCATGACGAACAGTAATATACAAAACCTAAGACATTTTTTATCAAGACCATCAATCTACAGTACTTTAATGTTTTCTTATCTATACAGTATAAATGGGTTGTTGTCATGTAGTAAATAAAGATCTAGGCTCTAAACTAGACGTGAGATACTGTAAATATTTCATGAACCATGAGCCCTTAAGCACAATACCTAAAAGACCAATAAGGTCATCCTTGCATTATATAATACAAAAAATGAAACACATCTGCTGAATGCGGACTAAGATTAATAATGTCCTAACATGTGCTCCTCACTACTCCAGGCAAAATGAAACAAATGAGCTGATTTCATTATGCACAGACTCCATCTGGATGTTCTGTCCTTCCGTCTCAACTTCAGCATCCTGTTACAGTTCACAAATTCCCTTGAGCCTATGTGAACTCCAGTGACCTCTCTTTCCAATAACACAATATTTAGGGTCACCATTACGAAACAATGCCAAATATGTTTTTTATTATTATCTTATTTGATAACGTCAGAGGGATATGGCTAAAATTTGGACATACTGTAACTATGTTGAAAATGTGTTGGGGTGAAATGTAATTTTGCCAAATATAACAGTAACTCCCTCCAATATAACTTACACGAGTAATAATGATGGGCATAAACTGAGTTAAATGTATTAAATAATGTGATTTAAGTCACGAGGACACAAATGGCAGAATTTCTTGACAACCCTTAGAAACCACTTATGCTCCCGATGCTGTCAAAATGAAAAAAAATGTACTCGGTCAAGACATAACAAGCTCGATGCTCTAATCGATTATCATTCCCTGCATAACAGCTCGGATACTAGAAGAATATTTGATCTCACCCTCTCCAGAGACAGCCACATCATCCACCACGTCAAATTTCTCCATCTCTTCATCATCATCATCTTCTTTGAGGAGCGCATCCTCGTCCGAGTTATCCATCTCTACCCCCGCGTCCTCCTCATCCAACATGTCATCATCCTGGTGCTCCTCGGCTTCCGCGTCATCTCCATCCTCCTCATCGGCCTCCATGCTCTCCCCGACCAGGTCTTCATCGCCCGTGTAACCAGGGCCGCCTTTATCCCCATCCTCTCTTTCAGCACCATTGGTCCTGGACAGCTCCTCTTGATCCAGAACGGCCTGAAGGCGGGACATCAGATCGGCCTTGAGCCCTTTATCAGACAGATTCCTCTTCTTCAGCTCGTCCTTCAACTCGTTCACTTTCAGCTTTTTCACGTTGATCGAGCTCATCCTTCCGTTCGGATCCTTGTTAAATAAACGATAACTGCAAAATTACAAAATTTAAAAAGGAACGAGACGTTATCCTACAATAAACCCGTCCGAGCGGACTGTCTTGCGTACAGAGGACTCGGAGCGAACAGATGGGCAGCTGTCAACGCTATACGGGGCCAATTCAGCCTTATATAATATTACCGTAGTGCATGGAATAGACAAGCAACCTACAGTGAACATCACTGCGGTAGCCGTACGGTGAAACCGTAACCAACCGAATAAATGGCATGAGAGATTACGGTATTGTCAAAGCAAAGAAGATGAGTATTTCTATTACAAATATGATTTATTTTTATTCATATTAGTTATTAATGAATAATTTCATCCTTTAATCACTATCATTGTATCATATTACCTATGAGACTAATGCGTCATGGAGTTACGTCACGAGTCACGCCTGATGTCAAGGTAAGGAAGGACCGATAACACTGTTTACTCTCTTTCCCTTAAAGATGTTATTTGTTACTTTTTTTTTTGTGTTCTTTTGTTTACTCAATTTGTGTTTCTTCCTGGATTTATTTATTATTTGCAATTTTGTACATTTGAATTGTTAAAAAAAAAAAAAGGAAGGACCGATATATTTATGACTTTAATATGCTGCTTAAAGTACACTTTGAAGTTGTGCTGATAGTTACGTTAGAGTACAATTAAATTAAAGTTTCTACCGCGTGTCGTGATATATTTTATGTTGGCTTGTTCGATTCGTCCTGGGAAAAAAGACGCAACTTTACTTCCGGTAAGGGAAGGTTTTACGGAGCTTTTAGGGCACGTGATCCACGGTAGGTTTTTGCATGGACCTCTTGTGGAGCTAAAGTTCAATATACAGCCCCTTAAAGACAGATAAATCTGCCAACTCCCTGGGACTTGACTGCTGGACTGCAGACCGATGTAAGTCTAACATTTTAGAAGATTGTTTATGTTTTAGGGGCTTTTTTACCATAATTGTTACCCGATTTCAAAATGTCATTGCTATAAAACACATATGCCTTGAACTTTAGTACGCTAAGATCATAAGTAGCATATTAGCCTATAAAAACAATGCAGGCCCTCATGATAAATGACGTCACTTAACACGTGTGGCGTAGAGTCGTCGTTTCTTAGCAACCGGTTTGTTAAACATGGCGGACAAGTATAACGCAGGTGAGCATTGTGTTACCGTCAAAAGTAGCGTGAAAATATTTTTTAGCAACAGGAGTTTATGTTTATTCTTACAGACCAGATGTTTAGTTTTGGTGTAACAGCATTAACGTAAAAAAATTATTTCGCAGACGATACACAGTCACATGAAAAAGAAGTTGAACTGAACTTGTTTTTTTTTTACTTACCACAATAATGTAAAATCTGGAAATTAACCCATATTTTCTTCTTCAGAGACGATTATATCAGAGACCCATAAGAAGATAAGTAATGCCTTTGATGTATTTGACCACGAATCCAACAAGACTGTTGATGTTAGGTACTGTCAAGACATTCAAAAGCTTTTATATAAGTTTCATATAAGAGTTTACGTTCATGTTTAACTATGTGAGTTAACAAGTTACCAGCTGTCAATGTGATATTAATTGTATTGCATTTGTTAATTGTTCTTGTAAAAGAGAAATAGGCACAATTATCCGTTCACTTGGCTGTTACCCATCGGAAGCTGAACTGCATGATATCATTGCTGAGGTTAGTGGGTTTGTTTTTCAGCTCTAGATTTAATTATTGACTCATTGCAAACTAATTAGACAAGTGTCACACCACAATCGGTCCTATGAATGATGTGCATCTGCTTCCACAGCTAGAAGAGGAAGAGCCTACAGGGTTTGTGCGCTATGAAAGGTTTCTTCCAACTATGACTAAGATCCTGCTGGAGCGCAAGTAAGCGATTACAATCAATCACACAAATTAGAAATATCTTGAGCTTGCTGGAGAATTACACATAAGTAGAAAATATGATGTATTTAAAAGAAAACGTTGACTTTGAGGTTGACTGTATTGTTTCTAATATTAGTATAATGTCCCAGCATATCTCTGGTGTAGGCAGGGAGCACCGTGGACAGGTTACCAACTCATCCATTGCTGGTATTTCATTATTCAAAAGTTAAAATGCGTTTATATAATCTCTTTTATGTGTCTTTTGGGATTGGTTTTAGAGTCTTTGTAATGTTTGTTGTACTCAGTGATATTTGTTTTATGGTTTGGATATGAGTCAGTTTGTACAATGGAGAGCTGATCATGGACATCAATGGCAAACCCTGTGAGAAAATGATTTGATGTTATTTTTAAAGTTGAACCTTTATCTTCTTGATCAATGTTGAATTTGCTTTGATGTGGATCTCTCTTAGTCAAACTGGTCATATTTGTTAAACAGTAATTTAATGGTGCATTTATAAAACCCTTGCATTTGTTAAGTGTTTTAAATGCGCTTCCTCTTCATTTCAGGTTTCGTCCGATCACAGAAGACTTGCTTCTGCAGGCTTTTGAGGTGCACTGTTGTTTTTATTTTTATTCTTTACATATTTGCAGACTTGAGAATGAATTTCTGAGCAGGTTCAGAAGTATATTTTACAGTACATATTTTTTGCCTAATAATTGTGAGAGAAAAATTGGTGATTCTGTATATAAATACGGCGTCTTCAGACTAAGGAAAGACTTTATAATGGTGTCTTTTTTTAAGGTTTTAGATCAGCAGAAAAAAGGATATTTGGAACCAGAGGAACTGAACAGATATTTAACACAAGAAGGTATTAAATCTGTCAAATAATGCTTTAGGAAATGTTTAGGATATGTTCGAATGTTGTAAAATGGCTGTGATGTTTTTGATCATGCCTTAAACACGTTCTAAATGAAATCTTGTCCTGCCTCCGAAGGAGAGCCCTTCACACAGGAAGAGGTTGAGGAAATGCTGTCCGCTGCTGTTGATCCTGATAAAAATGTCATTCTCTACAAGGATTTTGTCAGCATGATGACCATTGATGATCATCGATGATGGCTGATGGTATAAACAAAGAATTACTATTAAAGCGTCGAAAAACAATACATCAAGTAACAATAATAAATAATTTGATTTGACTTTATGTACTTTGTTTATGGTGTTTTTAAACTACTTTCTCCATCCAAACAAAATAATTTGGTGGAATTATTGTAATCATTTGTAAATCTTAACAAGAGAAGAGTGTGTGTGAGGCTTAGTGGTTGTACACATAGATGAACAATTCTAACAATACCCATTCTCACTATTTATAAGGCGGGTTTTCTAAGGCCGTTTGGGTGTCAGAGACCCTCATTACAAAGTCACTTTGTGGTGTCTCTCCTCATTCTGTGATTTTCATTAGCAAACTCGCAGCTTTCATGAAGGGGTGAGAAATTCTCCGAGCTCATTTTTTCCTAATTAACCTGTGCTGCACAAGAGCTTCTGTGTGAGGGCAGGGACATGTCTGTCCCCATGTGAACTGACCAGAGAAACCTATTACTTTTTAATAGCCATTGAAGAATGCAGTTATGCAAATTAGTTTAAAAGTAATATTTCAAGAAGGTTTTTTGTGCATTGAAGGACTAAATTGACAAGAAAAAATGTCAGTGTTTATACAGTGATGTATACTTGAATCCTTCCCTGGTTTGATATGTTCTAACGAAAAGCTTTTTTAAAGTAACACAAGAGAAGATTTACAGGGTAATATTTTGTGAAGAAATATTTTATGCTTAAATATTCTTTCAATATTACCCAGATAATTGATTTTCAAACCTTTGTTTTGCCGTGGGTCTTCTGCAGAAATATGTTTTATAAGGCAATGTTTTTTTGCTTTATAGATCTTATAAATATTAGCTTAGGAGGATTTGATGGACTTTGGTTGAAGGGATGTTGGATTTGTAACCAGCAGGTGGCGCTTTTGATCCACGCTTAACAATGTTTCGTCCAATTCTGTCTGAGATTAGCAAAAAAACATTAAAACTATAAACGTTTCATCAATGTAGAACAACAGTTGTCCATTATTTAAAAACGCTGTATAGCTGCCAGATATCTCACCACAGAATGTTTGATTTTGGTTTCATAACCAAGCATTTGCCTTCAACAGTATAAATAACATCAATACATTTCTTATATTTTACCATAATTGACATGACAACATCTGTTCAGGAATGTTTTAATAGCGTGCTCGGTTTCATGTCACTCATTGTTTGCCTTAACAATAGACCAACATCCCCAACAGCCATCATAAAGTGACTTTCTGTATTGGGGATATTTAAAGTTTAAAGTCATTTGAAATGACTAAAGTACACGCCCACACGTCACTCTGACAGTCCTGGTGACGCCATTGGCTAAGCGGTGAAGAGGAGGCGTGGTCAGTCTACCCAGAGACAGATGTGCGCGTACTCTGGAGTGGGAGAAGCGCAGTCCGTTGTGCTGTCAGTGTTTTGCGCCTCAACCCAACAAGTCCGCATGCATGACAAAATGCGCCTGTGCTGGGATGCTGTGAAATCTAAAGCTCTGCCCATGGACGCATTATACCAGAGGGAATAGAAAGGATTCATTCTGTGTTGACCATTTCAAGGTGGAACATCTCCTTCATATTCCAATGTGGCAGATGGATGGGTTCGTGCATGGCACTGATCACTGAGACTGGACATCAGAAGGACTGTTGAACTGACCTGAGGTTGATTTTTGGATCTTGGTTTGTGTATGTAACCAGAAGCACAGATATTCCACCAGTTCCATAAAGCTTTATCATGACCTCTCTAACTGGGAGTAAAGACAGATCCGGCACGAGGAGTAGAAAACATGGGGTAAGGATTAATACTAGAATTATTATAATTATAGCCTAACTATGTACGCATGAATTTAATACAGTTGTTGCTTATATCGGTGTGTGCGCAATGTTGGCTATAACCTCTTAGGATTCACATTGCATACCCACTTTTGCGCACTTCTTTTAAACATTTTCCATATCTGTAACCGAGACATCATTTATTGCAGATGACAGATTCCTCCCCGACCAAGTCAGCTTCATTCTCTCCTGAAACCTGGTACCGAAAGGCTTATGAAGAGTCCCGGAGTGGCAGCCGCCCCATCCCGGAAGGTGCCGGGTCCATGCCCGGGTCCTCCGGAACCCCTTCTCCCGGATCAGGAATATCCTCCCCGGGGTCTTTTTCCGGCTCACCTGTGACCGTATCTCCAGGAATTAGCACCGGATCACCCGGTTCGTTGGGTGGATCTCCAGGATTCGGCACAGGATCCCCTGCTTCGGGTAGCGGGAGCTCACCTGGTTCTGAACGGGGGATCTGGTGTGAGAACTGCAACGCTCGGCTGGTGGAGCTAAAGAGACAGGCATTTAAATTACTCATTCCCGGACCACATACTAGCAAGGTAGGCTGGTTACCAGACCATTTGAAATATTTTAAAGACAAGTTTTGACTTGGTTAAGCAAATACTGATGGGTATGAGATGTACGGTGAACAGCGGTGCAGTGCGTAATTTTGGACATCCCGCACCTATGAGTACCTGTGCAAAGACACAGACATCCGAACTTAACATTTGCCTAAATTACTGCATTTAGATGAATTACCTTTTTTCTGATGCCCATTAATTGGTTCCCTTCTTTTGAGGGAATATGTTTAACTTGCGTTATCAGTTTAATAGAAACAATCCAGATATTGCAAATAAGAAAGAGTTTTGAAAATGAGCTGGATTGAATGAACCACAAAGAAAGAAGTATTGCACACGAGGGGTGGAGTGCTGAACCTTCAGGACATTGCAGCATGTTGCAGATCCAGTATCGCTGTTATTCCTGTGCGTCTCTGTGATCATGACGAGACTAGCCAAGGGGCGAAGTTAATTGGTGACAAATAACTATTTTCTTTGCTTCGTGAATTTTGTAACACGAAGCAGATTGAGAGAAGAAACACGTCATTTTGTGGCTTCGGTGGAGAGGACTGGGTCGTTTTGCCATGCGCATTTATGATTATCCATTCTTTTCTTTTCTGACATGTGCCACCCAAGGCACAAGCACTGAAAACAAAACAAAGGTGTGGATTCCACTGCACCAGATCATAACTCATAACCGCAGAATGTACATAGGATATGCGTAAATATACAGTGCGTAATTGGATGCATGTGTGCGTAAACGTGTTATGATGCAGCAAGGCGTATTTCTTTATACTGAAATAAAATAATCAGAGAAAGGGATCTTCTGAAAACAAGTTTAACAGAATTGATTACGATGCTAATAATTTGGGGTTATGTGTGCGCGCTATGGCATTCAAGCACAGTTGATCCAATTAAATAATTACGCATCCTGAACAGAGGGCGCTGTGCTTTTACAAACGATGCACTATATAAAAATCAATAATGCAAAAATGTGATATCATGTTATACTTTTTTTACTTGTTTACTTTTTGGATAGAGCTATATGTTAGTTGAATGTATCTGATACATACATTTAATTACTGTTTTGTCATTGGAATGTGTTTACAAATCATTTTGGAAACCAGCACCTTAACAACAATAGATATAAATCTGGTTACATTCTCTATAGAGACCCATAGCAGATACAGTATATGGCTTTTACCAGAAAGAAAGTGTTAAAAGAGAGACATGTTATAAGGGTTACAACCTCATCACAGTTGCAGTTCCTCCAAATTAGGCCACACAAACACATGGTGTCCATTATCTCAATAATTACTCAATTTAACCCTTAACAGTCCAAAACAGCATTCACATCAGCTCAACACAAACTGTGTCTAAATGAACTCACAAACATTTTTTTTATACAATTAATGTAAAAGGAGTTTTTTTTCAACAGCACCGATCCTCCAATTTGCCCGTTGCTCAGACCTGATGTTTGTCTCAGATTTTATGGATAGTTCTGCCAGCTGCAAGTGACCTGGAGCTGCCTATTAAAATGTGCGGGAGGTGGGGCTTTATAGGAAGGAGAGGGTCTCACCGGAGAACAGGGTGGCCGTTTGGAAGCTCTTTTAATGGCTGTTCTTCCAGCCGGAGGCAGTTTTACTGGAGACGTGAAGGGATCATCACCCACATGGTGATTTGAAGCGTTGTTGCAGGAACTTGTATTTGTGAAATACAGTAGGTCATGGCTGTTGACTTTGCAAATATCATTTACAAGATACCATTTAACTTGACTCATGCAAAATTTCTACATGAGAGATCCTACATGGCTGACGATGATAGCCATTGGCTTTGGAGCAAATAAAATGTTTTGAAGGAAAAGTTCACCAAAAACTAGTAGTTCTGTTATCATTAACTTGACCTAATATCAATGAAACTTCTTTGGAACACAAAAGAAGACGTGAAAAACTTTGGGGTTCTTCATAATGTTTTGTTTTCTGCAGTTGAAAGTCAGAGGTTTGGAAGGACGTCAGTGAGTAAAATGATGTAAATGATGAAAGAATTCTCATTTTTGGGTGAACTAGCCAGCTCAGTTCGGTAGAGCGTTGGTTATGCATCGCAAATTATATCCAAAGAATATACATACGTATCTATTGCTTTGTATGAAATTGTCCCCCTCATTTATATATTTGTCACAATTTGGCTGTCAAAAGACTTATTGTTTATGATTGAATACCTGCGATGCTGACGGTAGCATTACCATTTTGTTTTCTCATTCATCATCTTCTGAGCGGCCGTGCGCTGACACATCAAGAGACATCAAGTAGGAATATCTCTCTTTCAATAGAACCCAGTATACTCGGAGACCAGTATAGCTCACAGAACTTGTTCTGTCACACTCATGGGGGTTCTTCCATCCCCTTGGGATCGTGTTAAGATTACCCAACAGGAGGATGTTAATTTCATTCCTTTGCACGCACCGCTCCAATTTCGGTTGCAGTATAGCACTGTTGCCACGGCAGCAACATGTTATGGGCATGAGATTCATACATATTTCACGTTTTAATGCTCTTTATGCCTCTCAGGTGGGAAAGGCATTATCATATAAAGAGGTCGCTTTGTCACTACGGACTGATGGGAAAGGGTTGCTGACGCGGCCTCAATTCTGCAGCCGCTCTTACTGTAAATGGCACTCCCTCCTGTCCGGCTGAAGGCTTTGTCTCGGCGCTGGGGTGTAATGGTGTCACTAGAGCATATATGAATACAGCTCAGTAAGAGAGAGACATGTGAGAGAACGTGCACGTCCCTGCAGGATTTGGTGTGCTCAATAGGGAACATGGTTTTGAGTTTTATTAAACTTTGTGATTTTACAGATTGTGCTTTGTGATCATAACAATAGTGGATTGTTGACAAAGCCAAGCTGTGATACTAAGATGATACTGCTTGGATTTACAAGTCAAATGCTTTATGAACCATTTTTATTACTTTACCAGCTGAACTGAAGGTCTTGGGGATTGATGTTAAGTCTTTAAAACCTGCTTTTTGAGACTAGAGATATGCATTGTTAAATGTTTTCTTAAGCACTAGCTGAGGACGGTATGCTTTTGTTTTACAACTTAAGACTTTTATAGAACTTTGAATTTTGTGTAGTTTGTAGGCTTTTGCTGTAGTTTTAAAACAAGCTTTGGTCTTCAAGGATCACTATTTGATTTTTATCAGCATCTAGTGGTGAGGTTGCGAATTACAACCAATGGCTCACCCCTCCCCACTCCCTTTCGAAGCACTACAGCGGGAGAGAAGACTTAGATGTTGTCATGTTTTGAATATTTTGCAATTGAGAACATATGTAGATAGAAATAGCTCATAATGTAAGAAGAACATAATGCTTCATTATGGAAGGTTTTTATACACCCCAGAAACTTATGTATATTATATTGCATTTCTGTCGCGATCCTCAACAAATAATACACAGGGTACCTAAACTGTTATTTTAAAAATATTTGCACCATCATAGGTCGAGATCTCATTTGTCATTGTTACTGTCTGTTGGATTCTCATTTGATTCCATCTGAATGTCATCCTGAGATTTACAGTACATTTGTGCATGTGTGTCATTGAAGATTTTCTCAAATATTACAACAACACGATGTCAAACATCACCCCAAACACTATATTTCACAGTGCCCAAGTCAGCAGATGTTTAAAGCAAGCATTTCTATAGAGTGGGTTTGTTTTTTAATCAAAACTGTGTTAAGAGTCACTCAGGTTGCTGCTGTGCCCCATAATCACTGCCAGCTTGTTTTTGTGACCCTTTCTCCAAAGCAAAGAGGTCTGTGATTCTGCCAAAACTCCATCAAACATGGACAATCGATATCAAAGGGATTAGTTGCAGGGGTTGTGGACCGGGCCGGCTCCAAGTCTTCTATGATCAAAGCTGAACTCCCTCATTGGGGATAGACCCCAGTTCTGCCGGTAGGCATTTTTAGGTCAGCGATTATCAGTTCTGGTTTGCATTAGTCACTCGTGACTTGGTCATTGAGTAGAAGTGGTCTGAAAGATTTTGAGCAGATGTGTGTTGGGCCTCTGGAGACCGAAGTGTTTGATGTGTTGAACATGTAAAGTCCAGTTCACAGCTTTAGTTCTGAGTGGGTGTGAACTCACTTATGTACTAAAGTTTTTTTTTGCTAATAAAACTCGTTGGATTTATGTTTTACCAGTGAGTGAGAGCATGTTTTATGCTTTTTTTTAACTAAATGCATTGCTTGTTTGTTTATTTGTTGACATTGAAACTACTTTATTTTCTCATGCTTATTTTATATATATTTTTGACATGGATAAAATAATGACAGAATGGTATTTCATGGGTAAATTATGTCTTTAATAACATTTTTGCCCAATGCATTTATAAACCTCATCTCTCATTAGCAGTGCTAGTCAGCATGAACTCCACTTTACCCATGTTTTACACCTCTGTGATCTCTCATGCGGTCACTGGTTTTACACACATGTGAAGAGGGCCATTGACTGTGCTTTTAACCTGGGATGAGGCCTCTTCCCCCCCTCTTTAATTCTCCCGCCACACAACAACTGGGCTGTACTAAAAAGTCCATTAGTGCAATGCATATCATTTTTCATTAGAGAAAGAAATATTTTATAATAGAATATTATATTTTGCTCCTGAATGCTGATCTAGACCAGTCAATAGTTGTGATTCTTCATAATACGGTTTACGCAATTTAATCAATTTGTGTTAAAGGAATAGTTCACTCAAAAATGAAAATGTTGTCATCATTTGCTCACCTTTCAGTTATTAAAAACCTGAATACATTTCTTCATAACAAAACCGTTTTGGGTCACCAATGACTCCCATTGTAGTCTTTTGTCCAACCAAGGGAGTCAATGGTGACCCAAGATGGCGTAGTTACAAACTTTGGTAACACTTTCCTTGAAGCATGTATGTATAATGTATAATGCATTATAATTATATACATAATTCTTCATAATGTGTGTTGTAATGCATTATATGTTGTTGTAAAGAATTATAACCAATTGAAATGTGTAGTGTAACAATGAATTGCGAAGGGTTATAATATATGAACTGTAATAACAATTTTTTATAAGACATAACAATGCATTAAAAGGTGCATTACAAAGCTTTAACTTTTATAATGCATACACGCTTCAAGTGTACTTTCATTACAATATCTTGAGAAATGTACACAGGTTATTAATGCTCTCTTTAAAATTGGAGAGACAAACTCACAACCGCCATATAATAAAAGAATCAACATGCATAAAACCATCAAGATTTTTTTTTTTATTATTTAAAAGGGTCTTTGACATGCAGTGGTGATCAGAGAGGCGAGTGGTGCTCTACCGTTGGGTAGAGTTCAAGAGCGCACACCTTTTGACAGAAAAAGACGAGGAAAAAGAAAACAGATGGAGTCATTCATTCTCAAAGGCCATGTTTTACGAGAGGTTTAAGTGCATTCCTCTACAAAATCAACAAGGTTAAGAGGGTGACTGAGAGCGGGGTAATGCAGACACAGAGAGAGGTTTGGGGTTATTACGCTGTGAATGACGAGGGCATCATAAAGGTGATGAGGACAGGAAGTGACAATGTGATATGGTGTTAGATCAGAGGAGATGCATTTTACTGGAGCTTTCCTTTGTTTCTGAGATTTCAGTTGACCTTGCGGTGACCAGCCAGACTGAGGGTTGTTATGTGTCAAATAAATACACTGTAAATTGCCTTCCGAGCCATTTCAGATTAAATCAGTTTTCTTTCATTTCTCAACAGACTAGAATAGTATTTTGTTCCGTGCTTGGAAAATGGGTCTGGGAATAGTTTTCAATTTTGGTGAACTATTCTTTTAAAATGTTTAAAGTGTCTGATCAACCACGGCTGTGAAGTAAAACTGCCAAAACACAGTATAAAATACGTTCCGAATCCGACTCTTACTGCGATTTTTTCTCATCTTTTTTTGACACCCGTGTAGAAAGCACTTTGAAATTGTGACACTTTTTTTAAAGTAAGGCGTGACGGGTTTCACTAGAGGTCACAAATGCAATAGACCAACGAAGTGTCTCATTATTATGAATAAAGAACTGAATTAACCTTCACGTGAGCTCTAGCTCACGTCCAAATTATGATGTACCGCGGTGCTGTGTGTGATGTCAGCACAATGTCACCTTGCCCATTACATCTCTATTGCCTGCACCAGTGGACCGGTACCTGTCCACACACACACACACGCACAGAGAAATATTCTGATATTGCCTTTAGATATGATATGTGCCTCATTTTTTAAATAAATAAATATATATACGGAGAGAAAGACAGAGAGAGCAGAGAAAAGTTCTTGCATTTCTTAAAGGCACAGCAACAAGAATCTCATTTTTAATTCCAAAAATTAAACAACTCTCTCTCCTAAAAGATGTCCGAGAGTTTTTAAGATCCTTAATTTTAATGTTACTTCTCTTCTTGTTCTTATTTGCTGTTTTTTTGTTTAGTCAAGCTCTTTCTTGCTCTCTGTGTTTGGATGTCCTATCTGTTCTCCATTGAGCTTGCAGTCATTAGCAGCAGGTTTTCAGCTCAGCATCACAGACCACAGTAACCTTGAGCTCAGAGAACGTGAGAGAATAGAGGCTGAGTACACTAAAGATTTGGGTCCGGGGTCTAAGAAGATGGATTACCTGCACGGCACAGAACAATTTATCACTGTCACAGGGTGAGAGAGAGAGAGAGAGAGAGAGAGAGAATACAGGGACAAGAGAAGTGTGAATGGAAGCAAAAAAATGGCTAATGGGAGGTCTTGATTCAAACATAGATTCAGCACATACTTGTGAGCATTTATCTGTACTATATAATGCTATTTATTGTTTATTTTTTGTTGTTCATTCACTTTGAAAGGTTGGATAAATTCAGTTCAGTTTTATAGATTTGCGCTGCTAAACTTCAGCTTCCCATGACTTTAAACTTGTATTTCTATGCTCAATGACTGTAGATAGACAGTTTGTATATCTGCGTAACGGTTTGTTATAATTCATTTGGGTTTGCACGTTGTACATGCGTGTCTGCTTCTAGTCTGAAAAGATATTTGCGTATGTTTGTGTTTTACACTTGACAAAAGCTGTCAGAGCTGCATAGATGTCATCATTTATTCACCCTCATATTTAAAGACTTAAGACTTTCTTCCATGGAGATTGTTAGCGACTGTCAGTCAGAATGTGAGTGATTGACAGCCTCAGTCGTCATTCACTTTCAGAGTCTTTTAGAGGATCATTAGTCAAAAAAGCCACAAAAAATATTTTTCCAGCATTCGAAGGCTTAGATTTGGCAATATTAGAGTTAACTGAAATGATGTCTTGTTTCTATTTCATCTTCACACCTTCTTTGAATCCTGAGGGTTTTTTTTGTTTTATATCTCAGTGACCCAATGCCAACTCTCAGCTTCTGTCCTTCACTTCTGAAATACTCCCTTCGGTTGTGTATTGTCGTGTCGTTGTACCCTTTGACCTCAAGTTTCATCTGACAGCCTCAAGCGAAGGGACACGTATTTGTGTGCATCACTTGTTGTTGTCTTTTGTGGGACAGCTCATGTGTACGTGTTCTGCATGCCCGTCTGTATATTTAAACTGAATGAAAACAACACAGGCGTAGAGGAGTGCAAGCCCTCTGTGATGAAATGCGTTGTGTGTGGTTTTAATTTAGGAAATGTGCGTGTAAATGCACAACAATATAATGCCGGAGACAAATTCTTAATGAACTTGCCATGTTCTCTAGATCAGATGGAAACTCAGCTAATTGCTTTTTCGCTTAATTTATGTTCATATAAAAGAAGGCGGATCACTTGTCGATATAAAAGCCCGCTGTGGTTATTCAACATACCATGATGTTCACTATAGAATAATATACAAATCCCATTAGAAAACCTACATTGCCATAGCAACAGAGCACGTTAATTAACTTCTCTCCATCAGTAACGGATGGCTGAACTACACATATGTTGTTCCCGGTTTGACAGGATAAATAGAGGACTATTAACCAGCTGGTTTACCAAAGACTAGATTGTTTAAAGCTCTTCTCAAGCAGGGTATATTGCAGTCTTCCTGATTAAGATCCTCACATCTAGTATCAAAAATAATAAAAGCTCAAGTTGCAGGGTCAATAGAAATCCTCTAATCAATGACATTAATGACAGAGACAAAAAGTAACATAACCAAACATCTGATCTCTTGTGATTTAAAGAACCAATGAAGAATCATTTTCCTATCTACCGAATCCCATCAAATACATTACACTTTGTTTCTACATATCCGTCTAATGTTTGTCTGTCTGTGCATGAGTAGATCCGTCCATCCATCCACTCAGGTTAGGAAACATGGAGCTTATGCATCGCAACACATAAACCCTCTGTTGGCCTGTGGTTGTGGTTCATGTGCAGGATCTGTCCTTTTTAACTAGCCTTCATGTTGTCGTGTGTTTGTGACTGTATGGAGGAAACAATGGTATGAGCAACACCCCCTCCGTATTTATCTCACACTTGGCGTGAGGTAAGAGTCCTAATGAAACCTCCGGGTCTGCTCAATCAATCATTGAAGTGACAGGCAGACAAGCCCCGCCCCCTCTCTTGCTCTGGTTTGCTTTGTCAGAATCAGTTTACTGCAAAAGGTCCCCTTGCAATTTCCGGCAGCACTTTATTTTATAGTCCTGTTTCCCATGTACATACTGGTTAGCTACTTATTATGGTGCTCTATATGAGAAAAGTCTTTTTGATTGCATTTATGCTTTTTTAAAGTGTCTGCTAAATGAATAAATGTAAATGTAAACTGGGTAATAACTAGGTACTAAACCTGAACATACCCCCAAACTTGACCTTATCCCATGTAGTTATTTTAAATACCCCAGCACTTTCTTAGGGAAGTAAACTGTAAGTACACTATAGGTACACACACGTACTGTGAAATAAAGTGCAACAGAAATGTGAGGTGGGGACAGTGCTTTTATCTATACTCAAGGACATTTTTCAAGTATCTGTACTATCTAAAATTCTATTTCACTGCCTTATAAGCCTTTATTTTACTCCAAATACTTTTTATAAATATATTTTGTTAAGACTTTTACGTTGTAATTCTAGATGTTCTTTAAGGTATAGAAAACCTACATGTGTTCATTAAATGTAAATGTAGGAGAGTTAAAAGTTTGATTTATGCTTTATGATACATTAAATTAAAAATTTCCAAAGTGAAATTCTGAAGAGTAAATTATTTCAAGTATACTTGAAAACTATTTGAAATTAAAAACTATTTATGTAAAGTCCACCTATGGAGATGTTCGCACTCCGGAAATACAGCGCTAATATTGCAATATGACCTATTATCTTTAAAAATAAAGCACAATTTTTAGAAACATATAGGCTTACGTTTGTGTTTGCTGCTATAAATACCATCTAGTCATAAATCCTCTCAATTCCTCTATTATTTATATCAAGAGAACTTAGTGTAAGTGCACAAGCAAATTAATTCTATCTACAGCATGAGAGACGTTAGATTCCAGTTTGCTTTTGCGGTTTGCTTATGTACTTTGTATTTTTTTCCTATTATCCATCTACTGTTACTTTACATAAATTCTCTTCTGTCCCTCTTTAGCACTACGCTTGATGTGAAAGCATAGACAGATTTCTGAAAGCTCTCAGGAGCAATTCATCTCTATAGCAGATGCATCAATCTGTGATGCATACGCTTCTCATTTCTAAATAGCGGCAGTTAATCACGTCAGGTGTCTGGATGCTTCTCCCGCCCCGTCTCACGAGCACATCATAGAGGAGATGATTGACCGCTAACGGTGTCTAGTGAGAAGTCATCCATCAATGATCTCGTATTGACCCTCTCATCCCACGGCAAAAAGGTTTGACAGGCAAGATTATGTCGTCTTCCAAACGCTTCAGTGCTGGTCCTTATGTCTGTAAGCGATATTGTGTGAATCGCTCAGATCTGCCCTGGCATTGACCCCGTGGCGCACGCAAAGACGTTCACATAAACAAACGGAAGTCTGTTTTCATCAGAGGTCAATATGACCCATCAATTTGGTTGGGTCACCATCCGCATGTTGCGCTCGACTGAGATGTCTGTATCTGAACAAATTGGGTCGGGAAAGGTGAAGATGTCTCTTTTCTATTAGGATTGACTGATTTCTGTGAGAAAACTGAGAATTTTGAACGTTTAAGAAAATATTTTTTATCATTCACAAACTTTTCTTTGACAACCCATCCAACAAAGATCAGCGATATTAAAGAGTTAACTTAAATATTATCATAATTTACTCCTCAAACCTGTATGATTTTCTTTCTTGTGTTGAAGATGAAAGGAGATATTTAGCAGAATGTTTTATACAGTGATTATGGGACATCATCGGTAGTCACCATTCGCTTCAATTGTATAGAAAATGCAGCATTGACATTTTGCTAGAAAACTAATTTTGTGTTTAATTTTGGGTTAAATGCAGATGTTACACAGGTTTGGATTGAAACCACATGAGGGTGAGTAAATGATGACATGTTTTTGTGAACTGTCCCTTTAATTTGCTTTGGAAATCCCCAAAAAGGAACTGAGTGTCAGTCTATTAACTGCATGATCTATAAACTGAGAACCTCTTTTCTTGGTTTTCCAATTATATTTAAATTGACGTCACGTCGGCCGAATTTACTGCACTGACACTAAACATGACCTCAATATACAACGAGAGCTCAACAGAACACCGTTCATCCAAATCCACAAGCACTTAACGGTTCAGCTTCAATAAAACTTGGAGGATGGACGTCTGTTGTTTATTTGGAGTTGTGACTGAGACGTGACTGAGACGTGTCCTTGAATGGTTTTTGTTACGATGTTATGGGTTAAAGGGATAGTGATTCTGTCATTATTTACTCTGCCTCTTGTCCTTTCAAACCTGTATGAGTTTCTTTTTCCTGCAGAACACAAAAGATAATTTGAAGAAAGTAACTGAACCACAGTGGTACCCGTTGACTTGCATTGGTTTTGTGTCCATCCCATATCAGACAATTTTCAAATTTCAACTATCTCTTTAAATCACATTTGGCTTCGGCGAATAAATAAAAATGAGATACTTTGCAATAAAAAATGCATAACACACTGCAAAGCAGAAAAACAAAAAATTTGTCATCAATAATTCATCCTCATGTTGTTCAAAACTTGCATGACGTTCTTTCTTCTGTGGAACACTTGAAAAATACTTTGAGAAATGACTCAGTGGTTTTGTGTCTCCACAATAGAAGTCAATGGGGGTCAATGCAGTTTGGTTGTACTGACATTCTTCAAAATACCTTCTTTTGTGTTCTGCATAAGAAAGAAAGCCGTTAACGGTTTGAAATAACATGCATTTTCATTTTTTGGGTGAGCCATCCTTTCAAATACATAATAACTATTATTTAATAAAAATATATGTTTCCTTTAGCATTTTGTAATTTCTAATGAGTTATTTCTAAGGATTTCCTCTGTTTCATACACATTCAGTGAAAGGTTCTTCTCAGCGATGCCATAGAATAACCCTTTTTGGTTCTTCAAAGAACCATTCAGTCATATGTTCTCTTTAATGCCTTTTTATAATCTAAAGAACCTTTTTGGTCCACAAAGAACCTTTTGTGAAACAGAAATGTTCTTTGGATGTTAAATAATCTTTTTGGAACCATTTAGGAAAAAAAAGGTTCTTGGTGAAGCGTCTTTATTTCTAGGAGTGTAGTTTTAAGAATTTGCTTGAATTCAGATATTGTACATATTCCCCAAAAAGTATCTATCAATCTATTAGTGATTGTTTCAGGGTAGATCGTGGGAGCACCACTAGGGAGTGTGTACTCCATAGTGTGTACTGCTTTTATGTACTGCTGTGCCCCCCTGCGCCTCGTGTGCATCCAGATGGAACTTATTACAGGAGGATAAAAGCAGAACTCTGTGCGGCTCTGACCAGCTCCATTTCCTGTGTCAGATCCCTCGGCTCCTGCGAGCTCTAATTTCCTATTCATCTCTCCTCCGAGGGGTGCGGGGCCAAACAGGGCTGCTGGCCAACACTGGATTTATGGCACTTTTCTGGCAGAGAGATGCAGGTAGATAGCGTCTGGTGGAATGGAGACCGAAACGATTGGGATCTCTCTTAATCCGCCTCTCTATCTCTCGCTCCTAATCTGGATTCTGGAGGCAAACAAACATCGGGGGCTCCGGTGTGGATTTGCTTTATGATGGGCCCTGAATCGCTGTCCGATGAAAGTGGAAAATTTACCTGATGCTGAAAAACATCTGCGGCCTGTCCCGTCTCATTATATCACACCAGGGGCATCTTTCCATTTTTACCCTCCTGTAGTTTAGTGCTACGCACAGACATTCTTTTTTTTTGTAGGGTGGAGACTTTCCGTTGTTTATATATAGAAAATATTTCCTTATATTAAGTAAATATTTAATATGGTTCTAAATCGGTTTTCCTTGACTTATCCTCACAATTTAGATGATTTGTAGGTTTACACACACACACACACACGCACACACACACAATGTTTCTCCACTGAGACCACAGAGCACCGTTCCATTCGTACATTCAGCCATTACTTGTATAAATGAACATGTCAAGACTTCAAATGAAACCTGTTTTCTGTCCTCATGCATACATCAGCATTCCGACGGCTTGTAAATGAAGAAATGCACTAATGGAAAGCAGAGAAAAAGTGACATCACTGCTGAATAATGAGCTTTGGGCTCAGATGGAAATGACTTAAAGTCAACAGAAATAAAAATGATCCTGTTTACAACCGAGCTCCACTTAAGTATTTGATCGTTTTTAATTCGCTCATGTTATTTTGAATACTTCATCATTGTATATTTTTCTACATTAAAAAGATTTCTTCAATGACTTTTCTTTTTGGCTGGAAAATAATCACAACCGGTAGGCAAATACTTATTTTGTTTTCTTTTTTCATGTGTTTGGATTTATCTAGGAATGGAATGGTTATTTTTTACGATCCCATTTGAGCATGTATTTTGTATGGTTGATGCCTTTGTCTTTACATTGGAAAATATGCCAAATTAAACTCAAAAATAAAAACATTTAGTTGTTCCAAATCTGTAAATTCTGATGAACACCGAGAAGGATATTTGAAAAAACGCTTGTAACCAAACAGTTCTTGGTCACCATTGTCCAGCGTAGTCAAAGGTGCACCAGAATTGTTCATTCTTCAAAATATCTCCTTTTCTGTTCAACACAGCAAAGACATTTCTAAAGTAATGTAAACAGATTTGGAACAATGTGAGGGTGAGTAAATGATGACAGAACTTTCATCTTTAGGTGGACTGTTCCTTTAAGAAAGTAAAATGTTCAGTGGATAGCCTTTCATGTGACTTTAAAGGACAGGACGGAGCCGAAAGCTTATCAGGAAATTGGCCGTCTGATCATTAAGTCAACCTATTTCAGTTAGGAAGGTCAGACATTATCATGACAACAAAATGACTATTTAAAGTAACATTTTCTTTCTCTGCGATTGGCCCATGTGACCTTAATCTAATGTATCTACCATATTTTTTATTTTTAGGCAAAGCGACTCCCTACAGTGAGTATTTATGATCACTTTGAGGCCAAGGGCTTTTTGAGACCTCCGTGTCGGCTTTCACATTCAGACATGTTTGAATCTACAGGAAAACAGACAGATAATTCTTTCCAAGCCGCGGTCCTCTTTATTGCCAGAGGTGAAACCACACTTTAGTTTTGTGTTAAAAATGTTTTATTCACGGACCCCTTAAGCAAAACACCCACTTCGAATAGCGAGGCTGTATTTTATATTTCCACATTATACAGTAATAAATCTTAAGTGGTTTGTAAAGCTGCTATAAAGTAAGCGATGTTATCCATCTTGCTCATCCTTTTTTAACCACACTGCCTCTTTTTAAAACATGTGAAGTGATTGACAGGCAGAAACACGCCTCCGTGCATTCTGATTGGTTGACACATGGAGGCCACTCTCAGATTGTCGTTGAGAGAGACAGGTGTAATTTCCCAGGACACTTATTTTAGAGATGTCTGTCAGATAGTAGAGACATTTTATGTGCGGTAGACACTCTTAAAAATAAAGGTGCCCTGTGGAACATTACAGCGGAAGGGTCTTAAAATAAAATAAAATCCTTCTTTGTTTTAGTCTAAAGATGCCTGTGTGCAATGAAAAGGGTTTTTATAGGTTCTGACTTAGATCTATTAAAGATTCCACAATTTATTAAAGATAAAAAAGAAAGATTTTAATCATAACATTACATAAACCTCTATGCATTGATTTTAAGAAATGCAATAGCATCAGTTGATTTCAATGAACTCAGTCTTTGCTCAATATTCTTTATTACATTTGCTGCAGTCATTTCTCCTCCACACGCACCCTCGCACACACGAGTACATCTGTAGATATAAATGTGATCTCTCTAAAGCAATTCAGGATGTCATTTATTTTTCTGGAAACCTGCAGAATTGTGTGTTCCAGTTCCTCCACATTACTCTCTCTTCACAGAGCGGCACCTTACTGCTTCTCTCCAGACCGGTTGTGTTGTCTGAAGAGATTAATGTTTGGGTTTACATTCTGTGTGGCTGTGTCGGTCCATCCTGAAACCTTGGGATCTGTCTTGTACTGGAGTCCTGACATAAGCGATGAATGTTGGCGGCGGGTTGAAAGTGCTGCTAATGGGAAGAGAACAGAACTCTGGACTTATAACACCGATCGCAGTGGAAATATACTGCCACTGTAAATTTTGTCATTGGGTTTGAACTGAGCAGTCATATAATGTTTTTAGCAGACGTCAGTGAGTTCATTTACTGACATGCTGTTTATTTTTTTATTTTTGGAGCGTGGAGTTGATTTAAGGACTGAAAATGTAACGTCACATTGAAGGGCTTTGTAGTTGTTAGTCACACTGGAACTTTATTAAGACCTTAATTCTGACCAAAATCGATGTAAATTTACATTTATTTATGTGCATATTTTCTCCAAAGCAACTTTCAATGCATTAAAGGTAAACATGTTTTATTACTATGTGTGTGCACTGATACACAATGTATAAATTATTTCTTTACGATAATTTTCTTTACTGTTATTTCATATTTATTGAAACATTTCAAACAATGTAATGTTGAAAAGTTTTAAATTAGCGTAAAAATGTTTTTGGATGAGTTAGCATCAATGCAATCTCACAGGTGTCTAATTCGTATTAATTTGTGCGTTTTAAGCCGCGCTCACTAGACTTTTCCTTCCATTGACTTCCATTCATGGTGAATTCGCGTCACTTGAATGCGTGAGACCAATTGAAGATCAAAACATCACAAGCTCGTTGAAGCCGAACGAATTTCGCATGCTTGAAGTCTAGTGTGACCGTGGTTTGCTTTCCCGCCGTGACTTTAGCTTTAGGGGTGGAGTTAGGGGAGGGGCTTCAATACTGTGTCTTTCTAATAATCATACGTTTGATTATGATTCTCATCGTACGAATTCATAAAAATAAGCCACCTCGTACAATACGTACGAATTCGGTACGAGTTCAGGTCGGTTAAAATCTTTTCTAGTGATGTGGGTTGTTCTTTCAGAAATTTCTTTCGTATAGCAATAAGTTTGTTAGCCTAACAGGTTTTAGGCGGCTTTAAAAAGTGAAGTGAATTTATATTCTAAAGTCACGATACTTTTAATCTTGGATTTTAAAGAAGTTCATCTGGTTCAGGTTGATTTGTGCAGGTAAAAAAACGCTTCACCTCTCTTGTCCATTCACTCCAGTTTGAGTTCGGCTCTGACAGCTATTGACAGCACACGTGCCTTCCTGCCCACACTTACACTCCCTGCCCGAAGCTCAGATAAATGTATACAAGCTTTACATTAAACTGTAGGGCTCCTGTGTGCCCTTATCAATAGTTCCCTGTCCCTCCGTACAGTCAACATTAGTTTGGGTCTTAAGACAGAAGCGGGTTCCAGGGGGGCCGAGAGAAGTGGTCCCTCCGGAGAGCTTCGGATTTGTTGATTCAGGATAATTGTCAAATCTTAGATGTGTGTTAAGGCTGTCAGACACAACAGCCTCTCTGTGAGGTTTATGGATATGTTATGTACTTCTTCTCCGAGGAGCGGACGGATAACTAACGCATGACCACTTAAACCTCGTAATGAATAAACTGAGGATAAGCCAAAAGCAACATCAGTATTGCAAAAACAGACTTTGTTCTTACATCACGCTCCAAGCTTTAACATGTTTATAGTGCATGATGAAGGAAATATAGCGACTGAAAACTTGGAAGGCTCAAAGAACGATTTTAAAACTAGAAGTGAGAGAAACATATGCTTTTAAGAGCTCGTAACTCACGTGCAGAGTGTCGTATGAACAGAGTAAATATAAATGTTTATGATGTAGAGATGTGTTTCGAGTCCATGACTTCAGACGTCTTTGAAATCTCTTTAATTGTAAGGACACTCCATCTTCTGTTCCAGCCACATAGCTTTTGCCCCTTGCCCTTTAGATTTGGCCCAATGGGACGTCCATATGAACGATGGTAAATGGATTCCGTCAGCGCTGCTTCTAGAAGTATTAATGACTCCAATGTTTTCATGACCGTCCCGATAATAGCTGCACTTCTCTCTCCAATCCCCTCGATGAAAGGAGGAATTGACTAGTTAGGCTCTGGACGCGGGCCTGACTTTGCTCATTTGCTTTGAACGCGCGGGTAAACGTGTCATGGGACCCATTCGGTGGGTGTGAGTAAATGGTTCCAGTTAGGACCTCATAACTGTCCAGAGTCAGAGTCAGGAATATGAGCCGGGGACACATCTAAGAAACTTCTTACGATCCGGATCCAGTTCCCGCCATGATAAATGATCCAATCAACACTTCTCTGAGCCTCTCATCTGAAGTGTCTTTAAAGGCGAGCGCCGGACCGAAGGGCTTTAGCCCATCTGGTGGTCTTAAGAGGCCTCTTTCAGCCGCTGTGAAATTCTCTCTCTGTTGGCAGAATGAATGGCTACATCCATTAGTGCGCTTTCCTTCATCTAACCAAAAGTGCTGCGTTGAGAGGATACTGTGAGGGTTTATTTTATAAATAAATGTGATATTGATGCGAGCGATGCATAATAGTGCATGCAAGCGTCTTTTATGAATGCGAGCTGCTCTTCAGCATGCAAAAATACTGAAACAAAAATCTTTCGAAAGGTCACTAAGTGCTCACCTCTTTTCTTGCGGATTTCAAGATATTTTAGTAATTTCACAACTATGAGTTCACTGGGGCAGTAATCGTATTTTTTCTTTAACCAAGAGATGCCAATTATATGCTTCATGACTCGCAAATACTCAAAAGCGTATTGTGCATTTGTGTTGGCAGATAATGAGTTTACACATGAACACACTGCAAAGTTTCCTTTAAGTGTCACTTAGAATTGATCATTTCAAATGACTTGAAACCATTTTTTACGCAGAAACTCTACAATTATAATGGAGGGAGGCGAGCAATTCACTCATAGACTCTTGCATCTTCATATGAGATATCAAATACTCGACATAAGTAACATGCCTTGCGTTCTGCTCAGATACTGCAGTTATTCTCAATAGCAAGGTCTTTAAATCATTTGTTGCGATGGCTTGGGATGCAGGTTTTCACCAGGCCAAACATCTGCTTATTTTCTGTCGCAGTGAGAGTTCTGCTGTTCCTGGTTATTTTTGGCGAGGGCTTAAAGTGGCACAGCTTAGGATTTGGTTTTTGGGTCTCCACCCTGACAGTCGAAATATCTGCAGTGGCTTTGCATGAATTAAAAGTGTTGCAGGTTTCAGCTGCCGCGGTCTGAAACATCTGAACTTCCAGAGTTTACAGGCATCTCACACCAGATTTACCTTCAATATGTTTTTTTATTTAAGAATGCCCGGACAAATTGAGAACTTGTCTGATAAACACACATAGACAGACAGTTAGCATCTATCACCAGAACTTCCAGCGTGTGAGTGATAGTTTCCTGTTGGCCTGGGAAGGGAAGGTCAGCGTGGGAGTATTTTCGGGGGTTCGAGACATATTCCAGATCACGTCTGTCTGCCTTCTGCAAATATTTACATCAATATTGCTCTGCAGATAAATGCATCTTGTGCAGTTCTTTTAAGTGGAGTAGCATGCGTGCCGTTTCAGTTGTATCTTTAAATGATCCACCGATACTTGTTTGAAGGGTGGGTAGAGATATCACAGATGACAGACAAAACGATGTTGTCATTGACAGAGAATCAGCCACAGAACCCTTATAAACTGTATTGACATCAGCGTCTCTTAAACAAATGAACCGAGCAAAGGACAAGGAGAGGTGACTTTGACATTAACAATCTAGACTGCGTTCGATGCATTCATAAAAAAGAGATTCATTATTCATGTGCTCTGTACTTTCATGTACTTTTTAATAATGCTAGTGCCCAAAACTGCCTAACCAGTTAAAGGGATAGAAAATTCTGCCATCATTTACTCCCTCTCAAATAATTCAAAACCTGCATATGACTCTTTCTTCGGTGGAACACAAAATGAGATATTTTGAGAAATGTCTCATGGTTTGGTGTCAAACCAATGGAAGTCAATGGGGTCCGATGTTGTTTGTCTACCACCATTCTTCAAAATATCTTCTATTGTGCTCTGCAGAAGAAAGAAAGTCGTGTCTGGAATGAACGGAGAGTAAATCACGAAAGAAGTTTCATTTTTGGGCGAACTGTCCCTTTAAGGTGAGATCAGGACGCACATCTCCACCAAAGCACATCCAGAATGCGTGCACAATGAGACAGAGGAGCATTCTGGGTAGATTTTGCCATTATGAGTGTTGTGCCAGATTGAATTTCCATCCTTTGGACATGGACCAGAAACACAGGAGAACACCAATCTGCCGAGAGAAAACATTCTTAGCTCTGAACTTTAATACAGAGCCTTATGCTACAAGCCTTATGTCAGCATAGTGGACTTAACCGTAGCAATTTGAAGAGGTCACTGCGTACGATGTACGGGGCAAAGTGGACGCTGGCCGTGGAGGGGATGGATACACAAAGCATCTTGTGTAAGACGAGAGACGGCCTCTAGATTTACACTGACAGCAGGAATGTGTGGTTTTAATCAGAACAGACCTTCAGTCTCTCTCCTCCAGTGACTGTGATCGTGGACGGCTTTTGATTAGCTGGATCGATGCCGTGAGCCGCCGGGGAGAGCCGAGAGGGGGGGGGGGTGTTGGGCAAACCCATCGGTGAGGTAAAGGTGCTGTAAGGACACCGTGTTTACAATAATACAATATTAAGGAAGAAACAATGATTGCGGTGATTTTAATGTACTCGGCTTATTATGTTTTCATCAAAATGTAATCGCTTGCATCGTCTCTGAAATGACTTTCCTTTTCGGATGATGTCAGCAAGCCAATTTTGAATCCCTTTCGTTCGACCATCTGGCCTCATGTTATCACTTTTCACTTGCAATTTTGCAGCATTTAAAAGCCAAATTTGTCCTTGTCTTCCAAAAGAAGAGCCAAGTGACTTCAGTAATATGCAGGTTTGCTTTAGACGAATGCAACACGCTGTTATTATCAGTCCCTTAATTCGGTTCCACTCTTCACACATTAGGAAAGTCTGGGAAGTATATTTCATGATTCAAAGGTTTAAGGTTAATTATTGTACTAGCTGCGCTTTTAGAGCTGAAAGCACCGCTATTGTGTCTAACAGATATAGTCCTACCTGTTTAAAAGGTCAAGTGATTTTCAGGCCTCTTTAGAAGTTAATTAGATCACGGCAGTTGGGTCTAAAATACAAGTGAAAAAGACGGTAGTGTATTCATTATGAAGAGTTCTCTTATATCTAAGGGGAAATATAAAAATATGCCAATGAAGGAAAAAATTGAAATAAAGGAATGAAAGATTTACTTCTGGTCATCCGCTGAGTACTTGTAAGTCTGCATCTCTTCCCAGGCGTGATAAACTGATGATGTCATTCATCATCTCAATTCAACTAATTCAAACCCTTCCCACATTTCCACCATGGCCTGTGAGCATGTGCCGGAACGTCATTATGATCTACATTTCACGCAACGCTCAAGCGCTTGGTGTGATGATGTAATGAACCCAGATAATTGGCAGCTTTATGTTAATGAAGAGACGGAAGACTGCGTGGTAAAAAGTGTACACCAAATCTAAAGTAACAAAGTGCGGGAACACGTTTTATTTACACTGAATTTTTTTTAAGTATTCAGTAATGTTTTAATGTGTAGGGGGATATGTGTATTATAAAAATGTAAAAAAAAACTTCAAATGGGACATACTGTACATGCAATGAAAACAATTTATACTTTAAACCAGGGGTTTTCAATCTGTTAGATGCTACGGACCCCAAAGAATTATCTTTCTCATTCTGTGTTCTACATACACAATATATACACTGAAAACTTATATCATAAATATAAAATTAGTTTCTATTAAGTTTCTATTTAATTATATTAATAAAATAATACTATTTGTCTCTCTCACTATTGTGATGTATTCCTTAATGTATATAATTACTTATATATCATTTATTTATTGTTATATATCCTAAATTCTTCATGTTTATTTTTATTTACTCGCATTAATATTTTTTTATTACTATATTCAAACTGATTTTTTTATATATATGTTAAACCAACAAAATTTGTTACTTTAATCAATTTTTTTATTTTGTTAAAAAATGTTCTATTTATTTACTTCAGAACAGCAGAAAATCTGTTTGGATGACCACTGTAATTATTTATGCTTCGCTTCAGGAGTCTCCCAGCATTCCCGGCCAACCTAACATTAATGCCCGCCCGCAAATTATTTTCAGACTGACGGACTAAGTATTCCAAAGTAATTAATGGGTTTAAGACAAAATTTATTAGAAAATCTATGTAGTTACAAATATCTTTTTGTGTGTAAAGAATCATTACAATTAAATGTTGTATGTGTCCGTCATGTTAAGACATCTCTCTCTCTCTTTCTGTATAGGATCCCTCATTCTCTTTGCTGATCCACGATAAACTGCAGGTGCCCAACAGCACGCGCAAAGCCTGGAACGAGCGAGATGGCCGATGCGATGTCTGCTCCACCCACCTGAGTCAACTGAAACAAGAAGCCGTCCACATGGTCCTGAGCCTGGACCAGTGTGACGTGTCTCCCGGGTCTCCTCCATCCCTGGCCTCCCTCGTCAGTTCTCGCAGCGTCCTCCAGGGGCCCACGCCACCACGGGACTGGTCCTACCTGCCTCCGGGGTACCATCCATCAGCATCCTCCGCTCCTGCAACTGTGCCAGCTTTCCCCTCCAGTTCTACATCAACAACCACCAGCGCAAGTAACAGTGCCAGCCCGCACCATCTGACCCATCCCAAACACGGGTCCAAGCCCAACACCCTGGGGGTGAGCAGCGGGGTGGAGAAGAAGAATAACTCCCCCGGACTCGGTGGAAAGTCGACAGCGTCGCAGCAGCCACATCCACTCGGGAGCCCCAGCAACAGCAATGGGACCGTGTTGAGCTCCACGGCGCTCCAAACTCAGCAGTATGTGGAGGGCGCGTGGACGGCCGGGCATCTGTCGAGAGCCAATGGAGTCACGCTTTATCCATACCAGGTAGGGGCTTGTTAATTCTGTTTTGATGTGCGAGAGCATCACACTCCTTAACTTAGGACTTCTTAAGGAGATCGAACTTAGTTTGTTGCTTACCTAGAATGCATTTTAAGGAATCACATCAATTCAGTTCACCTTCTAAGAAACCTAAATTCTAAGGCAACTTGGATTTCATTCAAATCGTCCAGAAAGGAGTAGAAGAAGGGAAACGTATGTTTATTGGTGCTTCTTGTTGAAATAGGAAGTGTAGGCTCATTTTTGGAGCTAATATCCTTCAGTCATGAAAAAAAATAATGCAAAACATGAAAATGATTTAAAAAAAATAACAAAAACGAAGTAGTGTTTGTTTAAAAAAAGAAATGTGTGTGGTATGTATCTTTACGCTAATCGGATTCAACACGCTGTGAGATTAGCTCACAATATGCTAACACGAAATTCTATGCAAATCAATTGTTTGTTTCTATCTTTTTATACAATTTAATAATTTGAGCTGTTGAAAATGTCGATCAGTTTGACACCATTTGACTTCAACCCATCTAATCGCATGTAGCTTTGGATAAATGACTTAATGTAAATGTAATGATGAGTCCCCTGAGTACACTAACACATTTGGCTTGCAACAAGTTATTGGTTGCAACTTTAAAGTGTATATGTGACCCTGGACGACAAAACAAGTCTTAAGGATCTTTTTTACATCATCTGAAAGCTGAAGAAACAAGCAGGCCATCCACTCACAAAAATAAAGTATTTTATACATTTACGGTATCAAATTAAAAAATATCTTAATGGAACATGATCTTTACTTAATGTCCTAATGATTTTTTGCATAAAAGAAAAATCTGTCATATTTACCTATACCCTGTATTTTTGGCAATTACTCAAAATGTTCCCGTGCTACTTAAGACTGGTTTTGTTGTCCAGGGTCACATATAGTGTTTTAATAAAAATAAAAACAAGAACAAATTTCATATTATAAATCAATTTTGTGTGGTGTGTGAGATGCTATCTATACTAGACCCTTCCAAATCAGTCACTTATAAGGTTTCTCTTTTGACTGAAGTTGCTGCTGTGAATCTTACTTCCTGTAGGCGATAGACATCAAAGCATCTCACTTAGTTTTGGGGAAAAGTCTGAGTGTTTTTATTCATGGTTGGTGGCTTTCTGTCCCTTCGGGGAGCAGTGCCTTGGATATAATGAGAGCGTTTACACATTGTGGTTAATGTTGTAATCTGATGATACAGTCCTGTGGGAAACCCTAAGGGTCACATGTGCATTGGTAATGCATGAGAGTGGAAGCAATTCGATTTTAAATAGACTGCAAGGGGTCCCGGAACCCCCCAAGTAGTGTTGGGGAGTCATTTCCAAAAGAGTTTGTCTCAGACTTGCCTTGGTGTCAGAGGCGACTCTATATTTCTCGACTTAGGCCAATGATCTCGAGTGTGTCTTTGAAGACCAAACTATTTAATCCTAACACGCAGGTGCTCAGTCCACTTCAGACCTAATTTCTAGGTCTTCCGAGACGGATGCAGAAATTACTGCAACCAAAGCAAATATATTAAACAAAAACATTCAAACAAGGTCCAAACGAGATATCTTGTTTTAAGGGATAATTTATTCTTAAACCTTGGCATATATTGTCAGTCTGCTGGAAAAGAAGTGCTCATGGGTCTTTTCAGTAAATCGAACTAAATGAAGACACAAAGGCTGATTAGATCACATCTCTTCTGGAGTCTCAATGGCTTATCGGAGAGTGTCAGCTGGTTTACCTTCCATTAAATGTAAAGGATTGCTGTGTACAAGATACTATCATGTATTCTTCTGCATATCAAACTGGATCTCATTTTCAAATCATCTTTAAATGTAGTTGTTTGCAGATGAACTTAAACTGGAATCTTGTAAGGAATGTTTCATTGGCTATATTTGGAAATGAACATTATGGTGTGAGTCTAGGTGGTTGAGTGGATTAATGTTTCCTCGATCAAGTTTTAAGAGTCAAGCTTTTAAAATCCATTTAGATAAGAACAGTGTTTTTAAAATGAACTTTTACGGAAACAAAGACTCCTCTGTGTGAAGTTGATCCGACCAAATAGTTAAAATTACAGATCATGGGCTTGACACGTGCATGAAGGTGAGGTTCATTACATTTAGTCATTTGGCAGACGCTTTTATCCAAAGCGACTTACAGTCCACTTATTACAGGGACAATCCCCCTGGAGCAACATGGAGTAAAGTGTCTTGCTCAAGGACACACTGGTGGTGGCTGCTGGGATCGAACCAGCAACCTTTTTGATTTACCAGTTCAGTGGTTTAACCCACTAGAGTAGACCACCATCTCCACATTAGACTATGAAGGAACCATGATTGGTTTTTTATCTTTACATAAAGTTTTAATATTGAGGGCATTGTGGGGAATCTTTTAACATAAGAGATTTTACATATGCACTCACATCTCTCGCTCTTCGAAATGTGTCCTCATTCAGAATGCAGAAACTCAAGGTGAATTAACAGTCGATTTTAATTGGGAAGACAACACATTTTTCGAACTTTTCCAAATATACAAAAGTCACTGCAAAATTTTTTTCTAAGTACTACTGAATTTTACCAAGATCACAGCATACTGACGCACATGTACATCTTAACCTCACCAATGGCGTTTCAAGCTGCATATCAACGTGGTAAGAATAAAGAATGCATTTGCCAAATAGTTTTTAACAATAGCTTCAAATGGCGAACTGACTCGTTCCATCTGAATATACAATCTAAACTACCCTTAGTCTTAAGAATGTAATTTATTTGTCATTTACAATCAACGTAACATCACTAAATTAAAAAGGAGTTAGTTCACCCAAAATAAACAAAATGTCATTATTGTAATATTAATGGTTTTATGGGAACACATTATGTATAAACGCTAATTTTTGGCTTAGGAAATAATCCAGTGTGTTAGAGGACGTGGTTTGGTCGTGGATTAGTTTTGATGGGGGTATAATTTCGATCAACCTAATAGGAAGTAATTTAGGTCCACACCATTCACAACATCTTTCTGTGGATATAATCCCACTGGGTTCAGGTTCCTCGTGTTCCTCCTTGGTATTCTTTCCTCCACCATGAGCTAAAATCTGCATCTTTATCTCAGTAAGTCTTTTGTGACTTCTTTTCATGACGGTTTACTTTGCCTAAATTTTTTTTCTTTTCTGTTTCTCTCACTCTCCTTCTTGTCTTTCTGTGCCCAAGGGGCTGGTTTTCGTTGACAGGAAGCTGTTAAGTTTGTGTTGCAGAGTAACTCAGATAGTGACAATTTCCCTGGATGCAGGACCTTGCCATAAAAACAGTTTGGATGCCACACATGGAGTCCTTGCATTCCGTGTGGACTTTGTCTTATCCCTTATAAAATCTCCTTAAGGAGGGTTTTTTAAAACCACATCCATTTCTATAGAGGAGGAATTTAACCCACAACCCAACAGACACTTAAGACCTCTGCTATGGTTACATCACAGGCCCTTTTAAAGATGTGATGAGGCAGTTTTGCCTTTGAATATATACTGTATATGCCTTATACAGTATAGAGAGACAGAGAGAGAGAGAGAGAGAGAGAGAGGGAGAGAGGGAGAGAGAAAGAAATGCATATTTGAACAAAAAGACAAAAATATGTATTTCATCATCTCATTGTTTTATGCCTTTCTGCAGCTTGTCTCTATTGAAATGTCTCCCTGCAGGGCTGTGTACCCCCATTCCCAACTTAACCACATGCTTTCTCACGGTAGGAAAGAGTTGTGACAGATATAAGAGAACTCAGGGGATGGAGGAGAATAGTACAGGGTCACATATCCAGGGAAGGGTGTACCCAGGCAGCGCAGCGTGTCCCTGTTTTAATTAAGATAAATGAGGGAGTCTGTACATGTGGGCGTGCAGGGGGCCACCGGGGAACAGGTTGGAAGGAAACCTCCGTTCAAGTTTCATCTTTTCTTTCTCTCTTGGGTGTAAATGCTACATCAGGAGATTTTCACTCTCAGAAATGTTTTCCACCTTCCTTATTCATCACACCTGAACTTGGTTTCATGGAACCCCGGAGCATGTATAGTCACGCGGTGGGCCTGGCCTGCCGTAGAAACACATGAAATAAGACATCCATAATATCACAAGTGCTGGATATTGATTTCACACATGCACAGGGACATACTTTGCAATCTGTCATCCGTCATGAAGTGCCATAATTGTGCTCAAGGCATTCTAATATGCTCAAATAATTCACTAGAATTACATTTTTCTCCAGGGCAACCAGGACATGAAATATTTGGTTTATCTTTTCAAAATTGTCACTGTTTGAAGCACTAGATTGTCACGATGGCGCTTATCTCTTTTTGAGGATGACTCAATTAGACTTGGTGATGTTTCCCAGGTTGAACATTTAGAATATGATGGATTAAATTACAGAAATGTCAAAAAAATCTCCTTAGTTAAAATTTTTGTTAATTGTTATTTTTTAACATTTATTTATTTATTTATGAATATTTAATTTTAAATGAATAAATTGTACTGTTGACAAATTAGTTAATTATGTGTTATAACTAACTATAAAAATTGTTATTTTAATGTAAAATACATTATTTTGATTTGATTTAATATTATGTTACTTAATGTTTCATATGTGTTTGTGTGTGTGGGTTATATAATGTTCTTTAATGACATTTTAAAATATTTTACATTTAATAGAGTATCATTTAATTTTTATATTAAATTAATTTAATATTATTGTAATTAATGTTATTTATTATTTTATTTTATGTTATTTATCATATTTAATATTCACAATTTTAAGTTTCATTATTAAATAAGTATCCTTTTATACATTAAATTTGATTACATTAAGCATCTTTTTTCATGCAATTAATACATTTTATATTAGTAAAGTCTAACAATTTTTGCTGTTTTTAGTTACATGCATGAACAGATATATGACACATGACACAGGGAAAGACAACCAGATATGTTTCATTTGTGGTGTAAACATACTATGCTGTTATCCAGATTTATCATTTTCATCACAAAATCAGAGGTTTCTTCTGTCCTTGTAAAAAACCCTGGAAGAAAACGCTCTCTCATTCCACTACCTGTAACTGGAGATCTTATAATATGTGCCAGTATCTCTTATCGCTGTTATCACAGTAATGCCAAAATTATTAATCTAGCTTTTCAAGGATATGGTGCAGCAAAAGGAGAATGAAGGTCAAAGTCAAGGTCAGGCAGGTTAACATCTGAAATCTGGTTTGTATTTTTTTAAGTATACCTTCAGCAATAAGGTTGTTCTCTTTAGAAAAAAAGTGAGAAATAGCAATAGTTAAATGGATTAGAACCTTACATTCGGACAAAAGCATTATATTATGGAGTAAAACGGAGGACAAGTGAGTGGAGATTCAAAGAAAGAAGAGATGATGGTGATAAACTGGTGGATGGGCAGAGAGGTGCAATCTGTGCTGTTGGCACTGACAGTATTTAATGTCCCTTCTTCTCATTCCTGCACAACAGATGGCAGATCAGCCTTGAGTTCCCCAGCGATCTGATGGTCTGTTCTAATGTCACCAGTGAGGACACCAGTACCATTAAGTCCACAAAAAACATGGCTTTTAAATGAAAACAATCATTTTTTAAAGGGACGTAACTCTAGATTGGTGTTACTATTATTGTGCCTAAACTCTCTAAATGTTAATAAAGGTTTTTAAGAACCAAATCTATATGTAAAACACCCTCTCCACAGGCTGTTTTTGTAACGGTACCTTTGACGGCTTTAAGGGTTTTATATGTTACCCTGGACCACAAAACCGGTCATAAGTCACTCGGGTATATTTGTAGCACATGCCAACAATTCATTGCATGGGTCAAAATTATAGATTTTTCTTTTATCCCAAAAATCATTGGGATATTCTGTTAAATTCCTACCGCACAGTAAATATTTCAAAACTTTGAGGCGAGTGGATGCTGCAAAATCGCGAACAAAAATGATTGGAAACACAACTTCGCTCGCTGCTGCACGCTCTTTGGGAATTATTATCTATGTAAAGCTTAGAATTTGTGATTCAACGTCATTTCAGCGTTAAGTGAATGGAGAGCGTTAAAACAAAACTGTTTCTTCTTAGCAACGGCCTACAGCGCCTCTGATGGACAACTTTAAAGCCGATTTTCTCAAAAATTGCACCCTCAGATTCCCAAAATTTGTATCATGGCCAAATATTGTAATATATCAACGGAAAGCTTATTAATTTAGCTTTCAGATGACCTATTAATCTCGATTTAAGGAAATTGACCCATATGACTGGTTTTATAGTTTATTTTCTATAAAAGGTCTAGTTGAATTTGGTAGAAGCTCTGCGGTGTAAATGTTAGAATATGTTCAACATCTTTTTTTGATTTTTTATAAGACAATGCAATTTATAACCAGTGTTTCATAAATCTATGACTGACAAATATGTTTTTGACCTTATGTCAGAGGATCAATACCGTGTCTAATATTAGCTGATTGTTATCAGGTTTGTTAATGTGTTTGTTTATCTATTTGATTTTATTCCTTTTGCTGTTGTCAAGTTTACACATCTGTAAATCCGGTGCTGGGACGTCTGCCCAGTCTATTGCAGAGCTATTGAGCTGTAATGCATTCAGACACCGCTAAATATATCTATTAGTCATGTGCTATCAGAGTGTATTTTTAAGACGGCTGTGAATTTTGCCACCATACCTGCAGCCAAACAGAAATAACATGTGAAGCTGTGAAGACACCATGAGCATTTGTCTCGCTCTACTATATCCGTCAGCTGTGAAAGCGAGTGTTGGTTGACATGTGAAAATGGGATGTTTCAATTCATCTTAAATTTTGTGAGACTTCAAATTTTAGTGTGCAACACCCGGTTTTCACGGTCCAAACAATTGCAAATGCATAAAATCGACAATTATACATGATTTGGCATCTTATTTTTAATTTCTATTTTTCATAAATATGACACATGATTTTAACATGTGTTCCTGATGTTTAATGTAGACTTTTGCTTTTGCATATCACAATTTCAGAAACACTTATTAAGCTCGCCAGCTGCACCAACACAGACCTGGACTTTCTCACTTGTCCCTTTAACCTTATCTTGGTGATACTTGCCTACACTTCTGAAGCATTCTGGGTAAACACAAAGAGGGCTGCTGTTTCACTGTACAGAAGTACACATCGCCAACAGGGACGTGCGTGTCCTTATTTGGGGCGAAACGACAGACCCCGGCCCGCAGCAACAGCAGTGCCCTTGCTGACTATTTACAGAGCCGGGTCAGGGGAGGGTGCCCGGATTATTTCCAAATCTCTGAGTGGCTCTGTCCGTATGCTTGTTTAAGAAAGCCATGGGCGCTTCGCGGCGTAATTATCAGGGCTGTTTCTCATGACTCACGTTTAAGCTAAACAAGTTTATCTGGAGGCCTGACGAAACTGAGCTAAACTAACAGGCGCTGCGTGACCCGGGACGCTTGCCAGAGATGTCTGCGTGCCGCTACCATGCCGCAGGAGTATAGACACAAATAGAATGTGTTTTCACTCTTTTCCCCCGCACGTCTGGGAAAATACAAATCATGGGGTTGTAAAATAGCCAAATTGAGAACATTAGCTAATTATATTAGAACATTAGCCTAACAATATTAATAGAGGCACTGTCTCCTGTTTAATTGTGTTTTCTTGCACCGTGGTTTTGACGGGTTTGTTTACTTCCATGCAGATCTCTCAGATGGTGTCGGAGGGCAACAGAGAGGGTTTAAATGAGGCCGCGCTGAACCGATACAATGCCGACCGACCGATAGCTTACAGCAGCCCCCCGGCTCCTGCCCCGGCCACAACAGCGCCCTCCAGTGGCACCTCTGCTGCTGCATCCTTCTTCGCCAGGTAAATTTGGATCATTTTGCATGGAGAATTAAAAGTGGATTCTTCTCGGTGTTAGAAATATTTTTTTGAGATAGAAGTTAATTTCGTAATGTGGCCCCTGTGACATAAATACTAGTAAATTATGGTTAATAAATAATGTTAAACAAGCATCCAGTGATTGTGAGTAACCTTTCTGCAATCCAATCATCTTGTTAATGTAACTTAATATAATGTAAACATAAAAACACAAACGTTTATGTTTTTTTTCTCTGTCACCTGCTGCACTTTCACATTTTATATGTGTTAGACCTTTACATTTGAATGGATTTTGAGTGGCTGTCAATGTATTATCTTTTATTAGCTTGAAGAAAAAATGGCTGTGAAAGAGCTATTCAATTAAATTAAGAAGATTTTTTTACTTTTAAGTTTTAGTTATTGTTAAAGGGACAGTTCACGCAAAAAATAAAAATGATGTCTCACCCTCGAATTGTTTCAAATCGGTATACATTTCTTTCTTCTGATGAACACAGAGAAGATATTTTGAAGAACGCTTGTAACCAAACAGTTCTTGGACACCATTGACTGCTATAGTAGAAAGTGTCCCCGAACTGTTTGCTTTCCTACATTCTTAAAATATCTTCTTTTGTGTTCAACAGAGCAAATACATTTATAAAGCAAAGTTTCCTACTATGGCTGTCAATGGTGGCCAAGAACCTTTTGGTTATAAGCATTCTTCCAAATATCTCTCTCAGTGTTCATCAGAACAAAGAAATGTATACGGATTTGGAACAATCTGAGGGTGAGTAAAGGAAGACAGAACTTTCATTTTTGGATGAACTGTTCCTTTAACATTCTGGATGTGAATGTGCCTTAAATGGATGATAATTTCCACCGCAGGAGCTTGCAAATGTGTGATTCTATGACACATTATCTGGTTATTATTATAAGAAACTAGATAAGATTATGTGGATTATTTTTAAAATAGTAATCTTAGCCTTGAGCGAGGCTTTCTTTATCACGTCACTTGAATATTTGCATGCCGATGACTTCATGGCTCTCTTTATTGTGGCGATCAGTTGTACTCGTCTCCCATCTGCAGCCAGCATAAGAACTCTGGGGTGAAGAGAGAGACTCAAGCGTGCGTGTTCTCTCATGTTCATCTTTACTCACACTCATCTTCACAGCTGTCAGTTGTCAACGCGATGTTTCTCGCACATGCAAACATACTCCTGCTAGCGCAGAGGTGTTGTCACTTTAATGTTGTCAAACGAGATGCTCTGACCACTACACCGGACACTTTTTCCCTTTGCTGTCTTCCTTGAAAGAAGACGTGCGATGTGACCCTCGGGGTCTTACTGTACGTGAAGTTAAACTTGTGTGTGTACTATCTTTCGAAGAAGTCATCATTTAACACTTGGGGAACTACTCTAGCTCCCCTCCCGTATTTATTGACTGGGGCTCTGGTCTCTGTCGCCCAGAGCGGCGTGGGAGGAGGCGAGGACATAGATCATGGGGTATTATCGTCGGAGAGAAGGAGAAGGGTGGGGAGGCAGAGGAAGATAGCGAGAGACAAATGGATCAAGTGAAAACTCAAAAGCTCTGGTTTCGTGAGAGCCTCTCTCATTCAGCCGACGGATTTAAGGATATTATTTGTGTCAGAGGCTACGGGTGTGGTGGCACTGTGTCTTTAGCTTTATCACTTCGTCTCTGTGTGCAAATGTCAGTTGGACGTCATCCTACGTGAAGAAAAAAAATGTAGTACCCTGCAATTTTCCGTTCCAAGCAGAGATGCCAATACAGATGCAAAGGTTACAGATTGCACCGTAGATTTGTTATCTTTACATTATAGCAGCTGACTGGCGTGAGTTTGTTTGGCATTGTGATAAATATCATAAATCACAGAGTGCACCATTGTCGAATCGAACTCTATTCCATATACAGTTAATATTCATGAGAACGTTTTCTTTTGGAAAAGATCCCATCTCGACTCTTTCTTCCAGTGTTCTGTTTTACGTCTCGTACAGTCATCCATCCAAAGCCCCCAAAACATTTACAGTAGAAACCATTTGGCAGCACTTCTATATCTGTGATGTGGTGCGTATTGGGTAAACAGTTATGATAAATGACATTTAGCCTCATCTGTAGAATGAATTGTTAAACGGACCGTACGCTCTTAATCCGTGCGAGTGGATCTTACCGTAGATGTATTGCTCAATCGCTGTAAATATTTTTGTAACGTTCAGATCACGACGAGGTTAAGAGGCGTCCGGCGTGATTTACTGGCTTCATATCAAGCGTGTTGGCAGATACCATGTGGATGTTCTAGATCAGTGGCTCTCAACTGGTGGTTGTCAGGTCTGAAAGAGAAAGCACGAAAAAACGATGCTGATTCTGAATAAAAAATCTAACCAATCAATAGAGCAGTCTTAAGTAGCGCGGGAATATTTGTGGTAATAGCCAACAAAACATTTTGTGGGTTAAAACTATAGATTTTTATTTTATGCCAAAACTCTTTAGGATATAAAGTAAAGATCATGTCCCGTGAAGGTATTTTGTACATTTCAAACCGTGAATATATCAAAACATCATTATTGCGAGTAATATGCTACGCTAAGGACTTTATTTGGACAACTTTAAAGGCGATTTTCTAAGTATTTCGATTTTTTGGCAACCTCAGATTCAAGGGTTTAAATAGTTGTATCTTTGCCAAATACTGGTTTTGTTGTCCAAGAGCGTATATATTAACATTATTTTGGGTATTTGCTTCATTTCGATTTCATATTGATATGGAAGTATTTGGTAAAGCATTGTGTATGAGCCATTGTTAGAGAGAGTTCTGCCAACGGAAGTCCAAAACGCTGGAGCGTCACGTGATTCATGGAGCCTTCAGATAGTTCCAGGAAGTCTTTAAATTCTTACATTTTTTTGTTCATTAAATTGCTTTCGTCTTTAAATGGGTTAGATGTATACCTCAGTTGGTCTGTTTAGTCTCAGATCCATGTGTTACGAGTAACTTCCGGAAACTATTGAAACTGTGAAAAAACTGTTCCATTGGAGTCAACATAGAAGACACGTCTTTCTCTATAAATGGCTCTGCATTGTTAGTCTCATGCAAAGCATTCTGGGAACCAGAAATCATCATCAAGCTTTTTGTGTTTTTTCTTTTTTTAAATTTTGGCTCCCAGAATGCTTTGCATGAGGCTGTTTTTTTCTAGTTTTTTTTCTGTTAAAATAAAGACTTGTTAATGGTTAATGTTTATTTACATTTACCTGCCAGTAAGTAACATACCTGTAAATCTACAGAAATTTCTGGCAAAC
Organism: Triplophysa tibetana; assembly: GCA_008369825.1. Classification (NCBI taxonomy): domain Eukaryota; kingdom Metazoa; phylum Chordata; class Actinopteri; order Cypriniformes; family Nemacheilidae; genus Triplophysa; species Triplophysa tibetana. The sequence continues at coordinate 2,126,212 of CM017907.1, forward strand.
TGCTGCAGAAATACTGCTATTTCTACAGATTTTTTTACAGGGTGTGTTTCTATTGATTCTCAAATTTTTCCATACGTGCCAGTTGCTAGTTTTCCTCTTGCGAAATAATAAAAGGACCAGGAGAGAGTGAACCTATGATTTATAGCCGTCATGCCCTCATGTAGCAGACAATGTCAACTATCCTTGGGCACTTCAAAAAAAGGCTGTAAACTTCAGAAGACAGTGCCGGTTTACATGAAGGACAGCCCTGTTCTCTTCTGTATATATGTGTCTTGACCTGCAGTTTGACAGCTAAAGACTATTCTGCCAAAGCTTGTGTTTATATATACACCTGGCGCACATTTTTCTCTTTGTTTGAAACGGGACCATGTCACACCCCCTGCTCTTCTTCCCCTGCTCTCGCACCTGAACAATTACAGATGTCCTAACACGCTTTGAGAGAGCGCTGTGGTTTATGGGACAGGTGTCGTGACCTGACCGTCCGGATGCGTTCTGTTAAAGACGTGTCGGGGCTGTCAGACTGAACCTGTAATTTAAACACCTTCCTCCCAGATACCGTGAAATATGTCCTGTTCAGCTTCTGCTAGTCTATGTGCTGAAGCACCAATCACGGCTGCTTACATTTTTCAATGATCAACCTCAGGAACCACAGGAGTTAAAGAGATTAAAGAGAAAATGAAAATTCTTTCATCATTTATTCATCCTCATGTCATTGCAAACCGGTATGGCTTTCCTTTCTTCTGCAGAACACAAAAGAAGATATTTTGAAGAATGTCGGTAACCAAACATAATTACCGCCATTGACTTGCATTGTGTGGACACAAAACAACAGACATTTCTCTAAATATTTTTGGTGTTGAGCACTGAAAAATCCAACTTGCAAAATCTTCTCAACTTTATTTATATAGCGCTTTTTACAATTTTCATTGTTACAAAGCATCTGTACATGAGACACATTGAATACAATTAAAACAACTAAAGGCATATACCTGTAAAAACAAGAAAAGGTGAAAACAACAAAGATAGACATACAAATGCTCCACACACACAATATGCAAACATACATACACACACACATTGACATAGACGCACACACACACAGTGAAAGCACACATTGGCGATAAAGGAGAAAGAACCACAGGTCAAATATTAAACGGACTATAAATTCTTATATGCAATATTAATTGTCTAATTTCTGAATTCTAAAGCAGCCCCCCCGGCCAGGCAGATAGTGCAAAACAATATGCAAACGGTGGTGAGGAACCCAAAACTCCCATCGAGAAAAAAACCTCAGGAGAACCCAGGCCCAACCAGGGGATTCCAGTTCCCCTCTGGCAAAAGCTGCTGCCTCTGCACAAGCTCAACAGTGCTTGCACAACAAGGCTAAATAAAAATAAAAAATGATAGTTTTAAGATTATCATTAACAATCTAATAGCATTTGAAATGTTGTAGGAAAATCAAAGTTGTGGCGTCCTTTATCCAGCTCTATCCTCTTAGCTCTTGTCAGGTCACCACTTCCCATTCTCAGCTCTACCATCATGTCTGGGCATGAACTGCATCCTGCGGTAACCTTGGAACAAAGAGACAAGACTGGCTGAGAGTAGAGTACTGTTCTGCACTCTTTGATGCAACAAGTACATCAATTGTTGTTGGATGTGTTCCTGGTTCCGGTTGATCTAAATAATGCAGCCTAAATCCTCTGAGGATTAATATTATGGAGGTGTAGTGTATGCAAGATTGAAAAGATGAGTCTTTAGTCTAGATTTAAACTGACAGAGTGTGTCTGCCTCCCGGACCGTGCAGGGAAGAATATTCCAAAGTTTAGGCGCTATATAAGAAAAGGGTCTACCACCTGCACTTGATTTTGAAATTCTAGGTATTACCAACTGACAGGACGCCTGAGAGCGTAATGTACGTTGAGGTCTGTAATACAATAGAAGTTCATTCAAATACTGCTGCGCTAGACCATGTAGGGCTTTATAGGTAATAAGCAAGATCTTAAAGTTAATGCGATGCTTTATAGGTAACCAGTGCAAGGTTGACAGAACCGGGGTTATATTCTCATACTTTTTTGTACGTGTAAGAACTCGAGCTGCCGCGTTTTGAACCAGTTGCAGTTTTTGTAATAGGCCTGCAGGGCATCCTTCTCCCTACAAAGATAAATAAACAACATGAAAATTTTTAGTTCACTTGATTGTTTTGCATATATCAAAAAAATAGCCGAAACATGTTTCTAACAAAGATTATTTTGTTGACTGGACTTAGATTCTCAGGTTTTTGGGCAAAATGGGTCAGAAAGTTTTTCCAATTACAAAACAAACAATATTGCAAGAGTTTTTCTAATGAATGATGGCTTTTGATTGTTACCATGGTTGACAATTATAGTGAAAGACAAATACATTTATTTTTTAAATAACCAATCTATATTCTCTATTTATATATTTACCGAATGTTTGAACTACTATGATCATATTTTTAATGGGTTCTCAATTAAATATACCCAGAAGGCAAGCTTCTGAATATCTGATCGGCCTGCTGGCGGTCTCTGTCTGCATGAGAGACTCTATCATCAACCAAACGTCCCCCCGCGCGGTCATGCCTGTCTTTTCGACAACCCTTTCCCCGCTCAGCCATGTCAGGTTCCTGCGGCTCTCATTTGTTTGCCGGGTTCCCCTGATCCCCGGTCTCGCACGCTGCTCTCTAAGTAAGGACATGTTGACCCGGGACATCAGCCCATATGGAAGCGCTCTTCTAGTAATATTTTCACTGTGGAAAAAGCCTGTCGGTGTTGTGGTTTCTTATCTCAAGCTTTGGCTGTGTCCGTTCTAACTCACAGTCTCCAATCATCAGTCACAATCTTTCATTTGGTTATTTAAATCGGGATTGTGGGATGTTGAGAATTGGTCGCGGTGGCGCAATCTGAATCAGTTGAGGCCGCTGGGGAGATTCCTCCGTCGAATCCTGCGGTGGGTGGTCCGCGTCCTTCAGTTAGGAGATCTATTTGTAGATCTGCCCTGGCCCGATCAGGTGTTTCCCCCAGGTGTGTTGGCACAGGAATGTGTGTCAGGGAAGTTGACATCTCAGCAGAGGGTCCTTGTTCTTTTCTTTCAACCCATCTCTCATCTATCCTCCCCTCCGCCGTCACAGCCTCACTGTACCCCAAGAGCTGCTATTTCTGCTGCTGTGGTACAATTATTTGGTGTCCGGTCGGTTAGGAGGGCATAATGCCAGCTAAATCCCCCCTTCCCTATTTTCATTACAATGTTTACAGAGTGAGCCCTGTAGTAAAATCTCTCTTTTTTGTTCATCTTTTACTGTTTTTGTCGTCCCCTCTTGCTTGTGTGAATAATGTAAACTGTACATAATTATATTGATTGTAGGCTGTTGTATATTGTATTAAAAATTCCAGTTATAGTTAATTGCAAATATTTGACATGATATAATTGTAAATCTATTTACTGTAAATATTTGACATAACATACAATACAATACAATACAATATAATATAATGCATATAATTTATTTATACACAAAATTTGATGACTTTCAAAGGGAAATAAAAAACATTTTGTCATCATTTACTCACCCTCAAGTTGTTCCAAACCTGTATACATTTCTTTGTTCAGATGAACACAAAAAAAGATATTTAGAGAAATGTCAGCAACTGACGTTTCTGGGACATCATTGACTACCATAGTATGATTTTTTTTACATTTTTTGTTCCATTAATCACAAAATGTGATATTTAGGTAAGCAAACAGTTCTGGGACACATTTGACTGCCATTTTACATTTACATTTAGGTATTTTGCAGACGCTTTTATCCAAAGCGACTTACATTGCTTTATCCTATACATTTTACATAGGTATGTGCAATCCCCTGGGATCAAACCCACGACCTTGCGTTGTTAACACAATGCTCTTACCACTGAGCTACAGGAAAGCAAAAAAAATAGTTTTTCCTACTATAGTAGTCTTTGGTGTCCCAGAAATGTCAGTTGCTAACATTTATCTTTCTTGCTAACAAATATCTTTCTTTTTGTTAAAAATAACAAAGACATTTATACAGGTTGGGAAGAACTTGAGAGGAGCTATTCATGCCAGAATTTTTGGGTGGAGTATCATAAAAGATCTATTTAAGATCTGCCTCTTCCATCTTTCTCTGGTCCCAGGAGCTTTTCAGCCATGTGGTTCTCCTCTACAAGTCATCAGTGTCAAGAACACCAATAGGAAGGTGTGTGTGTGCGTGTGCATATATTTCGACCATGTGCAAATTAAAAGCCTGGGGGACTGTGACAGAAATCCAGTTGGACATTTGAACAGGGCGTAATGTTGTTTAAATCCCCCTGAAGAGTGGTTGTGGATTTATAATTGTTCTGCAAAACCGAATGCTTTCTCTAACTGTTCATTTGTAATCTTTATTTGCCCTTAACTTTTTCCATGAAGTAGGACGAACTTAATCAGAAACACATTTTGTCTGTATTTTCATCCTTCAGCCGTCTTCCAGATGTTTTGTTTATGTATGTGTGTTTCAGTGGTGACCGCATAAGCTGTGGGTGTGGGGTGTGTACCGTAAGGATGAGATACTGCGAGCATCCACGCGTATCAGTATGTGCAGTGTGTGTCGTTCTGTTCATTAGCTCTCGTGCTTCCATCTCCTGGGATCAAAACTGTCTCCCCCTTGACCTACACCTCCTACGCTCCACCTCCTCACCAGTTTATTTTACTTTGGCCCTTAAAAACGTGCAGGGTCACCTTAGAAACCCCTCACATCAGCCCTGACCCTAATATCGAGGAGGACCACCCCCCTCCTCAGAGAGCTTACCTCCCGACGCACGCTCAAATGATCGATTGAGCTGCTGAAGAGCCGAGCGATGTGAGGAGAGTGAGAGGTTTCATTAGAGCCCAGACAGATTTATACTATAAATATTCACCTCAGGGGACGTCCGTCTCTGATGGCATTCCACTACAGAGCAGTGGTTTGTGTGTGATTGTGTGTGTGACGCTGACATTTAATGAGATTGTCCTGGATATTTACACCCAGTACATGCATTTAGTTATTTGACTTTGTTAGTGGTGTTTGTTAAGGCAAACATCATGATAACTGATGCTCATAAATAAGATTATACATCTGCAGAATTTTTTTTCATTTTTACATTTAATCAGCATTTTTGCATGTATTGTCCCAATTCAAGTCGAATATCTGTCGAATTTCCACAGTAACAAACCTCAGGAATAAAGTCAGCCGACAGCTGAATGCAAAGATTTTGCGCGTTTATCCAAAGCGACCTACATTGCAATACCCTTCAGATTTATACGTAGGTATATGCATGTGGGATCGTAACCACAACCTTGCGTTGTTAAGGCTATGCTCTTACCAAAGCTATGGTGAATAAAGATGGCTGTTTAAAGATGAAAAAACAGACTTATTACATCATATATACATTTTTGATCGCGTAAATTCACAAAAGCTGAAAATAATTTACATTTAGTCATTTAGCAGACGCTTTTATCCAAAGTGACGAACAAATTAGCGGAAAACAATTGAAGCAATTTGTGCAACAAGAGGAACAACAATGCATAGGTGCAGTAAAAACTGGTCTCAGTCAGCCTATCACGGTACAAAAAGCTAAGAATTGTTAATTTTGGGGGGATAGTAAAGTAGAAAAGAAGTAGAAGAACTTTAGAAGTGGTCTCTTAATTCTGTAAACGGCTGTACAGAGTATTAGTATGAGTTACATTTAAGGAACCCAAGATATATTTAGGTACATGATAAACAATTAAGGCTGGGCTTTATTTAACTTGAGCCAGTCAGTGACCACCTAAAAACACACCTAGCAACCACATAGCAATGTCTTGGCAACCATTTAGATGACCCTATTAACGTGCTAAAGACACTTACCTGTACAGCTCCTTAGCAACTGCATAGCAACGCCCTGGAGACCATTTAGATACTCCTAGCAACATGATAAAGACGATTTATAATACCATAGCAACAGGCTGGATTCCACCTAGATAACCCTAGCAACAGGTAAAGACCACTTTGAACACCTGAGCAACCACATAGCAACACCCTGGGTACCACAGAGACCATCCTCATCCTAAATCTAGTTATATGCTCAAATCACACACACAAAACCATATCTCATTGTCTCCTAATTGTTATTATCTGATTGTTTAAAACAAGCAATTAGACATTAAACTGAGCAAACACCAAGCACAGCAATGCGTGTGACATTTATTTTTAATGACCATAATTATGCTCCCTAAAGAGAACATGGATTTCAGCCTCTTTGCTTTTACACGTCTCTCTCTCATTCTGTCTGTCTCTCTTTCCAATAACCCCTCACTCATTTGACAGGAGGGAGGAGTCTCTTAAAATTCAGGGCAATTAACTCCTGATCTCATACATTTAGCTGTGCGGGAATGTGGGCGATCTATTGAAGGGTGTCACAAAGCAGTGACAAGTGGTCTAATGATCCCCACATCAATTATGAATGCAGGCAATAATGATCTCTCCTCGTTCCAGTGAACCGGGGCTAAAACCACAATGGACAGGAAAATGGGACAGATTCACACCAGCATTGAGTATAGTTTTGAATGCTTGATTCTTAAAGCTGACTTTCCACTATTTAAAAGGAAAATTCTTTCATCATTTACTTACTCTCATGTCAATTCAAACCTATATTGGTTTTCTTTCTTCTAATGGCATACGTTTGGGGAGGCACTGTCTGTTTGGCTGATCATAGCAGACGAGGACACTATTCAGGACATCTTTTTGGAAATAAATAAATCTGTATAATACAAAACTGAAATTTTACTTATGGTCCCTTTGAATTCTTGCTCCGTCAAATGTCGTGCCACCTCTCAGACACCCACCAAAATTATGTCAGGTGTCTTCTCAAAAAATGCTGCGTGCATTTAACAGACTGTCCTCTGTAACTGCAGTGGCGGCATTACGCCACAGTGGTGGCGCTGTTTCGTTATCAGCACACTGAGGCGCTAAAAGAGTTGCAGAACAAGAGCTAGCTGTGTTTGACGGCTGTTTGTTTTGCATCCAAGTACGTTTAATTTCTTGAAATTTCTTAAATTAACATGAAGTAGATCTGTGTAATGTCTTTAGCTGTGCAGTAGGATCGTTGAATCAGCGAATACTGTACACATCGAGGTCGCCAGTATGAACAGACATTGCGTTCAGAACGACTCGCACATGAATGACTCATTTGAACCGATTCATTTAAACTATTGAATTTTGCATTCACCAGCGAATAAAATCATTGAATCATTTAAAGTGAACCACAGAAAATGCAAGATGTGCATGAGCTTTGTTCATTTAGTAAGACTAACATTTATTTGATTTGCTTTATTTGATCAAAAATAGAAGTTCGAATAGAAGTAATGTTTTATATCGCTAAATAATTGTCCTTTATATGCTTTTTTAAAATTTTATTAGAACTTTTAATATGTCAAAGTCACTTTGGTTAAGCCACTTAAAGGTACAGTAGGCCTACATGTGTGTGTGGAAGCTTAGGATGGCAACACCTCCGCCTCATTTTGAGCCAGGAAAAACCCTGTTGCAATACGCCTCTAAAATCAACCTAGTGTAGTAGAATGTAATAAAAGCGGTGCCTGTGTACGATTTTGCTGCTTGATTTGGTTGCTTTGTGTCATATATCAGATTGAAAATCATTGATTCTACTATATAGGAAAATCAAACTATCGTTCCATTCGTAATTGATGAGATTTGACTCCCCAGACCAGCTGTTCTCTCCTCAGGACCTCTTGTAGCCTGTGATCACAATGAGTTAGTATCTCTTAAGCTACGGCTAAATGACATACCCGACCATAGAGGTTAATAATATAACATTCCCTATGGAGTCAGCCATAGATGAGAGCCGTAATAATTCTGATGATAATCACGGTAATAACTATCAGCATTATCACTCAGAAGCATGAAATTGACCTCTAGAGATCAGTATGGATTGGTGATAAGTCTCTCTATTTCCTATTTGCATTTGCTGAGCCATTTAAAAGTAAATGTATGGCCCACAATTCCCATCATTCCATAATACAATGATATAATTATTCAAAGCGTTGTTAGGCTGTCATGTCCATACAGTGTCTGTGACATAAGACTTGATTGAATGAACTCAACACAAACTGAAAGTTTCTAGGCTGTTCTGTTTCTCGGATGAAAAGTAGGGGAATATCTCACCCTGTTTAATGAGAATACTGACCTGACTTTTTTTTATCAACATGGCCTTGTCATCGCTGACTCACCAAACAGACTTGCGCCTCAAAGCGTTCTATTTTTGCTTGAACGGTCTGAGCTTCTGTGGTGTGTTTGATGATCCAGTGAAGAAGCAGCCCGAGAGAGTCTTATCTGCAGAGCGCTGCACAGCACCACAGGTCAGAGCTGCCGGGGTTTACACGGGTCCAGCTCCTCCAGATCCGCTCTATTTTTGCATCATCATCCGGCCTGCAGACACTGGCACAAGCACAGACGCTCACTCTTATTATTTGTCTTTAAGATGTGGAAAATGAAAAGAGTGAGATCACAAGGTTACGGGAGAAAGAACAACACACCTGCAATGAAAAACAATGTTGTGACTTCGTGTCTAGAAATTCGGAATCTTGCTTTGTTTTTATTTCGACACAGTTTTTTTCTTAAAACACTGCTACGGCCAAGCTAGAAAGTGGAAAAAATCTGTGATACTTAAAACTAGGCATGGAATATTTCAATATCTCATAGGGTTGCTCTGATTGACCTCTGGTTGAATATCTGCGAGGCGTCTTCAGAAACCAAAATAAATTCTCAGTCCGATCAATTAAAGAGGAATGTGGAGATATTAGCGGCATCTAGCGGTGAGGTTGCAAATTGCATCCAACGACTCACTCCACACCTCCCTTTCGAAGCACAATGGCAGCTCTCACAGGATGATGTCGTCATGTTTTCACTTCTTTGCCGAAGGACATAACGTATTTACGAAATGAGCTCTATAGAGCAGTTTGTACATTTAGGGAAACAACATGGCGAATTGCATACAACGGGACCCACACTGTGTGTAGATGGTAATAGCTCATTACAAGGTTGTAAAAACATAACGCTTCATTATATAAGGTCTTTAGGACAGTTATGTATATAATATTGAATTTCTGTCAAAATATCAATATTACACATTGCACCTTTAAATCAGTAGGCTAAAATATTTGAAGCCGATTTGATAAGCGATCGAGTCTCTTTTAATCTTCACCATATGGCTAGAATAGTAAGAGGGTAATTAGAGTAATTAGAAACGATATGTACAGTAACAGATGTTTGCGTTGCGAGACTTGTCAGAGCTCTGGGGAATAATTTTAAGTATTAATTCACAGATCTGATGGTGGGAACGCTGTGGCCTGTCCCCCATCATGCTCTTGTGTTCGGGGTCGAATCGCAATGTGGTAGCTGTGAACCGGAACAGAACGTATTTGAAATGACAGGGAAATTAAAAGAGAGATCTGCTGACACAAGGTACCCACATCTTCAGTGTATCGAGACTCAAGCAGTGCCAGACATGGCTGTTCTGAAACTGAATGTGTTTTGGGAGACCAAGGTTGTTTTATTAATTTATTTATATTTTAGCGTTGGGCCTAACCAAAGCCTGTCTTCACGTTTACACTGTTCTGTCTGTAGGGTGCATCTGACTGCATTCGTCATTTAATGACTTGTCCTGTCTCAGACAATACAACAAGGACAGTTATTGCCTTTTTATGGCATAGAGGATAGCTCAACAACATGCATAGTGTTAAAAACGCTAAAAACACTAAGGTCTTGATTTCAATGAAGTCATGTTATGGTATAATTCAATTCACTCTTAATTATATTGCTCTTTTTTACAATGTAGCATTGTTTCAATATAATAAATACAGTATCAGTGTATGTTAAACATATATTGTACATAAATGCTTTGCACCTTAATTTGATAAGAATATTGGTCAAGCCACATTGGAAACAACTGAAACGCATTTTTTATTTCCTCTTGCCAATTTTCTTTACGTTCTCTATCTTAAACTGTTCAAGACATCCTGACGGCAATCTCTTTCTCATTTGCACATCGTGAGTGAAAGGGCTCCATACATTCTAGGCTTAAACATCTCCCCCTAACATATGTTTCCTGCCCTAACCTCACACTTCATATGACTGCAAAGTAGACATTGCCCATGAGGCCTTGCAGTTTCCAGGAGAGCGTTGGACCTCCATTTAATGTAATTTAATTTGATAACATATTATCTGACCTCATGCTGCAGTTTGGAAAGAGTCCTTACAGGTGCCAGGGCTCTGCGAGAAATCCCTGGAGAAGTGTGAAGTGTTAAAGATGGAAAGAGAGAGCTTGAGAGATAGAGCAAAATTGGTGGCTAGATCGAATAGTAGACATTATCAGCCGAGTACAGTGTGATATTTGATGTCGTTCCTGTTTTCCCCGCTTCCTGTTTCTCTCGGCTGCATTTGGCGTGTTGACTCTGGACATCCTTTCTCGAAAAACATCATCAACGAGAAGCTAAATTGAGATACAGATGGGAGAAACTGAGAGAGAGAGAGTAAGAAACGGCAATGAGAGAGAAAGAAGGAGAGAGAGAGATGGAGAGAGAGGGCGCGTAGGCAGTCAGAAGTGCTCAGGTGTGGGGATTAAGCTATCGTCTCGCTGCTGAAGAAACGCTTCTGTCTGTGGTGGATACGCCTGAGGAGGGGCGCTCGGCATTATCTTCCGGCCACAAATAGCACAACACGGAGAACTAATGGATTCTTGATAAGCTGTCAAAGTCCAGGTCGGATCTATAGGGTGTACTGCAGAATTCATTGAAGGCGGACAGTTGTTTAAAGAGCGGACGGAAGAACTGAACTCTGGACAGTTAGGGGTCCTTGGGCCCTATAAATGATGGACAGGTGAGAAACGAATCCTGATTTTCTCGAGATTTTCTGAAATGTGATTAAATGTCAAGCAAATGATGTAAATGACACAAGGACACAAAAATTAGCGCTGCTCACATTATTACTATAGAGCTATGGATTTAAACACATCTGAATACACTTGCAAATCATTACATTTTGATTTGCAAATCGTCGCTGTCCTTCTGTCCAAATTTGCTGTTTTTCAGGATATGGAAAAAACATTGTAATTTTGAAATGATGACATACTGTGTGGTCAAAGTTGACAAGCACTTTTACATGCTTTTTATTAGATTAGATATTTGAAAAACCCAGAGACGAACATAAAGGTTTGTCACAAAACATACTGAGTTATGGCAAAAAATAAAATCTGGAAAAATGGAGATACAAGGTAACGAAAGTACAGTTGTGCACATGCAGCTTGCAAGTGTGTTTTTATTATACTTTATTTAATCTTATGGTAACCACAAAGCGTTAACAACCTGCAAACATGATTTAACAACCCCTCATAACCTTCAGCATCACAGTGGCGAGATTTGCACACATTCGATTTAGAAATTGTCAAAGTTTAGTGATACTTATTACTCTGAATTTTATTATGAAGGCTAGTTTATTTCTGTATGTACCTTTCCATGTGTGTGTGGTGTAAAATGGCTTAATCGTATGTATATTGTGCTTCTTCAGAGTTGTTGCTTGTTTTCCAAGTCTGAGTTGAATGTTCTTCTAAGATGCTATTTAAGGAAATCTCATTAACGCCTTCGCAAAATAACACATCCACATCTCGACTGACTTTGGTTCAAGCCAATTCAAGCAAAGTGTCCTCCTAATTTTGAGACAATTTCCCCGTCAATGCTCTCTGGCTTTTAAAGGTGCAGTTTGTAAAAAAAATTGCAAATGTTTCCAACTAATTGTAAATCGTGAGAAAATCGCCATTCTACACAGTGACACGGGCTGTTCTGTCAATGACGTCATATCCGCGTTCCTCTTTGTTACCGCCTTTGTGTCATGAACAAAAGTGAAAGTTGCGTCTAGAGTCTAGCAAGCCACTAATTTGCTTCGTGCAGTCACTTATTTATGGACCACAATTATTCGAAACAATAAAAAACTTTTCCTCATCTGCTAACATGATTTCTGGTTCCCGTCTTATTGATGAGCATCAGCGGTGGAGTTGAAGACAACAGATCCCATCATTCCACACTCCTTCACAGCGTCATCAAGCTACGGCATTGTTGTTTTTTTGATCGTCCACCCTCTAGCAGCGTTTTTTTACAAACTACACCTTCAACATGAGGCATTTTCATCTTCATCTGGTATCTCGAGCCGGAAAGAAAGATGCTTTGCTTGTTTTTCTAGGACAAGAGGGTTGAAATCAGAACCACGTGGTAGAGACAACTAAATTTCTTCGTAACTTTATGAGACTTTGCCTGCCAGCTCATTAGAAGTTGGGAAAACAAGGTTTTGGTCATTCTTTGTGTCTTAGAAGTGTGTGTGTAAGTTTTTCTGACATTAATGAGTGTCATTATAATTACCTCACTTTGCATTTCACACGGAATCTTGAAGCTCAGCAATTTGCCTCTTCACAACCTCATGGGTATTACTCAAAGTTTACTCACACACTGAAAACATATCCAGGTTTCTGATTTACTCATTTCAAGGGTAGGCTGGTCAGTTTGTTGGCCTCCAAAACGCCCAGGCTGATGATTTCATAGGTTTCGCCGTAACTACATCTCCAGATTTGATCTCTATACAAACACAGACCATTATTATTACTTCCAGCTATATTTCCACCAACTCTTATCTGCCAGTGTGATTATTATTTTTGTCTCACTTTTTTCTCAGAGTAACCACTTCGCTCCGCCACACTGGGCTGTAATTCGATCACGCGCAAAAGAAGCAAAAATATTTTCTTTGCTTTATCACGACGCTTGAGTTCCTCTCTCATAGCCAGAGGCTGAGGGTGTATTTCTATATAATGTGAAGTGTTTTTTGTGCCAGGAGACCTTGGCTACTTTAAATGCCTATATAGACGCTATTCTTCTCTACCGTCTGTATCTTTGACCTTGAATAGATTGACACAGGTTGGCAGAGGAGGAGAACTTCTGTTTCGCAATGAACGATTGTGCGTTAAGGTAATGCTAAAGCAAAGTGAACAAAGGGACACTTTTAATGCAGACGGACACGCTCGCATCCCCCATAGAAGTGTGCTTGGGTTCTGTTTGATGTCTGCATTTACATCCGCAAGACTTCTTTTTTATTGTTTGCTTATCTGCAATATGTCTACTACGCTTCCTGTCAGATGGCATGTAGATATCTAGAAGACATCTGTAAGAAGTTTATAATTTAAAATGTATGTAAAACTGCCTTTTCTAAGATTTTTATCAGACGTTGTTCGACAGCAGATGTTTTCCAGCTCTTTCGATCTTTAGCAGACATCTTAGAAATGTACTTGTGCTATATGTAATGTGTCCCACCATTTTAACCAAAATTACCCAAACTGATTGTTAGTGGATGCGTGACATCATTCCCCTCGAGTTTGCACAGGTGCCCTAGCAGAAGCTTCCTTATCCCTGGAAAATTAATGATTTCATATTTGAGTTCTCAAGATGGCTCTTCAGTTTTTTCAATTTCAATTCCAGCCTCCAGCATCTGAATCCTTTGAGAGTCTAAATGAGGCTTTGATAAGCCTCTGCACAGATGTGTTTGGTCAGGTGAACCTGGGGATCGATACTCTTCTAAGGGGCAATTGAAACAGTTTCTTACAGGCTGTGAAGCCACGGCTGGAATAAATCGACCCTCGCGGCTTCCACTCTCAAGCCACAGCACTTCTCAATATCTCTTCAAGCACTAAATACACAAGGTTTTCCTCACGTTACAGCTGCTGTAGGTGGATAAACTCATTCACTTTGGGTACCACTCTGCATGTGATTTCTGGACAGCATCTGCAAGTTTATTTTGAATGGAAGCATAATATTGGTATTTAAATCCAGTAAGACATTTCACAGGGACAATTGTTACAATGTTACATTAAAACCGTTTGAATAAATTAAAGTGATCCTTCACCCAAAAATGAAAATTCTGTTATCATTTACTCACGTTCCACATCTGTATATGACCACATCTGTATTTGTTCTGATGAACACAGAGAAAGATAATTGGAAGAATGCTTATAACCAAACTCCCATTGACTCCCATAGGACAAAAAATGACTTTATATTTTGTTCAAAAGAAGACAATTTCAAGAATGTAGGACTGCAAACACTTCTGGGGCATTTTTGACTACCATTGTATGTTTTCCTACTAGGGGAGTCATAGTGGGCAAAATCCGTCTGGTTACAAGCATTCTTCCAAATATTTTTCTCTGTGTTCATCAGAACAAAGAAATAAATACAGATTTGGATCAACTCGAAGGTGAATAAATGATGACATAAATTTCAATTTTGAGAGAAGTACCACTTTAAGTTACCTGTGGTACATACAGTACGTGTATGAAAATATACATTTTTAATCTCACTCTGTTTTTGGACTCTCTTGACCATTCCAATAAAATTGTTTTCAATCTGAAACAATTTTCTGTGCCCACTGGACACTACTTTGACACTTTCACAGTTTCGGCTTTCACCCAAAGAGTTAAATATCATATATCTATCTGCTATTCTCAATGCAGATTTCTTTATAACACTGCTACTTTGTATGGCCTGGTTGGGTTGTATAAGGTCTTTCAGCACTAGAAGTAGGTCTCAGAAATGTATTTTACGTTTCTATTCTAACTTTAAAGCAACAGCTCCATTACCAGGAGTGGGGTTTGAACCCACGAGGACATGTGTCCATTGGATCTTAAGTCCAACGCCTTAACCACTCGGCCATCCTGGTTAGATGTGAATAAGTTAATGAATTGACCTCGAAGAATGTTGAAAATACTGTTGCGGCACTGTTTGAAGATCTCCCAGATTCTTATTCTGATGACGTGTAACGTCAGTTCAATTAGCGGTTAGAAAAATGTTCATAGACGCGCTGCTTCAGTTCTCGCAATCTTGCCTTCAAAGTTAAAGTCGAACTTGCCAAGCTGTATTTTAAATCTTAAAATACTTTTACTGAACAAACAAAAACTTTAGAAATCACAATTAACAGGACACACACATACATCCGCTATAATTGTCACCCGTCCTAACGGCTTGTGTTTGCTCTCCCTAGGGCTGCCCAGAAACTGAATCTGTCATCCAAGAAAAAGAAGCAGCGTCCCGCCCCTCCTGTGGCATGTGATCCACCCCTCTTTCCCACCAACTTCAGCGGCATCCTGCAGGTGTCTCCGCCCCCTGCTCCACCCTGCCTCTTACGTGCGGTCAACAAAGTCAAAGACACTCCTGGCATGGGCAAGGTAAGGTCTATTTTGGTTTCTCCATGTATACCAGGAAGGTCAATTGGATCAAACGCCTTAACCACTCGGCCATCCTGGATTGGTCGGAAACAGTATTCAGTACAAAAGTTCAGTTCTGATATCATCTGCAGTGTTTAACCTTGAGAATATAACTATGTCAGCTATGGCAGGTCTTTGTGGCACTATGGGGCAATAATTTAAAAGTATAACAAAAATTGCCTCGCTAACAGTAGTGGGGTGGTCTGGACACACACACACATCCACTGGACCAAGTCCAACATTTTAACAACAATTGACCGATGCAATATTTAAAGATGCTTGGGGGGGGCAGGGTAGACCCCTCATTTGTCACCTTGTCCGTCGCTGTGAAAGGTTTGATGAAATGGGCTCGCAGCAAAGCTGAAAGGGCAATACTGAGGTGATCCGACTGTATCGATTGAACATGTAATAGCTTCTAGAATGTTTGTGAAAACAAATGGCCATGGTACACTGTAGACTGTGCACATCTGTGTACAAATACAAATCGCTGAGAAAGGATTAATTCTGAACCGAGGGTAATACAAGTACCTCCAGTCTAGTTTTCGTGACACAGGTGTCACATATTCGAGTTGGCTGAGAACTGTAGACAGCAGATCAGTTCTGTGCTTTGGCAGTGTTGGAGAACATATGGAGCGGATGCAGAAGAGTGTTGCCTGCCTGCAGAATTCATGGAGGTGAATATATAGTGCTGCAGGAGAGATGGAGGTGATGGGTACTTTAAGATGCATGAACTTAGATCTCAAATTCCACAATTAAATATACAAGAACTTATACATCCGACCTGTTTGCTTCACAAATCCAGTGTTAAAACCAGGAGTTCAACTCATCAGTGTCTCTATAATAACTCTACGGTTTAGGTATGGACATCTGCTTTTTTGATTAAGATGGACATGATTATAAATTGTTAATCTGATACCAGGAGTGGGGTTCGAACCCACGAGGACACATGTCCATTGGATCTTAAGTCCAACGCCTTAACCACTCGGCCATCCTGGTTTCGCTGAATATCTGAGGTGTACAAGTGAGAGCATATCCAGACATTCAGCTCTTAAAACAGTTCAATTGTATGACTAGAAAAGCAGTAGCATCATGCACTGCAGTGCAATTTTGACACCCTCAGCCAAACATAATGAAAAATGCTGAGAACCGATGAAGCTGCTGTCACCTTCTTGTCTCTCATCATGGCAGCATTTCTTTTACACGCACGGTCAGGAGATTGTTTGCATCACCGAGTTCTCTTTCAGTTTGTTGTTTTTAATTTAAAAGCTCTCTAGCAAGCTGGTGTATGGAAAGCATCCATCAAATGCACACGTCTTGTCCTTCATCCGGGTCTGTATCACGTGTTGCTCTGTGTTGACTGTAGACAAGCCCCGCATGCTGAAAGTTGATATTCAGTGAATCGTCGGTGAAACCGGCAGATCTGAAATTCCTTCCCGGCACGCTGTCTGAGTTGTTAGTGCTGTGCATAAGAGGATGAGGGATGTTCATCGGTGTTAGGAGACAGAAGGTGTCCTTTGGACAACACAATATCCTGTCCTATTATTTGAGCTCACCAAATTATACCGGGTCATATGCTAAGGTTGTGGGTTGCTGTCAACAGCGTCTTCTGTAAAGCATTTTTTAAATAATCTACATGCCGAGTTGTTATCGAGACGCTTTAAAGAACTTTTGTTGAGTTTACACAGAGTCCTCTTGTAACGCCAACACTTTTCTCGAACCGACACAGCTTGAGTTCATCTGTAAACTACACCCACATTATGCCGCATGTGTGCTGCTTGTACCTGCGATCTAAACTGAGATGTTTATGAGCGGTATGGTGGGCAATGCAAATGCTGGCATTTGCAGAGGAAAAATGTCAGCTGTCCCAAGAGACTGGGTTGCAACTGTGGCCTTTGGAAATGAGAACATTGCGAGATAAGATAACGGTGGGTGTAGCGGGTCTATCAGACTGTAAGATTTGTGATGAAAGTGTGATGAAAATCTTGGAGATACACATCTAAGATACAGACATATCGTGCATTTTTGCTCTTATATAATTGAATGTAACTAATAAAATCACTTCAAAATGAAAGTCCAACCCTGTGTTCCATCTTATTAACATGTGACATTCAACATTTCCCTTTTGAATACTATGAAAAAGATTAAGAATGCTTTCAAAATGTCTTTTTTTATCTGGACCCTGGCTGATTTGTCCCAATTCACAGAGCAATCATCATTCACACTATGGTGGTGGGGGTGTGGCTCAAAGATTGAGTTTTCTGACAAAACAGTTTGATGAGATTTAACTAAATGAATCCACAGGCGGCTACTGTTATTTTACTAATAGCTGTATTTGGAAATGCGATTTTAAGGAACAGTTCTGCCAAAAATCAAAATGATCGACTCTATACTTCTTTACTACTGGTGATGTATTGCTTTTGGAGTGCAAAAGCAATGAGTTTAAATCTCTTGGGATGCACACATTGATGCTGATAATGAACGTCTTGAATAAACTGTTGCTTTAAATAAAAGCATGTGCCAAATGCAATGTAATGTTAATGTTTGAAACACGAAAGAGTGATTATGTGTGAACCAATGGAATGTGTTAATGTTCCTCAGATATAAACCTTGTATAACGGTGTGAAACTACCTGGTGAGTAAATAATGAAAATGTTTATATGGTGAACTATTACTTTAGACAAAGACTAATCACATCTATTACTCATCTATAAATGAAGATACTTCCTTTCTGTTTCTAATTATTCTGCATTCGTAGATGACATCATAATTAAAACTCCGCCTATTCCATCCTCGCTCGTTTCGAGGTTTCTGGTAGTTTAAAGGAGCTGTGCAAGCTCGACAGATTCATCAATCGCATGGCTGGCGCACCCCTGACCTTGAAAAATAGACATTCATTGCCTAATCAATTTTTAATAGCACTTTCTAAAATAAAGGTGTAGGAGAAAAACACCTCAGGGCTACCGAGGAGCGCACAGAGCGTATGGGAATTCAATATTCTCTTAGTTTGAGACCCTAACCTAAAATGATCCTCAGAATATTGCTGTGTAAATCGAATTCGTATAAATCACTAAATAGTGTTAAATGATATACAGTAATACAAGAGATACATTCATAACTTTGGATTGTAAATAAATGTGTTTTTAATTGAGCGGTCTCTGCAGAAACCATGTCAGAAACATGATTAAGAAGGAATGTGAAGACGTCTGACATTATCAATCTATTGTAATGGACTATATCTATGAAAATCTTATTGATCATGTAGATAAATCCAGTAGGGGAACACACAGACAGCCATAAAGAGCTTGCCTTCTCTGGTCTCTTATACAGCGTCCAATGAATAGCCTATTTTTAAACAAGTGAGATCTGATCTGTCTTGATCCTGATCTATACTTCAAATGTCAAGATATAAATCAAAACAATCATAGAAATGAAAGGTGTGATATTGACATTTCATCATGACACCTCTCTTTAAATATCAGGGAATTAGACATAACATGTATGTGCATATATATATATATTATAATCTATGGTCCTTTGGAATAAGTGCATAAATCCTTTTATCTGTTAGTGACTTCAACTCTAGATATTAAGCTCAGGAAGAGATTCAAAACAGGTCTACACAGATTTATATTTAAAGTCTGTATAGAGTTCACCAAATAAAGTAGACAAAATATTTTAAAATGATATTTAAATGTGAATAAATAGAGGAAATTAACTGTTTTAGATAACAAAATATCAAACTATGTTGCATAGAAAAAGTATTTTGTTTTTTCTTAAATTGTCAGCAGAGTTATTATAGTTTTGTTTCTAGTTTTATTAATATTTTAAATTTGCTTTTATTTTTATTTTGTACCCACTGATACACTTTGTATTATACATTTATAATTAAATTACTGTATAATTTTATATTGAATAATTTAAAAATCGTTATTTATCATTTATTTTACTAGTATTCTTTTTATTTGATATTTTTAGCAATTTTGATTCATGTTTTGTCATTTTATTAGTTATTTGTTTATTTCTTATGATGCAATTAAGATTTTTTTTATTTATTTTTTATGGTTAACTATATAATTTTCCTTTCTAATGCAACATTTCATATTTTCGTTTAGTTTAAGTTTTTCCAATCATTTTTAGGCCAATATTGATTTGATTTTAACAAACAAAAAATATTTTCAACGTTTAACTTAAGTAAACCAAAATAACCTTGTTTGTCAGGTTTAAATGATAAAGATGTTTGCAAATAGAAATATTCTACTATGCTGTAAACAACATTTTTAGTCACTTTCTGCTTGTCAAACTTGTGAAATGGTCCGTAAGTAATATGCAGAACAACACCTCCTCTAGTGGGACATCTGGAAGACCAGGTGGTTAAAAGTCATGACTCAGTAAAGTCAGTTCTGAGAAAAGGTTCGGCCTCATTTGTTTACACGTCAATTGTTTTTATCCTTATGCAAGTAGATTTAAGTGCGGTTTTCAGAGGCCACTGTATTTTATTTAAGGATGCATAAAATTGGTTCTAACAGAATGTAATGATGAATAATTATAGCTGTTGGCCACCGCTCAGCGAGTATGTGGGTTTAGCTCTCGCTTTATTGTTCTTGAAGATCTGTAATAACAAGAATAGAAGAATCTCCTTTAATTAGTCGTGCTGCCATCCCCAAACAGCTCTCACCCACAAGAGCTCACAGGGAGACCACCTCCTCCAGCATCCCGACACATATGCCGGTTAATGAGCACCCCTGCGGTGATCTCATCTCTGCCTCTGAGAATCAGATGCTCAACAGATGCATTCGGTTGTGTAGCAAATCACAGAATACATGTAATTTTATTTGCTGTAGCGATACAAGGTAATTGGTTTAGAGTAAAAACCAGGCACACTGGACATGGCTAATCAAAACTGGGAGTCAAACCGAAGGCGTAATGGCCAAATATGGAATAGAAAGAGGTTTACTGCCGTTATGAGATGTAAGCCTGTTTGAAGCTCTTGATGTGATGACTTATCGCTATGGTTCAGAGCTTTATGTCAAAGTCAGACTACACAGTCACAGATAAGTCAAATTGTATATAGCATCAGACGTAGCATTGCAACAAACGCTGCCACATTTCTGGTGGATTAAGGTGCCGGTGACATATCAGCAGCAATGCATGAAATAACTGCATCATTGCAATGTCAAAGGTTTCTGCATTTCTTTTTTTGACTACTGAAGAACTGTCTTGAGTTTGCTCATATATTCAGCAGGTACTGCCGTGATGTATTCTCAACTACGCTTCATGAATAATTCAAGTAGAATATGCAAAAATGTAACCGTTGTTCTCTTTGCTACTAAATGATACCACAATGAAATATTTAACACGCTCAAATTATAGAAGTTTGATGGACAGACAGAGGGATCGACATCTTTTCCTTCACAGAATCTACAGCTAAAGGGTTGAATCTGGGGGAAAATTATTAAGGTAAATACAGTAATTACAAACCCATAAGAGTAATATTTGTCATGTAAATTAAAATAAAATAAAATGAAATGAAACTATAAAATAAAATAAAATAAAATAAGATAAGATAAGATAAGATAAGATAAGATAAGATAAAATAAAATAAAGTAAAACAAAACAAAATAATGAATGAATGAAAGAAATATATATATATAGAATAAAATATACAAAAATGGGAGATTATTACAATTATGTTAGCTGCTTTGGTTTTAGATTTGCATTGAGGAGACAAAGAATTTGTGTACCATTTAAGGATTGGAAAATCTGCTCTTCGAAAACATATTTATCTTGAAATGTGACCTTGAAGCGAACATTTGTTATATGGTGCGATGCAGCAAAAGTGTAGAAAACAAACTGTAAATAACATATTAGTTTTATTATTAATAAAATATCATAGGAGAGATTTATCTTAATTTTTAAGGTTTGTCAACTACCCACATACACAATGGTGTGCTCAATTTAGTTTGTAAGTCCAAGACACGACCAAAAGAAATTGTGTGATGTGAGTCCTGTTTGTATAACCTTTGTGTCTAGAGCACGAAACAAAAGATGAATGTTGAAGTCTATAGCTGGGCAACTATCATGCATGTTGTAGATAGAAGGAAACCCAAGATTTATCTCTTGTCCTGGGCTTCAACAATCCCCCTTGTGTTCTAGTCCACTAATCTGTAATTGCTTTCAGTGCATGAGAATGATGGTTATACCGAGGACATGCTTGAGTCTGATGCTTCTATATGAATGTGCTACACATCTGGAAGGATAAACAGATTAACAGTGTAAGATGTAGTAATACATCATTGGTATTACTTATTTTAGCTTTCTAAAGGAAAGTGTTTACCATCTATGATATATTTTAAACAGCTATAGATTAGATGATTCAAAACATTTGGTGTATGGAATTGATTTGGCAATATTAATAATATTTACTTCGGACTAGTTTACTTTTGTTGATACCCTACAACACTGAAATTAGTTTTAATCTTGTTTGATCCGGATTCTTTCTCAAATCTTTACAGATAACACATACTTTAGACCTCCAAACAAAACTTCAGCTGAACTTCAGCATATCTTTCCAAATCTTCCTGACTTTGTTTAGTAACGTTAAAGTTTAATCCATGCAAGTGAAATTTATAAATAACTCCTTAATATTGCAATTCTATATCTTCCTGTTTCAAATGCTGTCATGTTGCCGTGGCAAAGTTTAAAACCACATAAAGGAGCATCCTCGGTGTTTAGAAAGCACAGACAAACTTAATCTGCCCTCCATAGAGCTAAGAACCTAAAAAGCATGTTTTCTCTCAAGCTGAAAGTTGTTTTGTTGTTGTTTTGTGCTTATATATAGCTGCTTCTTTGGAACTTTCCACTTTGATTCAATGCTTAGAGGAAGGTCGCTGTGTTTCTGTGCAGGTAAAAGTGATGGTACGCGTGTGTCCTTCCTCGCCCACCAGCGCCGCAGAATCCAGCTCTTTCCTGAAGGTTGATTCGCGTAAGAAGCAAGTGACCATCCTGGACCCAGCGGCCAACTCTCAGCCGAATCAATCCCAGAAACGTGGCACCTCCAATCAGGTTCCTCCAAAGATGTTCGCCTTTGATGCCGCCTTCTCCCATGATGCATCTCAGGTAAAGATCTTTATGTTTTTACAAAAGATGTAAACAGGAAACCTTTTAATGTTTACTCTTTATTAAGCTCATTTCTCAAAAACAGTTATGACTGTCTACTTTTAGCAATTTTGAACTACATCCCTCATTCATTTCTGCATGTATAGGCATATATAAAAATAAACATTCAACCAATCCAACTAGCTCCTATAATCCTAGCAAACTATATAAATATGTTAAAATCTCAAAACTGATATGATTTGATTGTCTGTGGTGTGTTTCCTGGGATCAGGCGGAGGTGTGTGCAGGAACCGTGGCTGAGGTCATCCAGTCTGTGGTCAATGGAGCAGACGGATGCGTGTTTTGTTTTGGACACTCCAAACTTGGTAAGTGGCTTCAAGCAGATAGCAGACAGACTCTTTGGCTGGTCGTCTGTGGAAATGGATTTTTTAGTGGTCGATGCGGATATCCAGAGAGCAGGTCACTGATGGGAAAGATCAATTTTATTCAATGACAAATGCATAATATTTATTAAAATTAAAAGTGGTTTATCCATCGATGGGCTTTTGGAAAATTAGAAGGGGCACAAGGGCTATAAAAATAGTACGCGATTAAAGTGCAACCCAGATAAACAGCAAGTTACTCTTTAATGCCTCTGTAGATTTGATTCTCAGATGTTTTTCCTAAAAGAGAAATCAAAGCAGAAGCTAACGTGACCCTGGACAACAAAACCAGTCTTATGGGTCAATTTTTCGAAATTTAATGAATAAGATTTCGACTGATGTATGAGTTGTTAGAATAGGAGACAGCCGATACAACCGTTTAGAACTCAGGAATCTGAGGGTGCAAAAAATCTAAATATTGAGAAAATTGCCTTTGAAGTTGTTGATCAGGGGCACGGTGGCAGACCATCCACTCACAAAAATAAAGTTTTATATATTTAAGGTAGGACATTTTCTAAATATTTTCGTGGACAATGATCTTTAATAAATATCCTAATGATTTTTGGCATAAAAGAAAAATCGATAATTTTGACCCATACATTGTATTTTTGTCTTAATCTATTGTTCCCTTGCTACTTAAGACTGGTTTTGTCCAGGGTCACAAATGAGAAATCTGTTTATACATAAAGGAGGTGTAAAAAAAATGTAGATTGCAGTGGTAACATCATCTGGATTTGTGTAGGTTTTATAAGATATGGTTGATTTTACAATCAAATCTTCAATTGACTTAACAATGTCACAAAGAGAGCTCCGATTTGTCGAGATCTCTTCTGAAACTCTAATGAAGATATATGTGAGATTTTTACTGGTAAAATATCTTAGATGCTCTATATTTAATCTCTCTGAAGTCTAGAAGAACTACATTTTCATTTACACATGTGGCAGACGCTTTTATCCAAAGCAATTTACATCCATGCTTTTGATTTTGACTATGTGCATCCCCTGGCTCAAACCCCTGACCTTAGTGTTGCTAGCGCCACGCTCTAATCACTGCGCTACAGGAAAGCTACAGGAAAATAATTCAGATATTATTACAGAAATCTCATATCTCATTTCTCCAGTTTGAACATGTAATTCTCTACAAAACTTTCAGCATGAGCTTCAAATGACCAGACTGTTGTCTGCTCTTTTAAGCTCTTGTCAGCCTTATGTCAAGACAGGGAGATTAGTGTCATTTCAACATTGTCTAATATATCAACCCGCTGTCACCAACCTCTTCCATTGCCCCTTTCTAATATCGTGTAAGTGCCTTTTCAGCCAGACATTTTCCTTCCTTTCTAATGAATGTCAGAGCCTTAATTCATACTGTTACTGCTTTCATCTCACTGACATATTTTATGTTCAGTAAACACCCCCCCCTGCACAATGCATCCTGAGAATAAGATGGAATTAGCTTCACAACATGCGTAGCCACGAGATGATCTCATCCGGTTTCTTTGTTATTGCCCAGAGTTCTTTCTGGAGGATGAGTGTTAAAATGAACCATCCTTCTGAGTGGAAACAAGAGAAGAAATGTGGCTGGTGGTCAGTGAATTGATGGCTACATGTAATGCCTCAGATGCCTTGTTTTCATTAACCTTTACTTGAACACCAAAGACCGGCTCATACATCACTGGAACAGCATTCGACTGTGATTTCATTGGTCACCGGTCCAAAGCTAATTAACTAGCTGTAATAACCCAGACGTTGGCCTGTTAGCGTGTTGAGAGTAATAACCATGGGCATTTTCACCAGATTGAATCTTTCAAGATTTGTCAGGCTTAAACACAGATTTGTTTTCACAATCCTGTGGTCGTTTTTATCTTCAAATGAACCAGAGAGCAACATTTTAATCATGCATAATACACCCTGACCTCTTGATCCTGGTTGCGAGGATACGCTGTATTCAGACTATAAAATGCCAACGTATGCGGTGGCATTTTATCTAAATGTATGCGAGCGAGGACGGTCCTGAATGTATGCGAGCGAGGACGGTCCTGAAATTGCTTGATCAGCCCGGGGGCTTATTTGTGCTTTATTGCAATAAGTCAGAATCCATAAAAGTGAGGGACAGGTTGAAGTGTATAATGGATGTGTGTGTGTAAAAATTTTAAGAGAGATGGTGCAGTAATTGAATCTGGTAAGCTCCGCCTTCCCATCATGCCACACTCCATCTAGACTGATTGAATTACCGCTTTTCTGTTTGGTCATCTGCTACAGAGCATCAATCTTCTTTTCCACCTGGAAGTAAAAGCCCAGCAACATTATTTGATCTGAAAGAGGCTTTTAGTCGCGCTGCTTTGATACGGTACGGTGAAATCTATGGAACGGAAGGAGGATTTTTTACATTATGAATAAAGGATGTCAAAACAAGCAAAGCATATGACTACAGTAATTATTCTTACTGGACGTTTGCATAATGATCATTTATCATTTATATCTGCTAAACTTTTTTTCATAATGACATTAAAAGGGTCACATTCATTGAAGAACCAGAAACAGAAACTTTTAAGGATGTTTATTCTTAAGTGTGTATTTTTTTCTATCTTCCTCACCCTTAAAATTCATGAAAATGAAATAGTTATAATGAAATCATGATTTTCAAAAGCACTGGAGCACTTATCTCTTGTCTTTTAGTGAAGGAAATCAAGATTTCTAAATAGCATGTTGTTATCAAATTACATTCCTTTTTATTGCAAAGAACATTTTAAAGGGGTCATGTTGTATCTATTGTTATCTCCTCTTTGCTCCGCCTCTCCGAAATCTGCAGAATGTTTACTAACCTCATCACTCTGAAAAGCAAGGTGTGCTATGATTGGCCAGTTAACCAGTGCGTAGTGATTGGACGAATACTGCAAACGTGTGACGGAAATGTAACGCCTCTTACCATATTTTGAACATCAGGTTCCTCTTCAATTGTACTGACAGGTACGCCCACCTTACTTGCGTATACATTTGGGTGGTTTAAGTCAAATCATACCACAAACTGCTGTGGATTTGTGAGGGTGTGTTTACACGAGGCGTTTCAGACAGGTCTGGGTGAGCATTGGCTTTTAGATAGAATTGAACCTTTTGTTCTGACACTTAATTTTTTTTGCAATTGTACGTGTCTAATACATGCATGTGCAACTTTTAACACACCAAAAAGAAAAACACGCTCCATATGACCCCTTTAATGAATTTTATCATCTCTTCTCCATTACAGCTTTTGAAGTTTAATCTGAGCAGAATGTGTAGTGTGACATATGGCTTTGTTTATAGGTCCCTTTCATGTCAACAGCAGGGGTGTTTCTTCATGTCCAGGCATGAAGGGCAATGTCCAGAAATGTATCCACACATGCTGCCAATCAACAGGCTGTTGTGCGGGTTCTGGTTTTGTGGGCAAACCTGCTGTTAATGCCCAGTGCTGCCCACACAGCTTATGTGCTTACTCGAGCACAGCCAGACATATGGCACATGTCAGCGTACTGTCAAACCTAAGAGCTTTGGGGACGTAAAATCCATTTAGTCCAGATAAAATGCCCTCTTAAATAGGCACGCCACATTTTCTGATCAAATTTATAAGTACAGTTATGCAAATTTTGTCTTTTCTACAGACTTTTAAGTGTTTTCATGCGAGATTTTACCTAGTATGTGTATGACATCTGTCACTGTGGTTTATGCCAAAAGCTAAGCATCACATTAAAAAGTGTGAAATAGACCAGACACATTTGTACTATACTTCTGCAGCCAGACAGAGACTATGATACGTGGTAGAATTTGATCAAATTCCACCAGAAATTCATCAGAAATTGATGTTATGTGAAGTGCTGGTTTAGTTTGCTTAAAATGATAGCATGTAATTTAGGTTAACGCATAATATAATTAATATTATGATGATCAACATCTTTGAACTAATAGAAGATATTATCCTGCCTGTATTACAACAGGAACTGCAATCTGTTTGTTGATTGGTCTTGAACAAGACAACCCGTGAAACATATCTGTTTATCTGTAGAGTTGTTTAACCCTTATAGGTTTCAAGCCCAGTTAACAAAAATAATGCCAATTAAATTATTTCCTTAATAAGATAAAAATAAGAATATGTGAATTACTCACTTTTGACAATGATGTCAGATAGAACCAAATTGTGTATAAAAGTCTTAACCTTACAGCTAAATTAATAAAAATTAGCATTACCTAAATGTAGATTTCCTTTTTTCTCTAAAAAAACTGCTTTTGTGCATTTGCATCTGAGTCACATAAATAGATGCAGGTGTTCTGTTTTGTGCACACCTTGGTTAAGAATTAGGAGTGCACCTAAAGCTCCTTTGGTAACACTTCTTCATATAATCTAAATACTAACATATCAGTTAAATCTGTAGTTTTTTATCGTTTAATTTTTCATGGGTCATGGGTTTAATGTATCATCAGTCTATTGTCCTAAACAGTGAACACTCTGTAAACTTGACTCTTTATTGCAGGGAAATCCTACACCATGATCGGCAAGGACGAGTCCATGCAGAGTTTGGGGATCATTCCTTGTGCCATTTCCTGGCTCTTTAAACTGATCAACGAATGCAAGGAAAAGACAGGCGCGCGGTTTTCCGTACGAGTGTCTGCAGTCGAGGTCTGGGGAAAAGATGAGAACCTGAAGGACTTGTTGTCTGAGGTGGCGACAGGCAGTTTGCAGGACGGCCAGTCTCCGGGGGTCTATCTCTGCGAGGACCCAATCTGCGGAATGCAGGTAAAACACTTCTCAATATGTGTTGTCTTCGCTCTACCCTGTTAAAAAAAACAGCGTATGCTGGTTTGGTATGTTTTGATGCTGGTTTCTTCTGGATTAAGCTGGTCATGTGCTACTCCATAGCTGGTTTAAACTGGTCAAACCACCACCAAAACATACCTAACCCAGCATTTGCTGGTTCTTTCAACAGGGTACGTCATTTAAAACCGTGAAAGTCCAGTTCCAATACTCGGATGTGTTCATGATATCAAAGATGCATTGAAGTCCTGCTTGAAGTCCCATAAATCATTGCGGCGCGTCCATCTTAGTTTGTTCTTCCGAGGCTGCCTCACAAGACCGGTCTCCGTGAGAACACAAGTCGGTTCTTTGCGTTCTTGGAATTGAGAAACGGCCTTATATTTTCTCTCCATGTTTTGTTTATTTGCTTATCAGACATGTGATAGATGGTTATAACCTCAAAAAAATCACCAGAGGCATATAATTAACCAAAAATGTAATTAAATTTTACATTTACAACATCTGACACGCAAGAAGTTCCGTATTCAAGAATTTTCTGTGTCGAAAAAGCACGACAATCAACGTCCAATAAAGATGGCATTGTTGGTAATATGCTAATAGGATTAGTCGGGTAGAGGCAACAGTGACTTTAATCCCTCAGAAATCAGCACTAATCTCATTTTGGACCGATACCTCACAGCAGTGGATTGTAATGCCTCCACTTCTCCGGTTCCTATGACACGCTCTTTCAGAGCTGACAGGCTCCAGACGTGATACCAAAGTGCTTACACGAAAAACGTTTCTCCTCAATAACAAACATTTCCATTCAGACATTAAGACGTAGCTGAACTGACAGTATTTTGATGCTTTGTTTTATTTATCCACAGTGTTGTTTAGAAAAACAACATGATATCGTAAAATGTTGAAGAAAACAAAGTGAGTGTTGGTTTCTCAGAGAGTTTGCTACAGACTGATGTTTGCATTCTCTGTGTTTGCATACAGTTGCAGAATCAGAGCGAATTACGAGCTCCAACCGCAGAAAAAGCCGCTTTCTTCCTGGACGCTGCCATCGCGGCACGATACAGCAGCAAGCCAGACTGCGATGAAGAGGAGCATCGTAACTCTCACATGCTCTTCACGCTTCACATCTACCAGTATCGAATGGAGAAGACCGGCAAGGGAGGAAGTGAGTAGAACATTTGGTTTGATCGCATCTGTCAAATGTGTAAATGTAAATGTTGACCAGAAAGTCCATACTGGTTGACCAGATTTACCAACAGCATTGAAATTCAAGCTCCAAGGTGTTAATCATCTTTTCTTCAGTTTTAATGGACCTGTATAATAAATCTGTAACAGTCGCCAGCCTCAGTCATTATGGCCAGCTCATTAAGAACGTCTGTCAAACCTGTTTACCTCATGCTGTACTTTCATCTGCTGCTCAAAAAGTCAAAGTTCTGCTTCACAATGTTGCCAGTCTGGAGTATAAATACTCAGTCCTTGATAATCTTAGACAGAACGTGATATACGCCAAAAAAAAGTGCCATTGCAAATGTGACGTACGATCTGATGTTAAAAGCTGTTGTGTTAATTTGGGCTATTTCTGGAGAAGAGTGCTAATTTCTCTTATCACGAGAAACTTTCTTTTTGGCACGAGTGAGCTTTTTATCTTTCTGATGGAGACTGGAGCAGAAAGTAAAACCAGATGTGTTGGCCTAAGCTTTTGAGGTATCAGGGTAACTTGAATTACCTCCAAACTGTTCACAAGCATGTGAGTGTGATGATAGACATGAAATCCATCCGAAATGTTTCCAAGACTAGGTTCAGTTCGTAGAATCTCACAGGTAATAATTTGACCATTCACAGTTTTGACAAATTCATATTTTGTTGTATTTAAAACGTTTGCAACCATTTTCCAGGTTTTGAATAAGCAGCTCTATAAATATTACGAAACATTCAGTGATATGGTCTTCGCATAAATCATGAACTAAAGTAATTCAATGGCTTTGGGTACCTTAACCAAGGCCATAAGATGCATTTCGGACATGCACTATGGTATTCTTCGAAGTACTCTGGTATTTGCTGCGGTAGTTTTGCTTTTTTTAACACAGTTATGAGAAGTCGAGCAACATTCCTTTTAAATAGATCATCAAAAAATCTCACCGTCATGACCAGTGTTGCGTAAGTTACTCTGAAAAAGAAATGAATTACTAGTTACTCATTACATATTCAGTAGTGTAATTAGATTACTGTCCAAATTACTCTGTCCAAAAAGTATTTAGTTACTCATTACTAATTACTTTCTATATCCTACATCAACCTTGATTAGTTAAGTGATTCAAGGATAGACATGAAACGACTTATTTAATTAATTCAAATAAATAATATTATTAACTGACCAAAGTATACAAATGTGGGAATTATACATTAAAGCACAGATTTTAAAGTTAGACTTTGAATTTTGACGTCAGTTACACTATTGCACACGCATATATTTCACAAAGTATTTAGTTTAATTACATCAAAAGTAACTGTAATTAAATTACAGAAAACATATGAGTAATCCCTTACTTGACTTTTTCAAGGGAAAAATAATTAAATTACAGTAACTAATTACTTAGTAACTAGTTACACCCAACACTGGTCATGACTTTCTTTCTTACGTGGAACACAAATGGAGATGTGGTGCAGGATGTTAGCGATCGAATAGGCTCGGTAAAAATACTTTTAAAGGAACAGTTTGCCCAAAAATGGAAATTCTGTCATCATTTACTCACCCTCAAGTTGTTTCAAACTATATACACTTTATTGTTCCACTGAACACAAAAGATATTTAGAAGATATTTGTAAAAAAGCGTCTGCTTAATGAATAAATGTGGATAACATTTGTAACCAAACAGTTTTGAGGCACTTCCATGGATCTTGATCAAACACTATGATCAAACACTATGGTAGTCAATGGCGCCCCAGAACGGTTGGGTTTCCGACATTATTCTAAATATCTTCTTTTGTGTTCAACAGAAAAATGAAATATATACAGGTTTGAAACAACTCGAGGGTGAGTAGCCTAAATGATGACAGAGTTTTTATTTTTGAGTAATCTCTCGCTTTAAGTAAACAACTTTTATTGTGTGACGCTAAAATCAAATTTTATGGATTAACATTTTTCAAAATGAAAATCCTTCTTTGTGTTCCATGTAAGGCAGACATATGATAAGATATGTTTTTTGTTTGGATGAACTAAAAGAAATCTAACTGTATCTCTTTTGTTCAGTGTCTGGAGGCAGAAGTCGACTGCATCTCATCGATCTGGGCAGTTGTGTGAAGGTTTTGAGCAAGACCCGTGACAGCACAACAGGACCGTGTCTCTCTCTATCCGCCCTTGGGAACGTCATAATGGCTTTAGTCAATGGCAGCAAGCACATCCCTTACAAGTAAGACGTCTGTATGCCGTATATAATAAATATGATGTATTTACCTTGTTAACAAAGCTGGAACCAGCTTAAGATGCCCTTACAAAAAGTGTATTCAAGTGCACTGTTAGTATAATTGTTTGAAACCAAAACATAAGAAAGTATTCTTCAAAATGTACTTTAATTAACAAAAAACATCCTACAAGTACTGGACCAGTAGACTTCCAGGATACCTTTAAGTTCACTAGTAGTGTAGATGCAGTAAAACTAGTGTAGGTTAATCAAAAGTTTATTATTGTTACGTTTGAAAAGTATAAACAAAAAGTGGGCCAATTTACTCTCAAGTAGTACACAAAACAAAACAAGTGCTCTGTACTGCTAGTTGAACCCTAAAAACATACTTAAAATGAACTTAAAGGAGATTTTTGTAAGGGTGATTTATTAGCTGTTGTCCCTGATGAAAAAAACAGCATATGATGGTCTGGTATGCTTTGATGCCAGTTTGTGCTGGTTTAAGCTGGTCATGTGCTGGTTTAAGTTGGTCAAACCAGTATCAGAACATACCTAACCCAGTATGTGCTGTTTTTTTCAACAGGAGTAAGATGGGTTTTAACCACTTTTTAGCTGGTCTATGTCCTACATTTTAGTTCGTATACTATTATTTTATTCAAAGCACACTCATTTTCACAATCTTCAGTCTAACCTACAAGCATCGCTGTTATAGTATATATAAAAAGTCACTCGCCAGGAGCTAAACTCTTTAATGATGCAATAAAATGTGCTAATTTTTAAA
The DNA here is from genome assembly GCA_008369825.1 of Triplophysa tibetana. Classification (NCBI taxonomy): domain Eukaryota; kingdom Metazoa; phylum Chordata; class Actinopteri; order Cypriniformes; family Nemacheilidae; genus Triplophysa; species Triplophysa tibetana. The sequence goes on from CM017907.1 coordinate 2,158,059, forward strand.
TAATATGTACAAATTGACATTTTCGAGCCCTTGATGTGAGCAATTATAAATGGATTCTAATGCTACATTAAGTCTGTGGAGAGATTCTAACCGTTACTTCTCCTTGGGGGTTGTAGATACTCTAAGTAAATTAGCTTTAGCCAGACAGCCACATAGAGACAGATGTCGTTTCACTGGGGTTCATCTAATGTCCTTAACACAGACCATTTCACTGCAACTGCTACTTTGTTTTCTTTAAGCAACATGTTAATTTGGGTTAAACGGGCGACTTCCAGAAGCTGCCGCGCACGTTCCAGACCCGTTTTTTATTTGCACTGTTTCCGATGAGCTCCCTTGAGGCACGTGGGTTTCTTATAACATGGCTGCCAAATTTAATCACAGCGAATTTGCATTGCAAAGTATCGTGGGGTTTAAGCCTAGAATTGTGAGCGCTCGGGAGAGCTGAGATTTAATTTGGGTTCGGAGCTTTTCACCGAAACGCAGCATTTGTACAAGATAAGCTGAATTAATATGCATGTATCATAAATGAATATAAATGCACAAAAGTGACCGGTTTTGCGCGGGGATTTAATTAGCGCTAAATAACGTCGGAGCTGCTTTTTATTTCTCAAATTGAAGGATTTAACCTCTCTGATGAAATGTCAGATGTAGAATTAATGATTCATTTTAAACTGGAATGCAATGGTGAATCCAGGGCACAGAAACAATCAACCATATCGTAACATTTATATAAATTATGTGATTGTATTTTTTGTAAATGGGTGACTATACTGTATAGTGTTAGCCTTAAAGGAACAGATCACCCAAAAATGTCTTTGTTGTGATGAACACAGGGAGAGATAGTTGGAAGAATGCTTGTAACCAAACAGTTCTTGGCCACCATTGACTACTATAGTAGGAAAAATAGATTTGTACGTTTCTTTGTTCTGTGGAACAAAAAAGTAGATTTTAAAGGTTGTAAGAAAGCATACAGTTCTGGGGCACATTTGACTACTAACGTAGTCTTTCCTACTATTGTAGTTTCTTTGGGGGGTCTTTTTAAGTCATATCTTAATAAAACATGTCTGTATATTTTGCTACATCATTGTTACAAATTAAATAATTGTTGTGTACTGTATGCTTAGATGCTCAGCCATATGCTCCCTGTTCATATACCACTTGACAATAATCAGTTTATGATTAATAACCGTCTATGTCTGTAAATAGGTTAACATGTGCATTTCATTATGGTTGCTGTGTCATCTCTGAAAAAACAGCTTTATATGTCACCTCTAATGGTTGCCATGGGGAAGACAGACAGAAGAGAAAGTGTTCCTCTCTCTCTCTGTCTCTCTCTCTCTCTCTAAAGATAGAGAGTGTCCGAGAATGATGTTTTTCAAATTGGGTCAGCAAATGAAGGATGCCAAACAGTTTAGTTATTTAAAAGGTCTACATTAAAATATTCTGTTAATTTTTATGCTAAAGATGTTTAAGCATTAAAACAAAGTGAAATTAAAGCATTTTAAACATTATTGCTTCATGTATGTTCATATACGTGTGCTAACAGAATTAACATTTCATTGATGTTTTTGTCAACAGAGATAGTAAGCTGACCATGCTATTACGAGAGTCCCTGGGCAACATGAATTGTCGCACCACCATGATAGCTCACATCTCCTTATCTCCTAACAACTTCTCAGAAACCCTCTCCAGCCTACAGATCGCCTCTCGGGTTCTTAGGCTGAAGAAAAAGAAGGCTAAAGTAAGCGTGGTACGGCACCGTTCCTAATTTTCAAAATCACTCGATAGTCTTGGAGGATACAGTATGCACTTTATAATACATTAAAGGTATTTAAAGCTTATGTTTTCTTTTATAGCAATACACATCCAGCTCCTCTGGTGGCGAAAGCTCGTGCGAAGAAGGAAGAATGCGCCGCCCAACGCAGTTAAGAACCATCCATTCCCGAAATGTTGTTGATTCAGAGATGCCCCTGCTTCACCTCTCCAGTGACCCAGACGACTATTCCAGCAGCGAGCAGTCTTGTGACACAGTTATCTACGTGGGTCCAAATGGCTCAGCCCTCTCAGATAAAGAGCTAACAGACAACGAAGGTCCTCCCGAGTTTGTTCCCATCATCCCGTCCTTGCATACAAATATTCCAGATCCCATTACGGCTCCTTTGGAGTCACAACCGTCTCAACAACAGGCTGTAGCCCAAATTGCTCAGGCCTCACAACACACTCATCCTCAGCCGCTTCCGCCTGTGCCGGAAGAGGGACCAGAGTTGGGTAAAAAGGAGAAAGATTGTCTTAAGTGCAACACTTTTGCAGAGCTTCAAGAAAGGCTTGACTGCATCGACGGACGAGAAGAAGTTACAGAATTCCCGTTCGAAGAAGCCCCCGCCAACAAAGCTGCCAAATTCGAGCCTGGCCAAGCTGTCAAGGAAAGCCAGCAATCCAGTTCCCCCAAAAGGATCTCTAATGACCAGCAGCTGGAGGAAATCCGTGAGGTGGTTGAAGAAGCAGAGATTGCTCTTTCTATTATTGAAAGCCTGGCACAATGTTCAACAGGCAGTTGTGGACTCTCCACCAGCAGAAGTGTGACGGGTAGTAGCGGTATTGGGCAACTCACTCCTCTTCAGAGGGCCAAGAGCTCCAGCTTACACGACAGCAGAGAATCCATCAGTGGTGGGAGCAGCAGTGAGGGGAAGACTCGTCCCATGGGCTCTCCAAGGTTAGGCATTGCCAGTCTCACTAAAACAGCGGAATACAAATCACCATCGTCTCCCTCTCAGCGCTGCAAAGTCTACACCCAGAAAGGAATAATGCCTAGCACCCCTCCTCACTCCTCCCAAAATCTTTTTAAGGACTCTAGGAAGTCATCCATGGAATCTTTGCTTAATCCTGAATCTAGAACCTCTCCAGTGGGAATGAGTCCTAAGGTCCTAAGAAGATCTTCATCCTGCAATAGCATCGGATCATCCGAGACGCTGTGTGATGATGTTCCCCAGCTGCCTATGGACGGAAAAGATTTGAAGAACAACGCAGCCACAGTAACATTACAACAGCCGTTGGAGCCAAATGGAGAAGATGAGTTGGTGTTCACCTTGGTGGAAAAACGGACCATTAAAGGGGCGATGGACAATGGACGACCTACCAGTATTATCAGCTTTAACAGTGACTGTTCAGCACAAGCTGTAGCCTCACGTTCAAGGCCTGTTAGTATCATCAGCAGCATGAGTGTAGACCTGGAGCATTACACCACTGATCCCTGCACCACAACTGCTACCATTTCAGAAGTCAACATTGCTAAATTCCTGCCTCTCAACAAGAATGATGGCGAAGTGCAGGCTAGCCGACGCTCTTCAATCAGCTCGTGGCTGAGTGAAATGAGCACTGGAAGTGATGTTGACCAGTCGTCTTATAGTTTAGTTGCCCAGCAGTGCTTTGGACAAGGTGAGGTACTAGCAGAAGACAGGCTTCTGAAAATTCAAGAGGAAGTGGAATTTGAAGGTGTCCCTGAGTCAAACGGGCAAAGGAACTCTAAGAAAGATTTGAATAAAACCGACAACGTGAATGATAAAAACACACCTACTAACCCCAAACCAGACAAGTCATTCTCAGCTTCAAGTGGTTTCGTTCCTTTTAAAACCAATGTTACAACTCAACCTTGCGCTGCTGTTAAGCCCATGCTTGTGCAGGACTTGCAAGCCAAATCTCCACCTATTTTCTTATCAAGTGAGCTAAAATTTGTTGACCCTTGGATGAAAAGGGAGGGTGATGAAGAATCCAACCCTAAAGAGATTGAGGCAAAATCTGAGAAACCAACATCTGAATCAGTAAAAAGAAAGTGCATCCTCGACAAGAACAGTAATGAAGCAGTATACTCGCCTGATTCGATGAATCGAGTGGTGGATGGCTGCGAGGTGGTGTTCAACGCATCTGAAAGCATTACTCAAGTGTACTCTGCAGACATCTTCAGGACGGGCAGTCTCCCTCGTGCATGGCATCGGGTGAATAAGCAGGATGATCTGGAAGACTCAACATACCGTTACACAAGTGGAGAGTATAAAAGCCTTGGGGTGACTACCTCCACGCCCTGCAGTCCCAGAGCCACACTAGAAAGAAAAAGTTCAGTGGGGAGACCGGGTTTCTTCTCCCGTCAAAAAGGAATCCCCCCATTGCCACCGATAAGGAAATCTAGCCTTGACCAGAGGAACAGAGCAAGTCCTCAACATAACCCAGGAAACACTCACACACCTCATGGCAGCACACCTGAAGACTTGGGTGGTAAACACAAAACACCAAATGTAGAGAGCAGTAGATTGTTTAGTGCAAAACTTGAACAGTTAGCAAACAGAACCAATTCCTTAGGCAGATCCCATGGGGTGCATTATGACTGCTTTTCCCTGGAGAGGGCTGAGAGTTTGACCTCTCTGGGCTGCAAAGGAGGAGTCATTAAAGACAGCACAATGCCAAGAGCAGGCAGAAGCATCAACCGTTGCTTTGTCTCATCACCCACCAATGGACCGAATGGCAACAACAACACACCACAGTCGCCCAAAGCAAGTCAATCCAAAATCTCTGCTGTTAGCAAACTCCTCATGGCGAGTCCCAAAGCTCGAAGCTTATCAACATCTAGCACCAAGACGCTAAGTTTCTCCACAAAGTCTCTCCCGCAGACAGTGAACAGAAGCTCGAGTTTGCCACCCAACGGAAAGAACCAAAACCAAAATTCCTGGTCTACACAGTCCCTGAGTCGCAGTAGGGGGACAGGGTTAGCATCAAAGCTACCTTTAAGGGCAGTGAATGGACGAATCTCCGAGCTTTTACAGAGTAGTGCCATCTCACGCGCTTCCCAAGGACGAGGGGCTTCCGATGCTGAAGACAAAGGAGCAGCGGCACAAGGAGAAGAAAGGCCGGTGGTGCAAACTTTGCCTTCTCCCTACAGTAAGATCACTGCCCCTAGAAGGCCATACCGGTGCAGTAGCGGTCACGCCAGTGACAATAGTAGTGTACTGAGCGGAGAGCTTCCTCCAGCCATGGGAAAGACTGCCTTGTTTTACCACAGCGGGGGCAGTAGTGGTTATGAGAGCATGATACGGGACAGCGAGGCTACTGGAAGCACGTCATCCGCTCAGGACTCGATGAGTGAGAACAGCAGTTCCATCAGTGGTCGCAGGAGCCTAAAGAACTCAAAGAAAAGAAGTATTACTGGTGAGTATGCACATGCATTTGATCTAAAGAATCTTTGAATACCAATTCCATATTGAAATGTAAGTTAAATGAAAAAACTTTCAAACTTACTATTCGCCCTACACAATACGAAACATTATTTCCCACGCCGGATTTGGTCTCTGTTTTGCCCAGTCTGGCAAGTATATTTAATGGCACATCACAGTGTCCAACTTTTGACTCTTAACAATAAAATAGGTGTCTTAACAATGAATGTATTTCCTATTGGCCTGTGCTCCACTGTATTTATCATACTGCAAAGCTTTCAGGTCTCATTCCATATAACGTTGGTAGAAACAAACACTTTTTATTCAGTTGTACTCCGTCACACTCACTTGAATGATCTGTTTTGATCCCGGTCTTAGTCTGCGAGCAGTTGCCAAACACGGCTGTGGGTGGTCTGTGAATATTTAGTACTGAATAAATCCCGAACACAGACCTGCGCCGTCGTTTCCTCAGGCAAAGAATTGTACCCTATTTTTCAGCACCGCAAACGTTTGCATGCTGCTTTAACCGTGATCTTAAATGAAACCCTACCTTTCGAACAAACGAAACAAAAGATAGACCAGTACACGTTGGACCGCAAAGAAAAGCAGTATTCTAATCGTGTTGTGAATGCAGCATTTGAAAACAAGAGCAGGATAAAAAAGCACAACCGCAGTTTGCAATTGAAATTTACATCAACTGCCACCGGTAAAGTTCTTCTGAGCTCTGCGCTCTGATTCTCTCTTGTTCCATACTATGAACATGAAGTATGAGAGAATAATGAAAGTTTGACCTTTTCTGTTGTGTTCTTGGGTTCCAAATCAGATGAAACATCAGCAGATCCGGAACTGTCAATTTGTGTGCAAAAAGGAGAGACAATTCAGTGCAGACCTCATTTCTGTAGACTGCAGATATGCTGGATTGTTGTTATCTCAGCGGTCTCTGTGAATAAATTGCAGCGCATATTTTTCCTGTAAATTTTTATAGTTAAAGTTGAAAAGGAAAATCCACCACGGATAATTTGGTGATAGATATTGGTTGTTTTCTAGGGTCTAAATGTATATAATACTTCAAATTAATCAAATTAGGCTTAATATTTAATAAACTGTTATTATGGCTTAAGCTGTGTGTATAAAATGGTTAGGGTTAGCACAATACAAAAAAATAAAATAAATAAACATCTACCTTTAGGTCATTATTATTTTTGAAATTATGTTTTGTAAAATATATAATGCCAATTATTTATTTAAATAAAAAATAGAAACACATTTATTTATTTATTTAATGGTTAATTTATTTATTATTCATGAATGAATATTTTTCTGTTTTCACAATTCTTTTTATAGGGACTCAAAGGCGACGGCTGATTCCCAACCTCACCTTGGACACCTCGTCCCCTGTGAGAAAGCCCATCATCAGTCCAGGGGTCCGGTGGGTGGACGGGCCCCTCCGGCCTGCTCAGAGGGGTCTAACCGAACCCTTTGAGATCAAGGTTTACGAGATTGATGACGTCGAGCGTCTACAGAGAAGGCGAACCGCGGGCAACAAAGTAAGCGATCTGTTGTGTGATTTTTAGAACGGTCCCCCGACTGTTCTTTGTATGGATGTCTCACGTTTTACTGCTGCCCCCTTAGGAAGAGCTGTACTTCAGTGCCAAACTGAAAATCCTGGAGCATCGGCAGCAGAGGATCTCGGAGGTCAGGGCCAAATACGACTGGCTGAAGAAAGAGCTAGAGCAGACCAAACAGCATCTGATGCTGGAGCCGGAGAAATGGACCACAGAATGTAAGATCTCAACACTTGGGACTGAAGGTTTACACTTTGTCGTGTTGTTTCTAAGAGATGCCAGTCGTATTCAAATATAATAAAGTCACCGAGAGGTGATTTTACTCAACAGTTGCGATGCTTTTGAACACAGAAACTAGTTTGAATAATTAACCAGGAGTATTTAAATGAGTTCACTGTAAGTCCATTTAGTTTGTAATTTTTACTATTCAATAGTCTGCACATTAAACATTGTGCTGTAAACTGCTTTTTAAAACCGCTCATAGCAAACGCAATTAATAGAACGAAATTGAAAGAGATATTTGTGTAAACCAATACAGGTAAGTAATTTACCAAATGACGATTAAAAAGAACATTATAACTGGGAATTTGTCCAAACGCGCCATTTCATCAATTTAAGTTTGGAGAACAGTGGTGAAGCGATGTTGTTCATGTGCAATGAATCTGGATGTGAATTGTTCCATGCAAATCAAATTTTTTGGGCGTGTTTGAAAGATGATCTTATTTGCATAATTACTGCAGTGAATCGAGTTCTTAAACAACACAGACAGCCCTTGCGAATAAACAACGCTATTAGCGCCGCAAGTCAAGTTCCCCTTGAGTCCTCTTAAACATTCAACTAGCACAAACACGAGTGCGGCTGGTTTCTCCTTTTCAACATCTGTTTATTATAAGATTGCCTCTACGTTTGCAGTTGACCTTCAGCAGACGTTTGAAGTGGACTCTCTGGAGTACTTGGAGGCTCTGGAGTTCGTCACGGAACGTCTGGAGAACCGGGTCAACTTCTGCAAAGCTCATCTCATGATGATCACATGCTTTGACATCACCTGTCGGCGACGGTAAAGGATTCGCCACACAGCGTCGAGGACAATAGGAAGTCGGATGGATCGACCGGTTGCGCGTGGGTGTGTATGAGAGCAAGTGCGTCTCGTTCAGTGATGGCTGAAGCAGGGAAACAAAAAGACTTGATATTTTTCTAAAATGGGTTTTTGGGGGGAACCGAAAAGGCTGGACTTGGAGAGTCAGAAAGCTGAAAGAAAAACGTTGTCCCACTTTACTCGTTGAGCACTTTGGAACCTTGATGCTGTTGGTTGCGGTTTGCCCGCTGGTTGTGAACGAAAGAATTACGTTGCCATACGTGGAAAATAAGAATGAAACGCTAAACAAGATGAACGAAAAACAGAACAGAAAGGACGACAAGTGCCTTGCGAACACTTCAATATCTTCTGTGGAAAGACGTTTTCATTTTCGTGTACAGATGGTGCTAGCCTAAACAAAAAATGCATATGAACAAAAAAAGTTCAAAGGTATACTAAAAGAAAATTCAAACTGCTTGTTCAACTAAGTGTTTTAAACTCTTTGATTCACCGTCTTGGTAACTTGTATTTGTATCGTTACATGCGACATGAACTGTTACGTGTGTTTTATATTCGTTTTTGTATTCTTGAAGACACTGAGACCACCTAGAGTGTTTCACGTTGTGTGAAAAAGCACGGCATGAGATGTAGAGTAATGATTTTGGCACAGGATCATGGATTTTTCACATCCCCTGCGGTTCTGTTGGCATTTACAGCAGCGACGCCTCGGGCTCGGGCCACTCCGTCGTGTCACGCTTGAGATGCAAGAAGAATCCTCAGTCTGGCAGGACCGACAAGGATCTTGAATATTAATAGCTATAGAAACAAAAGCTTCTCACGCCAGATTGATGCTCGATCGATTTTCTCCAAATGAAAAACTTCCTGGCCAGGGGAATAAAAACAATCTGAAAATTGGGGTGGGGGTACAGAGTCGGATTTATAAGCTTTGCTTATGAATAATAATCGCGTGACATTCGCCTGGTAGGCCTAACTGATCTGCTTAAAGGCAGACGTTGGCAGTAGCCGCGGTAAGATTGGTTTATTTTATCACTGGACTGCAGCCAAAAGAAAACTCTTAAAATGTAATGATTATCTTCCAAGAAGTGGGAGGAACAAATAGAGATATTTTTGGCAGACACACGTCCCCCGAGTTACAGTGGTTCTTGCCCCTTCCGTAATCTTTTCTAATTGGTAACGAGGAACATCTGCATTTGACACAATATCCAATCTAATGTATTTCACACTTTCGTGTCGCATTCCATTTAAAAATGTTACTCTATGTGGTCTCAATGTCAACATGCTTACACTTCGGTAAATGTCTGTTTATATATATGGTGCTTGAGATGGTTTCAGCTCTAAACGTTTATAGATGAAGATATACAGTATAGCCTGTTTCTGGTCCTAAAGACTTCATACGCTTCTCCATTCACACTTCACCCCTCGTCCCGCCGAAGCAATGGGGAACCCGTCATTCCCTCTGCCCTTTTGGCATTGTAATGAATGAAGGATATTATTTATTTTTTACCTCAGGAGGCCTGTATGACGGAGATGCTTATATTCTATAATTTATTTACGCATATTAGCCCGCAAAGCACTATGCATTAAAATTGTACAGTAGCTAACGTCATGCCATATATATAAATATAAATATATACTTATATTTCACTTTTGTTCTTTATATATATATATATATAAAGTTAACTTTTTGCATTTCTTCGTAAATGCGCCTATCGCCAAATCATGCGAGATGAGAGACGATGCAATATCGACATGCTCCTGGTCACATGTTTTATTCACGTTTCATCGCAACGCGTCACATCCGGACACATTCGTGGATCGTTCAGCTTATGCATTGTGTGGTATTCGGTACAATGTGAAAAGAATATTGTCCTTAATGCGCTTTAATGTTCACAAAGATGATTGCAAAAAGTGTAAGACCTCTCTCTCTTTTTTCACAAGAGGTGTCATTAGAGATGTGTATGATGAACGTTTATGTCGACATATCGCTTCATGTTAATACGGAGACATACGGCATGATTTGTTGTGTTATGGGAAAGCAGATCTTTGACTGACATACGGACGGATGTACTGTACATAAGGAACGCTTTGGAAGTGTTATTCATTTTCTGCCTTATTCTGCACAACCCATTTATAAAAAAGTACTTTGTTTTAGTCTGCTCTAATGCACAAAATAAGAATACAAGACTTGTTATACCGCTTTTTTTGTTTGTTCTCACAACCGTTTCTGTAAAGGTGTGAACCTTATTCTGCTGCATGGAACGTCTGCTTTTTGATGGGATTTCTTACATAAAAAAGTTATGTACGCAACCGTTTGTCTGTTTTTCTTCAATTATGGTTTTAATTACTTTACAGATGTCTCTTTCAATCCATCAGTAATGCCTAAACCTCCACGGCTTTCAGACAGGATGACCAGTCGATGGATTTTGAGATGCTCAAATGAACAGAAATTTTGCAAGTTCATCCAATTGCTGACAGATGTCACAGTTTCCCATCATATCTGAATGTCTAGGGCGAAAAGTCTCATTGTCATCATAAAAGTGAACTGATTTCAATTACATGCCAGAATAGGAGGAAGCGTTTCTGTTGTCTTCTCTTTATACGGGTGAAACGGTGATATTGACTCTATAATTAAAGGCAATTAAAAGAAAATATATCACGCCAAGCACATTAATGCATTTTATCTATATTCATTCAATCACATTTATTAAATGATAAGATAATTAAAAATTTTGGTGTGAACTATCCCTTTAGCTACAGTGGTATTATATTAACACTAAAAGTGCAATGCAATGGCCCTCAAAATAGATTATGCAAAGGCTTTATTCAAAATATATTGTCTTTTGATTTTGGAGTGACGTATGAGCCAAGCATTTCTTAAAAGTTGATTTTCAGGGTTCAATTTAAAAAGATATGAGTCTCCATTCATGTTGAGGAATGATGTCATTGGCTCAACAAAAGACTTTGAGTTGAGTTTGGAAAAGCCTGCGGACACACAACTGCTGACAACCCCTCGCTCTATAACAGCTTCCTCTATTACCTCTTAAGCTCCATTCTGTCAAACTGAATGACGCTTTTGCGATGCTATCTTCAACTCAGAGAAGAGGATCTGGAAAAGCTGTTTGCTTTAGTGGACACAGAGTTATGAGAGGAGAGGAGCTGATATGAGATGTGTAATCCCTGCCTTTCTGTGTCCCGACACTCATGAGGGGTAAAATAGATTTAGTATAAATAACACAATGGGAAGGATTTCCGGGGAAATAGGACGAGTAGAATCGTCATCTGTGCTGACGCAGCTGGTGAGAGGCATGACAACATTCTGTTACTGTGTCACTAGTCAACATTGTAGGGTTCTGGGCCTTATAACCTGACATGTTTTTAATGACATTATCTTTCCGTCTAAATTGTTGAAATCTGCTCGAAAAATCAGACGTAGTGTTGCTCATTTAAATTATTGTGGAACAAGCAGACGGCCCCGAATAAACCAGATAAACAAGAAAATGTTTAGTCACCACCCAGATCTATACAGTATGGACTTTTTGTTTTTAAGACAGGATATTATAAACTTTGCAAACTTAAACGATCTAACATCTTAAAAAACGTTTAGTTGACTAATCGTCAACTTTGGCACATGAATGTAAACCAAAATGTTTGGAAAGGGACTGTTTTTTAAATTGTGTTCCTATAGTAAGTGGTTGAGACCTTTAGTGGAACCATTTTAGTTTTATCTCCAGATATAAAAGTAGATATTTAAAGAATGTTGGTAACCAAACAACATTGGCCTTCATTGTAGACGCAAAACTACAGAGACATTTCTCAAAATATGTTCTTCAAATAGTCTTCCACAGAGGAATGATGCATATGTAGGTTTTGAAAGACATGATGGTAAATTCCAACTATAAATTCCAATTTAGTGAATGATCACTTTAAAAATAACTTTAAATAACTTTATTATTGATGTGACATTGATACAAAAACTACTTCTTTTCATCTTTTAGATTTGTGTTTAGATGAAATAGGATGAGAACATGGAAATGCGTTTCATAGTAAGCATGCTCTATACATCAAATGAAAGTACTGGTGAGGAATGATGAGAAACTGAAGCACTAATGTGTGTTTAGTCTGTTCTTTATGAAGCATGACATATATTTATTATTACAAAGGTTGATGATGTTATTATTAAATCTAAATCAAAATGAAATCATTTAAAATGGATAAACAAGTGGTTTTAAGGACCATTAAGCAAAAGTGTAATAAACATTTTTGAGAAAATACATCCCAACAGTCATTTCTGAATATTTCTGCGAACAGTATGTCTCAAATTTTTCTATACATTTCATTTTTTCCCTGTACCTTTCATTGTAGAAATATTGACTATAATCATTCAATTGACAATGAAAACAAACCGATCTGAGTGCAAGATTTAAGTGACGTAAAAAATGTATGATTCTTCCAAATGTCGTAAACATGTATAAAACATCCTTATGATATCTAGTCATGCAAAAAACAATGAGATTTGAAAATATCAACAAACTTCAGACCTGTTTGTTTACATTTCAAGCGTGAGTCCCATATAAGAAGATAACATGACAGCATTTAAATATAAATTTAATCTGCAATAATGCTTCAATTATGAGAATGTACATTTTCCGGTGAACTTCTGTGATGTCTGTGCCATCTTTTGTAATCGTGTATGCTTCAGATTTATCTACATATAATCACATCATCCTTCCAAATTTTTGTTGCTTGATCAAAATGTCTTAAAGCTGAATCTCCAAAAAACAACCTATTTTTTAAACTCAGTGTTTGAACGGCTCAGTGAAGCCACCTTGAATGCATTACATAAAAGCTTACTGCTCAGCAGAGAGCAATGTCGATCATCCCTCTGCCGCGCTAAAAAAATACGGGGAAAAATATTCAGATTTTTTTTTGTTTAATTCCAGCCAGCTGGTCGGATACACAGCGGCACAAAAGCAGGTGGCAGACACAGCCACCCAGAAAAATTCCATTTGATAGCAAATTTAGCAGAGCGCTGATTGACAGCCAGCATGTCAGAGGCTGGAGGACGGGGGTGGGGGGGTCGGGAGATGTGCTGTGATGTCTGTGCTCAAGCCGGTCTTCAGGCGGTGTGATGATGACACAGGGATATGCCTCGGCACAGAGCAGGCTAGACCCGTCCCAATTCGGCCTGGCACTCTCCCAGCTTCTTGCACACCTCATTAGTCAGGGCATGCTCCGCCCCATGGGTCACCTTCATGATGTCATAGGCCTGAGGATGCACAGAGGTTATAGTTAAATGTTCATTGAATATTTACAGAATAGAATGCATTTCTAGCAGCGGTGAGCGGTGACTTGGGCAAACTGAATGCTTGCTTAAGACACATGATTTTGTATCATCGAGATCTGGCAACAACAGCGCGTTTTTCTGTAGACAAGCAGATAGAGAGAAGAGCACATACACCATTGTTTTTTTTTTTTACAAAGATTTAGATTAGGCCATCATCCACAGACACAATTGAAAGCCTCATTTGGGGTCTGCGCTGATCTCTGTGTGGATAACACACCTGTTTAAAGCTTCTCTGAGCTTCCTCCACGCTACCCAAGAAGTGCTGCAGCTTCCCCACTCGCAGAAGCTCCACGGCTCTAGATGGATGAGGATCACAGTAGTAGAATCTGTGGGAGGAGGACATGGGTGGATTATTTTTAGCATTGGCTAAACATATACAGTAGGAACAATGGTATATGATACAATGAGAGACTGTGGAGTGATGGGAGAAATGTACAGTGTATTGAATAGCATAATGCAATGTAAGTCACTTTTTTAGTAAAAGCGTCTGCTAAATGCATAAATGTAAATGATACACTCAATTAAGCAGAAACTAGAATTCCAGAATGTCATCTAATAAAATCACGGACATAATAAATATTTTTTTGTGAGTGGTTAAAGATGTACAGAAGCCTGTCGTGGGTTGGGGAATGCCAGAGGGGAACATTCATGACCCATGACCAAAGATGCAACAATAGTTACGAAATTATAGTATACAAATATAGTAAGTTGTAGTATATTGAGTTTATATATTGTCTATGTTGAATGGAAACATTGTACCATTTCCATAATTTTTTTCATAAAAATGACTCGTCCTTCACATATGTAACTAATAAAAGAGCTTGTTAACACAGTTTCATATTTATTCCATTTCCTGAAAAGTAACAGTTTGGAGATATATAATATTTATACCACTTTGTTAATGCATACTATTCTGTAAAGCTATAGACAATGAATAAACTGTAGGACATACTGTAGTATTCTTTACCATTTACTATGGTAAAGTTAAAAAACACTTTAGATCACTTCGGTATAAGTACCGATATTGGTTCAACGCTAGTCAAGAAAAACAGTTTGCGGTTTTTTAACACTTCACAAAAGTTTGAACAAATTTAAATTTAAAACCAAATCAAAATGTTTACCAAACATCTTAAATAAGTACGATAAAAAATAGAACCAGAAATGCTTCTCGACCAGTGTTGACGTTTTGTGAAGTGGCATCTAGTAATTTCACTACAGTTCACTATAGTTAATACTAGAGATGGACCGAAATTTCTCCACCGATACCGATATATCAGTGAAATGATATAAAGACTATTCATATTTATAAATACAGAGTACACATATGTAACATTTTTCTGTTCCTTTTTGATTGACAGAATATATCAGCCCTAATCATAGTCCTCAGCTGATAGTTAAAAAAAGTGCTGTTCTCGACCGATTCCGATTATTGGCCGATATATCGGTGCATCTCTAGTAAATACTTAAGTACAGTTGGATTGTTTACATGACTGATCTATGTTCTTTTTATTATACAGAAATGTACTATAAACTAGTATCTGCAAGCAATACTCGTAATATTTGCTTGGCCAGTTAATCTTTAACAATAAATACATCAGACATCTGCTGTAGCAGACAAAAAAACTGATCCGATCCCTTGTTAGATCTCACCTCTTGTGTCTCAGAAGAAAGCATCGCTGCTTTTAATTAGACTTTTATCTATGGTATATGAGCACATGAGATTAATAGTGGAATGCTGGCAGGAAACATGCTAACGTCAGCACCAGCGTGAAGGTGATATTCCCTGTCAGCAGTGTTAGAAAGAAAAGCCTTTATTCCACAGTTCCCATTCATACGCAGTGAGCTGAGGGCAGCGGGCCAGACTCACGGGTGCGAATCTGTGCTGAGACGGGCAAACTTCACAGTTTCATTGTGTAGCGCTGTAAAACCACAACATAGAGCCGCCTTGTGCATAGAGTTGCATGAGATATTAAATATATACTTTAAACAAAATCTGTAACACATTTTACTTCTGTAATGTGACTGTGAAATTTGTAAAAAAAATGACTTTACAGACTTAGGTTTGCTTGTTAACTCGATAGCCTGATAAGATTTCTAGATTTCATCTTCATAGCCTTGATGGACTTTCACTTCAAGGCCAAATCCATATCAGTAAAAGTAATGATAAAGTGCTCAGATCACAGACCATTCGCTTTCTTCACACGTTCTCAAACTCTCCGGGGTTTCTTCTATAAAGAAGCTCAGTCACTGTCTGCCTGCAGTGGACTTTAGTGTTTTGAGACAGCCCTCTATGATATTATTCATCACATGATACGGAACTGCTTTGTATTGTCAAGGTCATCCAATCGCAGAGATTGATGCTTTAAGGTCCTCAGGTCCTTTTGAAGGGCTCCTGTGATTTTGCTAGTTGTGAAAACGTCTCGAGGTATCGCGCTCTTTAAACGTTATAAACAAAAGAATGAACAAATGCTTTTAGCAGTTGAAGGGCTATGATGGATGTGAAACAATATTCTAAGAAATATTTATACTTGACTGTCAGAAAAAAATAGCTGGAAGGTCGAGACTGAAACAAACAAAAACAGAGATTTACAATTTATGCTAACCGTGTTAGTTTAGAGAATGACTGTGCTGCCATCCAACGCCAAAGCCATTTATTGTCATATGTACCATGTATCAAGTATAACGAAAAAAAACGTCCTTGAATGCTTCTACACAAAGACAAGACAAAAAGACATATGCACAAGTATAACAATAACATCAATAAAACACAGGCAAAATTAATAAGAAGACACCAACAAGGTGTTGCTTTATGGTTGCTAGGTTATTCTGGGTGGTTGTTAGGTAAGAATAATGTGTTTTTACAAAAAATTACCACAATTTTAGAATCACAATCATGTACACAAACTAATGTTGATAAATTATTGTTAAATGCTCTATATAAAGCTACTTTTTTGTTTTAAAATAAATACAGATAATAATACTATAATATATAAGAATAATTATAATGTATAATTATTATAATTACATTATTATTGTTATTAATTATTGGTTATTGTTATAATTTTGTTCTTTATCAGTGCTAAAAACAAAATGAATATAACTATTATTGAAAATATAATTAATACAACTATGAGCCCATATATAAACTCTTTCTAAATACAGTTTTTCAATTAATGTTTCCAGCATTTCTTTTCTTTTTTTGCAATTTATTCTTGGGAAGTAGGAATTAAATCAAAGCTAATCTTTTTTCTTTATAAATTAAACCACATTCCTAATGAATGTTTTATGCATTGTGGCCTTTATAAAAAAAAGATTTGAATTAAAAAGGAATCACAGTTGCCCTTAATTTACATTCTTATGCACGTTGCTGGACTCTATTAAACAATACGCTAAACGCTTAATAAATGCGAAAGAAATTATCTGAAATGAGTTTTCAGAATATACAGCACCAGCAGGCTAAAATGTTGGGCACATCTGCATTTTACGATTTCAATTAAACTTGCATTAGAGTCCGAAAGTCATATCACAAATTGAACAACATGGTTTTAACGAACACAACTAGCACACAAAGATAATACGTCTCCTCCGAAATTCCTCCTCCATCACTGGTTTAGCCTGACTGGTCATGCTGGAGAAACCCATCAGTTTGAGAGTGGCACTTTTGGTTGCTGTGGCAACAGCTAGAGGAGGACCCGCGAGCCGCAGCGACCTGTTAACACTCCCATTAGTGTTAGCTCAGCCTCTCCATTCATCTCCACGCTGGATCATTACCAAGAACAAAGAGCTCCATCTCTGCCGGGACCGTTTTTGAAGAATATTAAATTGTGATTTCTATCTCCCCGGCAAACCGCAACTTGTTCGTGCGCCGTGTGGCAGGAAAGACAAAAGACTTTTATCATGAATCTGCCCGGTAGACAATGCCAGAGCATTAACAAAGACCTGGCAGCGTAATCTGCGGCTTACATTAAAACCGCCGTTACATCCATCACAAAAAAAGTCTCCTTGAGCACCAATCGAATAAAACTGAAGGTTGTTCTGTGATGTTGCTACTGTACATACAGACATGCATATAACATGATCAGTTGATCAACGTTGAATCCATTACACACACGGGTTTATTATAATCACAGGAATGTGCATTGGATTTGAATTACAGTCGAAAATAGTCAAATTTACGCAAAGCACTAGAGAGAAAACTCGAAGTTGTTTTTCTCCTCAAGCTAGACAATATGAGGTATCACAGCACAAACTGAGCTGTTTGTTCGAAGTATTTAAGCAATTGTGATGCTTCCCTTAAAATCCATTGAGCAATGAAAGCCCTGAGTCCTTCAATTGCCAGCAGAGAGCAATTTTGTATATCGTACCTTTCCAAAACAAAAGCACAATGGCCGCTTTCTTCACACGCAACATATTTTATTCACAAACACACTTTGTCGAGGAATCTCTTGGGTTTCTTCATCTCTTCTGTAACCTTTTTTCACAAGCGCATGAGATCAAACCCGTTCATCCCAGATCCGTCCTACCCGTCCTACACGACCCCTGAACCCACAGACGAATAACAAAGCCCTCCATTACAACCCAATCCAGCTCGGCCTTGTTCCTTTCACTCCGCGTGCTGTTAAACTTCGGTCTCCCCGTACCCTCCCGACTCCCACGTCAAACTCTCCGTGTCGCTAACATCTTCCTGGGCCTCCAGAATCTTCTGGCAGCTTCCCAGAACTGTGTGTGGTTTTGTTTTTAATCTGTTTTATTAGGCAATGCTGTGGGTGCCCCGAAACAATCCCTCACACATTTCACACCCATTTTCCCACTGAACCGCTGACGGATGACACACATTTCTGACCCCGAGAAACTGAAAAGCCTTTTAATTAAATAAGTGTGATCAAGTTCGCTTTGACCTCGAGCTACACTCACTTCTGAAGGACTTCAGAGGGATGTGAGGTGGAGAACAGGATCTGGTGAGGACTTTTCACTCAGATGAAGTTCTGGCTGGGATTCAGCTGAAGTTTTAGTTTCACTCGTTCTACATTTATCATGACAGTGAGATGATTACACCGGAAGAGCTTAAAACTCAGAGAGTTGTCATGTCAGATGAAGTCCAACACACGATGGCACTTACGATGACACTTTATAATATATGAACGTTATCGCATTAGATAAAAGAATCTGAGGAGGTTACAAATCAAAATGGCCATAAATACATTTAAACACACTCTAAAACTCATCTGTATGATTTCACGCAAATTCATAATTATTTTACGATGCTTATTTGTGTGAATTTGCACATTGTGAATCGTACAATAATGTATTATTACTAGAAAAAAGCAATTCTGAAGCCACACCCGTAACCCCAACATCACTGGCACGAAAGCAAAGGGTGAATTCCAGCGTTATGGATGTGACATCTGTGAAGTGAAAGTGACCTATTTGTCAGATATGGTGACCCATACCCGAGATGTGACCTCTGCATTTAACCCATCCAGTGACTAGTGAACATACGCACAGCAAGTGGTGAACACACGTACACCCGGAGCAGTGGGCAGCTATCAGTGCAGCGCCCGGGGAGCGTGTAGGGGTTAGGTGCCTTGCTCAAGGGCACCGCAATCGTTACCTGCCGGCCCTGAGGATCGAACCGGCAACCTTCTGGTCACGAGTCCGACTCTCTGACCATGAGGCCACGATTGCCCCTACAAGGCCACGATTGCCCCTACACGATTGCACCTTATCTAAGGGATAATGTACAGGGACACGGTTGCTATCGCAGAAATAAGCCCTGACAGTTTGATCAGGTATGAAGGGGCTTATTTCGCAATAACAACTGGCTGCTTGTACATTACATGAGAAGAAATAGACATGAAATGTGTATTTGAAATACTTTATAAGCTCATTTTTACCGAATGCATAATTTCCGTAAGGAAATGCCGTTTACTTTTGTTTTTTAGGTAAGAAATGACTCAAATGTGACACACCGGCAAATTAGTTAAATCATTTTTTAAATATAATGTCATAAGTGACCCTGGATCAAGAAAAAGTAACACTTGAACATTTTTAATAAAGGACAAAAAGACATTGTATGGGTCAAAAATATCCTTGCCCCTCATTAACAACTTCAAAGGCGATTTTCTCAATATTTCGAAAAGTAAAGTAAGTGATAGGCCTACTTTTACATTTATATTATATTAGTAGTATATAAAAATAAATCGATCCATTATAAATTAAAATCAGTGGCAAATTGTTAAAAATCAAAAGCCCCAATTTGCATAAAAATGTAAAAGCTATAGCCATAATGAATCATCCTGAATTGGACAAAAATACAGACATATGTGCACCCACGTCATTCAACCTGTTAGAATAAAAGGCATTTTTTTGGCAAAACTTCACAGAAATCTAAGATATTGTTTTCTCTGCAAGATACATTTGGCATTTCAGCTCTGCTGGTTCCATAAGGGACCTTTAACATCTAAACACCATTTCTGTTCAACAAAAGCTTGTAGTGGAAATAGGTTCTTTAGATTGTGGATCATTATTTCTGTTGCATATATTTTGAAAAGGAAAGATGGCACAACAAATGTGTTATGGCATAATAATGTTTTAACACACTTACAGTAAGTGATATTCCATATATAGCCTTTTAATATGAGAATTTGGAGCCAGGCAACCATTTCAAAGTGTGCAGCAAGCATGGTAGCCTACTGTATGTCAGTCTAGACGCCCCGGGCAAAGACTGCAGACTGTTCGAGTGATGAACTACAGATGAACTTCATGCCATTATACCGCCGCCCGACAGCGATGTCTTAAAAGCAACTATAGAGACTAAGCTTGACTAGTCATTGCAGAAGAAACTAACCTACGGCCCATAAAAAAGTAGCCATGTTTAGAGATCGTACTCTTGTGGGCACGGAAATAAGAAAGTTGTTCTTTTGCTCTTGGCTTTGCTTGCTTTCATGACTGTTTGAAATCAACAGATTTCAAGAAGCAACAGAAATGACCGGGTCAGGTCAGACAGAGAAAGTGAATGTTTTTTGAAGACACAATGATTCACTGTAGTTATTCATATGGACACGTGACGCTCACAGACCAAAACAATAGTTAATAAACGCGGTGCGACTCAGGACCAAGGAATGCTCTTTGTTTTCAAGCGCAAAGCCTATTGCTGGTTTTAAAAGGAACGCACCTCTAGGCTATAAATTACAAAGTATACAAACATTATTATACATAAAGGAAAAATTACTCATTGACTTTCAAACAAACATGAGCTCCCCTGCAGTTCTGAATGTGTGTCAAAGCTCAGGCACCAGTGCCCGTCTGAAGAAGAGAAACTGCAGATCTCAATGCCCTTGGCGGCTTAACTCGGCTCTTAGGAATGTGCCGTCTTCCACTTCATTGGATTAACTGCTTAATGTACTAATTTACATATTAATGACATTGCAACTTGTTTCTGTAACGGACCTGATCTGATATCTCAACCAGAGTGTTTGAAGCCACTGGCCTTTGAAGGGATAGTTCACATTACGTTTAAATTCTGTCATCATTTATTCACCCTCATGCTGTTTAAACCCGTAAATGACCACTTTGTGTTTACATAATATATATCTGTGCATTGTGCATATTCATTTTATATTTATAAAAACATACATGAAGATTTGGAATAAAAAAACAGTTTGTTGTGTAATTTTAATAACTATTTAAATGTATATAAATATTATTATATACATGACATATTTCCTAAATATATACATTCATGTGTACGTGTATGTGTTTATAAATACAAAATAAATATGCACAGTGAAAAGACATATATTATGTAAACACAACACTTAGGATGCGATTAATCACGATTAATCGTTGAACAGCCCTTACAGAAGATACAAGAACCATTTTTAACCTACTTTATATACCCTCGGTTCAAAATGCAAATCCTATAAATACATACAATTGCAGAAACAAGCCAAGTAATGTGCCAGTAAGACTGAGCAGAACATAATATTCCTTAATGTCAGAACAAAATCTTTTCTTATAACATCTAAGCAACTATTAATGCTGCTGTAAGCAATTTCTGTGCAACCAGAGCCACAAATAAATCACAAAGAATAATGATAAGGATAGTTTCCAAACAGATCAACAAACACTTTTTAATCTCCTGTTATATGGAAAAATACAGTAGGTGGTCCTGCCTGGGGACAAACCAAGAACATTTCCTCCAGACACTGTAAATTTAAGTGATGCCCCTGCCAAAACTCAACGGAAAAAACAGCAAACAAAAAAGCTTTTTGGGAATAAAAGATGTATTTTTAAATCTAGGACCTAACCTTAGCTAACTCCATAAACTTGATTTTGACGAAAATAAATTCCTGCGTGTGTCTAAGTTTCAAACACTAAATAAGTTCAAAGTGGAACGCGAAACTTCGCCATACATAAATAATAAGACGCCGCAATGCTAATTTTACAATCAAATGAATTATTGTGAGAAGACCGGCTATAAACAGCATGAGCTAATGAATCACTTTGCATAAATTAAGTACTTCAGCAATTAAAACAATTCAGTGGCTCTCGCAAAACTGCTCGACTGATCCCCAAATAGAACCGGTGCATAAACAAACGTCTATTTATCTCGCAGTAGCCAGCAGCACCCTCGGTTAATATGCAATGCATGGATCGGCGTTCTGTTCCTCTGAAAACAATTTAGAAAGTTTATGGAGGTAGCAGAGTTTAATTTTCTTCACGTCGACACAGTTGAGAAGTGATTGTAAGGGTGTTGAAGCTCTCCTCGGATGTGAAGTATCTATTATTGCTTTATTCAGGTGCTCGCCTTGCTTGGATCTCTTTCAAAAGCCTTTTGACGCTTGAAAGATGAGAGGAAGGGGGTGGGCCGGGTGGTCCGTACCATTTCTGATAATTGCCTGTTCAGAAATCGGTCTCACGGTGAACGCGGGACGAGCCAATTCCAGGAATTATTCGGGGTCCCCGACAAGCCCAATAATGAACCTCACGATTCTGAAGCGCAGAACAACAGAGCATGACGGATCCCGAATCGAGCCGTAATGGAATGTCACGAAGCCCGATGACTCGCGCCGTCACTTAAATAATATCATCCTCTTGGATCTCAGCCTTGTTTTCACTTGAAACGATCTTCTGCACAAATATTTGACGGATATATGATGTGAATTTTGAAAACTACGTTTTGAAAGGAATGAAGAAAGGATGGAAAGTGAGAATAAATCAATCCGACAAAATATGACACGCTTACTGGTGGGGTCATTTGTATCACAAAAACACCTTTTAAATAGATTAAGATTATCTCCACCAACCTACACAGATGAAAAACACACAATTATTTTTACGGGTGACAAGCTAATAGAAAAAATACATCAGTGGTGATGTGTTAACACAAAATACATTAATACAACACACAACATTGGGAGTTTTGAAGACACTAGTGAAAAGTCTTACAGTAGCAGATATATTGGCTTAAATTAACCCTGGATGGAGACAAGAAAATAAATCGTTGTAAGATCAACTAACTGTCAATTCTCAGTCTGAAGAACATGCTATGAAAATGTTGCACAAACATCGGACACTGACGATCCACTTCCAACCATCAATCCGAATGTCAATTTCGTCTTTAAAGAGCCATTTTAGCTCCATGTTTCCTTTTCCCAGCCCTCCTTTGGCTTCATAAACATTAATCGCACACAGAATAAAGTTAGAAAATAGAAATGCAACAGACGATAATTTGCATGAGCTGCCACTGGAAGTCTGGTGTGGTAGTAAAATAACAACCACATTCATGTTGTTTCATTTGAAAGTGAAGAGCTTATGGGTCATTTCACTTTCTCACATTCCCAATGCTTGGAAAGGTCTTGTCTCTCTCTTTCTCTTTCTTTACAACGTGAATTTAGTGGAAACCACAGGAGGCGGACCACTACCGCAAATTGAGGGAATTTCAAGTCAAGTCAAGAAACTTTTGTGTACAGTCTAGAGGTTTGTATTATTCTCAGCACTATGGGGAAGCAAACCTTTCGAAATTACTTTTCACACCTTAGAAATCCAAAACCGAGAGAATGCCGTGACGCTCCTGCAGAGAAGAAAAACATTTACATTTTCCCACAACCCATATTTTCATCGGACTCCTATAGTGGCCGCTGTGCAAGTCTCTAATACTGGTGTCATGCAAATTGATTAAGTGGTCTAGACGTTGGTGATGGATACCTTCCTGCAGCGGGGGTCACCTGGGGTCTGCTCCTTGAATTGGTCAATTTGTTGCATTTAGACACAAAACAGCTGAATAAGCTATTTAACCGTGGATAAAAGCTACAGATGAGGTTGTTTATTGTACTAGTAGGGTGAGGAAGGGGTCATATGACACGGCTAAAATTAATATTATCATTTGTTTAAGATGTAATGCAATGTGTAAACAGGATTAAACGCAGTTTTTTTCACAAACGGTGCATTTTTGTATCTCCTCTGTGCCCCGCCTCTCTGAAACGATGCTTTTAACAAAGATCATCGCTCTGAAAAGTGATTGGTCGAATAATGCAAACGTGTGACGGAAATGTAACGCCTATTACCATATTTGGAACATCAGGTTCCAAAGCAATTTTAGTCATATGTACGCCCACCTTACATGCGTTTACATTTTGGCGGTCTTAATCAAATCAGACCTTCAATTGACGTAGATTTTTGGGGGTGTGGTTAAACGAGGCGTTTCAGACAGGTCTGGATGAGAGTTTGCTTTTCGATAGAATGCATATTTTGTTCCCACACTTTAATTTTTGCAATTTTACGTGTCTAACACATGGATTGGCAACAGACCAAAGACACGGAAAAACACATGTTCGCGCCATATGACCCCTTTAAACGTACAGTTGTACACACTGTGTGTTTTGGACTTTAGACAGAACAACATTAGAAAAATCATTCATGCCGTACTAATGTACTAGTGTACAAGTACCTCATAAATATGCAAACAAGAACATTATGGTTAAAGTATGAGCAGTGTAAAACATGGACCTGCATAACCCTGAATTATGTTGACCCAGAGTAAACAATTTCTAGTGTAAAAGCCCATAAATATTTAAACAATGTATAAGAATGCATACCAAAGCTTACTTATGACGCAGAAACAAATGTTAAAGGAACAGCTCAACCAAAAATAAAAATTCTGTAATCATTTACTCACCCTCCAGTTACAAAACTGTAAACATTTCTTTGTTCTGATGAACACAGAGAAAGATATTTAAAAAGATGCTTGCAAACCAAATCTTGGCCACCATTGAAGACTTTGAAGAATGTACTGTAGGTAAGCAAACCATTCTGGACATTTTTGACTACCATTGTAATTTTAAACCATGTGACTTGTAAAGCCAATTTGATTGTCCTTGTATTTGTAATTAAAGGCAACAAATGACATTTATATGTAAAGGTAAATAGGAATGATTAAATGAAACACATATGTTGCTTACTAGCTTATATAAACTAAAAGCTCAGATTGTATGTTTCTGGTGTTCAGACAAGAGTGAGTCTATGTGAGTCGTATTATTATTGGAATTTTACAGATATGAGAGAAAAAGATGAAGGTGTATTCCACTGAGATCTCTTTAACAGGAAGTCTACACACACACACACTTACTTGTACGGCTGGAGAGCTCTACTGCCATACTCCAGCGCTCTCTCATAATCATCCAAACTGATGCAGGCATCCGTGGCCAGATCCAGCAGTCTGAGCACATAGATGTTCTCGTCTGGAACAACATCTGCATATCTGTGTAGAAGAGTCTGGCTCTCTTTCAACAATGCCTCCCAATCTTATTACATCCGGTTAAGGACACAATCAAAAATATAATTTTCATCGTCTTTACAGTTCCTAAAATTGAGAATGTAATTTATTATTTGTGTATTCGTAAGCTTCCGCTTTAAACCACTTCATCTTTGTTGTGTTTGGTCTGCTGAGGGTTTACATTTACATATTTGGGAAACTTTATGTATCGCACAAAACTTTGAAGGTTGATTGATTTTTTTCCAATAGTGCCTTCCCAATGTGCATTGGTGCAAAGCTTTACAGAAACATATTATCACAGGAAAATTATGCTAAACTATTTTAAAAATGATGCAAAAATTATTATTCAAGACCACCAGCATAGTCTTTACATCCAAACTGGTGGACCAGGAAATCATGGTCAGGCCAATACTGTATGATAGTTAAAGGGATAGTATCAACATGTACTCCCTCTCTTGTCATTTCAAACCTGTACCACTTTCTACCTTCAGCAGAACACAAACGAAGATATTTTGAAGAATGTTGATAAACAAACAACGGCCGTATCCACCATTTTTCTATACAACCAATAGAAGTCAATGGGCTTTTACATTCTTCGAAATATCTTCTTTTGTGTTCTGCAGAAAGTCGTGGTTTGAAATGACAAGAGGGTGAATAAATAATGAAAGAATTTAACCCGCATCTAACCAGGTCTCTAGTTCTCTAGTACAACACCATGCTTATGTTTTTAGCAGCGAGACAACCAGCACTTTCATTTATACCTCAGACTGATGTGAGTTCTACAGAGCAGACAGTTATACCCTCACACCTTTGGCTTTCATCTCATGATCTGACAACAGAGTTTGGCAGTGTGGGGCAAAGCAGGAGTCTAGCTGATGATAAGAGAGCAAAAGAGCTACAGGCTAGTTTACTTCACCCCTCTGAACTTGGCAAGATAGTACAGTACATCACACACCCAGTGTCAGGCAATGTAATACGGCGGTAAAGGATACGCTGCTCTGACTGAAGCTGCTGCAGGTGAGGGATGGAGTCTCTCAGGGACATCCACGCAGACTTCTCTCCCGCCAGCATTTCACGGTCCTGTTCAGACAACAATATAACATCCATTTATGATGAATGACTTATTCCATTTATGATCTGCTTTTACATTAGAGACGGTTTGTTTTAGGGGCTATTTTAATAAATTGCCTTTTTAACACATGTATGTATTTTAACAATTCACTTTGAAAGAATGTCTACAAAATATCCATCTTATCTACTAGTTACAGATTCCCATGAAGTCAGGCTGTAAATCTGTAATTGAATAGAGGTATTTGCATATCAACATATCTTTACCGGTCAAGCCCGAGTGTGCATCATCTGTTCGCGATTTATAAAAAAATCCAGTTGCACACTTGCAGTTTCTGAAGCGAGTGATAAAAAAACTGCTTGGCAAAAACAAGACAGTCAGAATGTGTTAGCAATGTAAATGTTAGCATGGTCAATTTAATATAACATTTGATTTAAAAAAGTAAATATGGTTAATTTATGTACAAAATTAAATGTTATTTTCGTGTAAATTTAATACATTTACCGCAAAATAATAGAATAAGGGTGCACAATATTGAAATCGCACATGAATGTCACCACAAAGTTGTAAGAAAGGAAAACTGGGTTTTCTTTCAGTCCTGAGCTTTACAAATTCACTTCTAAGTAAGCACTCATTTGATGTCATACTTAAAGAGACAGTTCACCCAAAAATACAATTCTGTCATCGTTTACTCACACTCATTTCAAACCCGTATGACTTTCTTTCTTCCGCACAACAAAAAATAAGATATTCAGAAGAATGCTGTTAACTGACCCCCATTGACTTGCATTGGTTTTGTGTCCATACAATAGAAGTGAATGAGATGCAGTGCTATTCGGTTATCAACTTTCTTCAAAATATCTTCTTTTGTGTTCTGCAGAAGAAAGAAAGTCATAAAGGATTGAAATGACAAGAGGGGGAGTAAATAATGAGATTTTTTTTTCAGTGGGTGAACACTAAGACTTCCCACCTCAAAACTTCAAATTCCCTGTAAGGACGTAACACACCATAATTTAAAATAATAATACAACACAATTTACGCTATTCATATACAGTATTATACTTAACACTGTTCCACCGCTGCTTTAAAATGCTATCTAGATAGGCAGCTTACAAGGAAACTAAAGTTCTTACTTTGTGTTCAAGTTGAAGTTTGTAGGTGTGGTGCACTGAGCATATAAATGATGAAGGATGATGAGAGGGGTCTTTCTCTGTCTGTGAGGCTTAGGAACATCAAAAGTCCTTCGCACCATCAACAAAACCAAAAAAAGCATTAAAAGAAGAACGAGGGATGCTGCGAGGATTATGGGGCTGTTTCGAGAGCCATGAGGTACATGAGGATGGATGGTGATGGTCTTGTTTTTGTAAGCTCTTGATTTTGACGACGCCGGGATGCGTTGGACTGATCACTGTGAGGCGCTCAAATCCCTGCGGAGACACTACTGTATGTGTGTGCGTGTGGCCCCGGGGGATACATGTATCAGTGCCTTTGAGACATCAAAGGTGTGTAATGCGTCAGAGGTGAGCAGCCGCAACACTGACAACACACTTTAGTGTGACTGCATGAGTGCACACGCACACACTTGCAAACGCACATGCACACACATACAAAAGCAGAATCAATTTCAGCTCTTTTGCAGAACTGCTTTGACCTATATAGCTGTTTGTATTGAAGCCAATGCACAGTTGGAAAAATAATGCCGCGGTTAGACTAGACTTCCTGACCGGAATTCGTCGGACAGTGCAGCGAAAATGGGCGGGAACGATTCCTCCATCTTTCACATTTCTGTACCGAGAGGTCACACTGACGTGAATTCGCAGGTTAGAGTTCACCAAACTTGAACTCTCCTATGAAGCAAAATACCTTCGGACAGGCCTGCGTTTCCGGCAGGGGCGTTGTTGCCACAGAGAAGAAGGACCGAGCAGTCGGCCTGTGTCGATCCTGGCGTCTAAAAATAGCTCATTGAAAGGTTGCTTTCAACCACGTGGACGGCATCAAGTGATGTTCTCAATAGGAATTCTCTATGACAAACTCAAAGTACTAATGTTTAACGACCTGAACAACGACCTGGTAAGTCCACATTTCTGTCAAACTGTCTGGTTTCTGTTAAAAGAACGAACCCTTATTAAACAGATGGTGTAAAAAATCTTGCGCTCAGCATTTCTTTCCCAAAATACATTATAGGGAAACAGCTTAACAAACCTAAACAACAACCACGCAAAACCAAATTGAATACATTTAGTTCATCACTGATATCAAACATAAACATGATAACAGAAAAGTGTAATGTTCTCAGTTTGTCTCTGCCTTGAGCCACGTTATGTGGTTTCTTTAAGATAAACAAGCTTAACATGAGATTATTGTTATCTCCGGAAGAAGTGATTGCTCTTTTAACAGTAGCTAGTGTTCATTACAATTACGGTTAATAGAAATTTGGTTTTGTCGTTGTTTCGGTAGGCTATGTTAAGCTGTTTTCATATAATAGACGATCGGACAGAAATGCGGGCTTCACTGGTCTTTGTTAAGGTACGTTAAACCTTGTTAAGCCTTTTAGAAAGTTATGCGGCTCGTCTCCTCCCGACAGCCATTTTTCCTCCGT
The DNA here is from genome assembly GCA_008369825.1 of Triplophysa tibetana. Taxonomy (NCBI): domain Eukaryota; kingdom Metazoa; phylum Chordata; class Actinopteri; order Cypriniformes; family Nemacheilidae; genus Triplophysa; species Triplophysa tibetana. The sequence goes on from CM017907.1 coordinate 2,186,710, forward strand.
TTCTCAGTCAATACTCGCATTTTCCCCCTTCATAAACATCAACTTTTGCTACACAATAAAAACACTGTGTGGTTTCATGGTTTAATCCATTGAAACCAAAAAAAATGATGCAAAACTGAGGTATTTTGAGTTTGTGATAGTGAATTCCCTTTGGAGAAAATCACTTGCTGCCCTCCATCCATACTTCGCTCTCTTCATGCAGAAAATCCATTATTTCATGGATTTTGTATCACCATAGTGCCTAAACGTATGTAAATGCATTTTGTGTGTCCCCACTTCTCTAACCGAAGGCACACCCTCGATTTCCGGTCATATGAATGGAAGTCATTGGAACGAAAAGTCAAGAGTGACCGCATCTTAACTCTTGAAAAATATTTTCCTGTACGGTTCAGAAATACCACTTACACCATAGTGATAAGTATCATATTCAAATGCTATTTTGTTTAAGCTAATAGTACTGTTGTCTCTTTGTCATGAGTATCTAAAACATCATTTCACACATATAAGGAAAAGGACCATGTAATTGGTCTTAGCAACATCATTCTGATTCAAGAAAACATACCAGAAAGTGAGAGCACATTTGGTGCTAAAATACGGATTTTAAGTTCTGGGGATGAGAGAGGTCAAAATGAATATATGTATGGATTGGGGTAAATGGAGAAGCAGATTTGTATCCCAAACTTGCTTTATCTGATTTGGCATTATAGCATGTAAAAAAGAAATATTCAATGATCCAAATCCTAGCACTGTGGACAATCTTTTATTATTCAGCCAAATATAGAATCCAAAAATGCAACCCCCTTGACCGCAAGCGGCACAATATTTGTCCTGTTATGTGTTTTCGTTCCGGACGCTGAGTGCATGCGAAACATCCAAGCTGTATGAATGATTTAGCAGGAAGAGTTTATGCTATCCGAAATGCGAGAGAGAAGAATATGTCATGAGAAGCCAAAACCCTGCAGGCCATTTGCCAGAGAACTTCTGTATCTTCATGAATCGACACATATCCTCGGTTTTAACTGCAGAGAAATCTTACAACAACAGCAATCACATCACTCACTTCTGCTTATATTTATGCACTTCAAAGATGCTTTCATTACATTATATTTTATCTGACATGTCTTCCATGGGATTCGAATCCATGGCACTTGCATTGCTTACATAATGCTCTATCAATTTGGGTAAAGGTCAACAAACAAAATATGGCCAATGTAGCAAAACATGACCAAGTCATCTTCAACTTGGGGATTTTAACAAACTTTAATACATCTGTTCCCTACTGGACTTAGATGTCTACTTCTGCATATTCTGGATAAACCTCTTAACCTTATAAATGTCCTTGAAGCATCAAATTCAATTTCTGCTGTAATTGCTTCTTGCACAAGTCGTCCAGTTTGGGAAGCAAACACTTCGATATTTGCCTCTTCTATTTAATAAAAAAGCCATTTTCCTGTTAGAGCGAACAGACTAATTATAGGGACAAAGCTATGTCTCAATCTGTAGACTGCAGACTTTGTTTATTATTGAGAAAATTCAATAATTATGCAATTCAATACTGTAATGATTACAGAGCACTGACTTCAAAAAGACGAGTCTAATGCTTTGCAAAATGCACTTCTGATTGAACCACAGAAAAACAGTTCAAGGGCCGCGTGTTCCACTCGGGTCTCAGTACGTCTCCATACTGCACAAACGACACCTACAGTGAACAACATCTGTGATCATATCAGCTTGAATCACATCTCCGGTCACCACTTATTCTGGGAAGGTGATAACGTAGATGACCCCGCCCGGTAGTACCTAATAGAAAGCTGCTTTATTGTTTTAGCGTGTCGGTATCCTTGTGTGTGTGTATTTGTGTGTCGTTGTGCGTTCGGGTTGTCAGATTAAAGCAAAGCCGGTGGTGAATCAACAAGTCCCTCTCATCAGAATGTCATCAGTGTTGAACTTCACACACCTCACCTGTTATTACCTCATGCATCAGGAGTGAAATGTGCACACGCATACACTTTGTTAACCCTTTGATGCAAAATATGGGTCTAAAGAAGTAGTTTTCAACAGGGGGGCCCTCAAGGGTGGCCCAGTTGACTTCGAAGGAGACCTCAAAATTACCAATATTTTAAAATTAGACAAAGTTGGTATTAAAATGCATTAAAAATATATATATATATATTCTGCAATTTTTATACTTAATTTACGTTTTTCCAGTTAGTATGAAGCTCTAAAAAAATGTGCTGGGACGAAATTTTGGGGTTTTGTGAGTGGGAGGGGGGCTTTGAATAATGTTGACTACAATGGGGGGTCTTGGAGTCGTAAAGGTTGAAAACCTCTTGTCTTAATTGACCCAAGTTTTTATTTTCGGTTTCTTTGCAATTCAGTATTCCAGGTATTCCCCAATAAACTTGTTTTGATTTTCACAAATCCTTATTTTACATAGCTTGTGCATCAAAGGGCTAAAGGCTAAATACACATTCTGGCATCTTTTATACACACTTGTTACAAGAAGTTACGGCACACATATCTCTCTGTGTTCATAAAAGATTCAATTTTTCTTTAGTTTCTTTAACAAACGTGAGGTGTGCTTGTCTGTGCAAAAGGTTGGATCTCCCCTGGGAAAAGTCTTGCACTACAATTCTATTGCATTTCCATTCATAAAAAATTCAGACATTTTTATCCAAAGCAATTAATAGTGTCATTGGATACAAATGCGAAAATAGTTAGAAATAGTTAGAAATGTTAGCAGTTCATTGTACGCTTGGTGACGTAAATCGCCATGATATGGCCATTGAACTCCTTAACAGATGTTTGTGATATTTCACCTATTCTACATTTAAGCTCATGATGACATCAGTTTACCTAAACACAAACAAATCTTACCCAAAAAGAAAATGTAGATGTTTTAGATTTAAGCCCAGAGGGACCAGGAGCCAGAAGAAAAGCCAAGTCTATCTCAGCTGCCCTGAGCGAAAGCGTTTACTCTTATCTGTATTTATCTGACAGATGACTCAAGCAGCGGTCAGGTTGAGCATCTGTGTAGGTGTTAACAGTAGAGATAAAGCTTCTCTTCTCTTGCGTTAAGTGCTGAGACATTTAGACTGGTATGGTGGTATGCAGATGAAAATAACCACAAAATCACCTGAACGGAGCTCAGCGTATGACGTGTGTCACACAACATCAATCCAGTTGTCACAACAGTTTAAAACCACACGAAAATCATTAAAATTGATTGAATGTTTTCATAGTTTAAACAGGTAAAAGAAGGTATTTCTATCATTGAAAAAACGGCGCCCTTAAATTCCCTTTAAATTCCCATCTATCCTCTCTCCAACTTTAGCAATCATTCATACGCTTTCTTGCACGCTAACGCATGCCATCCCAAGCTTTCGTCTTGACACGATCCTGTCATCGCAATAATGATCACAGATGACAGGACGTGCTGAGGACGAGCTCCCCGGGGCAGCGCGGAGAGACGGGTGATGGGCTGACAGACAGATGCTTTCGAGGGTTAAGCAAGACAGACAGAAAGTGGGAGAGCGAGGAAAAGAGAGAGAACATGAGGGAGAACAGGAGAGGGCCTGATATGATAGATCGTGATAACACCAGGACACAATGAGGCGGGAAGAAGCCTTTTTCAGGAGCCATATCACACACTGATGAAAGAGATGAGAAATGAGGGTCAAGAGAGCATAAGACAGAACAGGGGAGAGAGGAGAGGTATGCTCACCCTGTCCGCGGTGCTACATCTCTTGCACTGACACAAGAAGTGATACTGCTCCTGTAAATGGGAATGTCTCTCTGGGCAGGGCGCGAGGACATCGGTGTAGCTTATAGTCAACTGGAGAGAGAGACACGGTGACAGAAAGAGAGAGATCAGCAGAACATACCTTCAGATATAATATTTACGGAGATATACAGAGTTATCTGTGCAGAATTTTTTGCTTATTCTTAATGCCCAATAATGGGTTTTTTTACAATTGATTTTATTTACTATTACTTTAACTCAATTTATTTTATTCTATATGTATATATGTTTTTGTAAACTTAACAACCAATTAAATTAAAAAAAGTTGGAAAATGAAAGCAATACAGGGAGAGAGATTGAGAGAGAGAGAGAGAGAGAGAGAGAGAGTACTTACATAATTCATAAAGTTATTGTCCTTTCTTGCTTTCACATTTTTATTGATGTTTATGGGAACATTTGAAAACCAAGTATAATTTTTGAAATTGAAATCGATAGTGAAAATTATTTTTTCCGAGGACCCTCAAAAATTATGTTTGTTGACATATACAATAGTTGTTTGTATATTGTAACCTTATATTAACATTCAACAATATTAAATAATGGTATTCTGTTTTTATTAAGGATTTTATTTTAATGACCATCACCCTCCCATAATATCAATTTTTAATCCCTTTTAATGTTATAGTGTTCGTTTTTTGGTAGATCATAAGATTGCATACATAACAACAAAGTAAACTTTAACTGGAAAATGAAAAAGTGCTACAGAGAGAGAGAGAGAGAGAGAAGAGTTACGTATCACTAGGCGCAAAACTATGTTTAGCCGCATAACCTCAGGTGTTTTGCATAACTGTTACACCATGTCTACACCGGACACGACCGGCGCGGCACGACAACGGCTTTTTGGGGGCTTTTTAGGTTCGTCGCATCGCGCCGTATCCAGTGTGGACCAAATTTTAAATAATAAGGGGTTCTAATGCGTTGTATTGTCTTCTACAGTGTCGCGTCGTGCAGCACCACATCTGGTGTAACCCTTTTCTTCATGCTTATTTATTTAATGTTACATTTTATTTTTCTATTACTTGCAATTTATTTAATTGTTTATTTTAATTTTTGTGTTCTTATCATTACTTATATACTGTATAATGTATTTATATGACAACCAAGCATACTTTAAATTTAAAATGAGAGAGAGAGAGACTCACAAAGAAGAATTTTCTCAAACACAATAAGTGATGTGAACATATCAACTTTGTTTCAAACTCTAGTACGCTGTCTACCCTGATTGTAGGGAACAGCCTGAAATAAGAAGCCTTGTTTTCGCCCAAATATCAATTTTACAGCCACACATCACATTCATTATTCACAAATAAGACGAAGTTAGTAAAAATTTAATGAAGCCAATTACTGTTATCAGTTAGTGGAGTCTCTTGTGTGCTATACGTAATGTGCGCTATGTGCGAGGTTTTATTAGGGCGGAAATGCTGCTGTAGAAGAAAACCGTCCGTCTAGACAATTGAGATGCTCATAAGGTTTGAAACAGATCTAATGTCTTATATCAGTTTCATCTCAGAGACGGGAGTTTAAACTTTTGGAAGCTCGGTATCGTCCCATTGGTCCAATTTTGCTGGATGAAAATGAGTTTGAAAAACGTGAAAGGATAATTCAACACCGCTTGATGATTTATTCATAGTACAATATAACAACATAGTATGATTAAAAAAGTGAATATGTGGGCAAACATATGATCTGTACTAGTATCTCACGTGTAAATGCTTACTGGTTTGACCAGAATCACAATCGTCTAATCTCTGTGGCATTAAAACATCTGTATCTAAAATACAAATATGGAGATACAAAGTGAACAGAACATTTATGAATTATTGAAATACAAACGTGAAGGCAGAGAGAGAGAAAGTTGTGGAAGATAGAGAAACCAGAGAAGGCAAACCTTGAAAAAAAGAAATAGAGAAAGTGATAGAAACGAGTGTGACCCTCCCGAATAAACAGCATAGTGTGTACGGTGTGCAGATGTGTGTGGGTGTATGAATAATAATTCTGCCGTACGTGTGTGTGCACAAACAGTGTCTGCATAAAAATGAGCGCTCGTGTTTTCCGACGGCATATATCATTTACCTATAGCGTGAATTCTCATTACTTCCTGTGTACAAAGAGCTTGCTTATAATTCCTTTTCTCTCTTTTCACATTCCCTCCCCCCGTCAGAGCTGAATTAAGCATGACTGCCTGATTTACTTTAGATTCTCTCAACTTTGGGTGCAGAAGTAAACAGAGCTGCTGCATAATCAGATGTTTTATTAGCTCGCAGAACCAGCGGATTCAGAAAACCGCATCGCTGAATCCAGCACCCAACATCAGTCGAAGGCATTCAGGAAACGATGGATGTGGATGTCTTGGCGTAAGAAACTGATGTTGGATGCGTGATGGATGTGTGCAGTCATTTAAATGGGTTTTAATGAGTACTAATGAGTGTGGATTGATTTCCTCGTGTCACTCCGGATAAGGAGCGCAAAATGCTGCACAAGTAAAATGTTGTTTTTGGATGATGTGTGCGATTTATTCTTCACATGACTGGATTAGGGTGAATTTAACCTGGCGGGGAGCTCCATTAAGCGTCTGAGGGACTGAAAAGTTTCCTTGTTTAATCTGGGAAGTCATTTGCAGGTCTATTTCCGCAAAAAACTGTATGTACAGTAAACACTGGGCCTTACAAAACTAAATGTATGGGGGTTGAGACCTATGCTTTACAACTTCTTAGAAAGAATCTTACAGATAGGGATGCTTATACAAAGGTTCTTTGCAGTGATAACACAGAAGAACAATTGTTGGTTTCCCAAAGAACCTTGGGATGCTGAAGGTTCTTTATGGAACCATATAGCCTGAGGAACCTCAATGTATGGCACGAGAACAGAAAACATCACAAAAACACAGACAATAAACAGTCAAATTCGGAGAGAGAGACATAAGTGTGTGTGTGTACAGATACCTCCTCGCAGGCTCTGATGACCCGGATGGCTCGCAGCTTGAGTGTCTTGCCCTCAAACATCATGACACAGTTGGGCCGGCAGTCGTGGTTCAGCAGAGACATGCTGTTCAAACATAAAACACGGTGAAGCAGGAACAACTTGGACCGCTTGTATCACGGTCACATGCATATTTGTAAATGGATCATAAGCGGTCGCGTACGGAACAATGCTGGATTTGAATTTATTATTTGGCTTGCACTTGGGGAAATGTCAAGCTTTAAAAAAACTCAATTCACTTTTCTAAAAATGAAGTGTTGTCTGGGAGTTCTGTCAATGTTTAATGGATGAGAGCTGTATTTTCCCAACTATAAAATGAAGATTTGTTTTCTGTTTGCTCTTTCACAGAAAAACCTTTGCTGATTTGACAAACAGACCCAATGGTGCTGGTTTGAGTTCATCCTGTCAAAATACTCACTTGTCAAAGATAAAAACTTGACAGATTTTTTTTGTTTCTCTTCATCACACCGCCAATCCCTTATAGTGCACAAACACATTCTCATCAACCCGAATAAATGATGAACTAGGACTGTAAGTGCTAAATAACACAAGACAAATCAGCGATCACTCATGAATTAACAAGAAAAACAAGATGCTAAATTGAGGAAACCGCAGTAAATAAGGCCGACATTTGCGCTCTAGAATGTGATTTAATGTAAAGCAATGAGGACAAAGAACAGACGAGACAGGACGAGAGCAATGAGATGAAAGCGATGTGAGATGGGAAATTTGTTCAAGCACCTTTAGTGAAATAACATTATTTCTAGATTTGTATCTCATGCATATTTAAATATAAACATGCACTTACATACATCTGAAGAAACAATAAAGAGACCATTCCAAATTTTCATTTAATCATCATTTCTAGATGTATTGTGCATTGCTTAAAAGTGAATATGAACTTGTTTTCTTTGCCGTTTTTTGAGGTCTGAAAAATACACAGAATTGCTGTTTTGACCTGTTTCTCCATTTTTTCGTTTCTGAAAATAGATGCAAATATAAACAATATTTTTTCATTAAAAATTTGCATAAAAGGTTGTAAGTAGATCACAGAATCAAACAACATAATTTTACTTAAACAATTAGTAAATATAAAAGATGAAAATAATTTCGAAATGGTCTTTTAATCTGTTTTGCGGCTGTTTAAACAAAGACTTTTAAACTACATTTAATTGTAGATTAATGATTTGCTAATTTTAAATTTTAAACTAAATAAAACATTTTGAAGTGCCTATGGTATCTTTTTGTAAACTGGCATCTACCAGTCAAAATATATATATTTTTTTTTATTACTCCTTTCTAGCATTGTAAACTGAATGTTTCTTTTATATAAAAAGTGTGATTAAAGATCTTTCGTGCTAACTTAAACTCCTGTTTGGTAAGTATTTAAGAGATTAACAGTGCTTATCAGAAATCACGTATTTACCTTCAAGCATGACAGAACAAACACAGACAATATAAATCTAGCATGCAAGCTTTTGTATGTATAACAGGAAAACACACTGTCCTCCTTTTCAAAACTTGCTTATACAGCGGAAGTCATTCATAAAAGTTTGAGCAACAAATTGCTGCTGTTGGTCATGGTCCGAGGAAAATCCAACGTACGGTTTCAAACCGGCCCACCCAGCCTATGGTAAACAGACCTTGCTCTCATGGGATAATCTTTCTGCGTCATTATAATTTCTAAGACATCTGCAGACACCGCTTTGATTCGCCTCTCCCTTACATCCGATCCAAAGACGTCGTAAAATCGCGGCCCATATCTAAACAGCAATTTCAGCATCTCTCTTTCTGGTTATGTTTGTCGACTGTAATCCCACCAGCTCATATTCATGAAAGCATAACCCTTCCCATGAATGTTGAATACAAAAGTCGTGCCAGTTTAATGGCCCACACAGGGAGGTTAGTTTCCCTTTAGCTATAAAACTGAGATGTTTTGCTGCTTTTCATATTGAGAGCATTTTCAATAAACCGTAACAATACATTCTCCACGATTAGCCAACAGAAGCGATTGGATTATTAGCAGTGAAATGGTCTCTTGGATGGGCCAACAGTAACAGGGCGATGCTGATAATTGTACTTCACACACCAGCGCTACTCATAGAGAACCATTACTATGGGTTTCACATCATTTAATTTCCTTTATATCATTCATCTACTGCCACTATATCCTCCAAAAAATTGAAATAAATGCAAATCAAACTCTTATGTATCAGCACTGTTTTCATTCGACACTTCATTCCCAATCCTAAATGTCAAAGTAAGTAAACCAGTTCACCTGGATCAAAGTAAATGGCCTGCAAGCTTGCAACGGAGATGACGTTTATAATATTAGTTGAGTCTTAAAGGGACAGTTTATCCCCCCTCATGTCGGTTCAGACCAGCATGGCTTTCTTTCTTCAGCAGAACACACAAAAGAAGATATTTCGAAGAATGTGGGTTATCGAAAAACAGCGGTGCTTATTCACTTCTATCGTACAGACACAAAACCAATGGAAGTCAATGGGGGCCACTTTGTTCGGATACCAACATTCTTCAAAATATCTTCTTTTGTCTTCTGCAGAAGAAAGAAGGCCGTACAGGTTTGAAATGCGAAGGGCATTTTTGGGTGAACTATCCCTTTATACCCTTTTATTTCAGACAAGCAAGAACAAATGCATTTTCATTTCATATACCCTGTGTAAGCCGCATCGAAAACCGTCACCAATTTCACTTTTATGAAAGCATTCACAAGCACATTTGCATACAGACATTCAGCTCAAAGCCGATAGAACACCGTATAAAGAGACACCCTTTGGTCCTTTAATCTCTGCTATTGATTATTCACCCATAAACACGCCTAAATGCTCTTTTTCCTTACCTGCACGCACGCACACAGACCCAAACTCAATCTTTACATGTGGTTTATACAGTAAGTAATTGAAGTGAAAATAGATCTTATTAAAGCGGGTTCGTACTTGTAGCCCTGAGCACGGAGCAGAGCAGAGGAAGAGCAAAAAATGATATAATAGCAGACGAAAATAGTAATATGAGAATATGAAGGACGGTGGGATTGTTTCCTATTATCTTTAACATTCAACTGTAAATATAATAACTGGTTATTGATGAGAAGCCCAAAACATCAACAAAAAGTTTGAACAAAACTCTGTGCTCGAGAGTTTGAGGGAAGTTTTTAACACTTTTAGAATAAAACAACTCTGACACTTTTGCTTTGGTAAATGTACATATGTAAAGACACAAATAAAAATATTTAAAAAAAATAATTTGCAGCCTGACTGGAAATAACAGTGAGCCCAATGAAAATAATGGCGACGTGACACATGCTTTGATTTGTCTGAAAGTTACCCACTATAAATACAACTTTATTTATATTAATGATGGAACAAAAAAACATTATTATTTGTGTTAAAATGTAAAAAATTATACATAATAAATATTCAAATTAAATATGAGATATTCAATTAATAAAATATAATATATTAATATTAAAAGGTTAAAATAAGTATTTTTTTTCTCAAACAAAAAAAACATAATTGTTATTTGTGTTAAAATGTAAAAATTACACACAATAAATATTCAAATTAAATATGAGATATTAAATTAATAAAATATAATACATTATATCAAAAGATTAAAATAAGTATTATTTTACTTAATACAAAAAATAAAAATTATAAAGAGTAAATAATTTATTTTGTTTAATATTTTTCTTTTGCAGAATAATTTTTGCAGGATGTTTCCTTTATTTTTCATAATGCTGATAGCTATAGGTTCTGGGAAAATTATATATAAAAGACTATTAAAAAGAAAACAATAAAGGTATATTAAACACTGTCTAAGTTTTAACAATCATATGGCAAAGAGAAAAAGCTGATATCTATTAGTTTGGTCACACTTTATTTTAAGGTCCATTTAATAAACCATTAACTATGTCTTTGGCCTCTGTAAACTACTAATTTGTTGCTTATTAATAGTTAGTAAGGTAGATGTTAGGTTTAGGTATAATGTATGATTAGGGAAGTAGAATATTGTCATGTTGAATATGTGTTTATATATATATACTAATAAACTCCCAATATGCTAAAAATAGGCATCTAATAAGCAAAGTTAATAATAAGAATCGGTCCTTATACTAAAGTGTTACCATTAGTTTTAATAAAATCCGACCCCTGTGACATAACAAACGCAAGGAATAAACTCAATTATTCTGTACTGAGTTGTTAAAAGGAAGGAACAAGCAGTCACACACATTCCCAGCTTTCACGGATGATGGTATGCATCCAGTAGGGCGTTTGTAAATCTTTACGGATTTATGTTGTTGGATTTTGTCAGGTTGCAACACAGCAGACTGCCTGCCAGGGGTTTACTGGAGCTTAGTCTGGGCATCCCAGACAACCGTGTCCAGACTAGGGTGCAATTGTCAGCGTGTAGCGCTGGAGGACGTCTGACAACACAAATCCTTCCGCAACCTCTGGACACAACCACAGGGATTAACATAACACTGCTGGTTCACATCCAGAGAGAGAAGAAGTTTGATAATAGCCACAGGTGCAAACGTACACATGACGCATTAAAGGGACAGTTCACCCCAAAAAAATAATTCTGTTATCATTTATTCATCCTCATGTCATTCCAAACATGTATGACTTTCTTTCTTCTGTAGAAAGCAAAAGAAGATATTTTGAAAAATCCAGCCCCTATTGACTTCTGTTGTATGGACACAAAACCATTGAGACATTTCTCAAAATATCTACTTTTGTGTTCCACAGAAGAAAGAGTCTCATACAAGAAATGAGGGTGAACAATTTGTATTTTTGGGGGAACTATCCCTTTAAGCAGAAAAGCTGACAGTGTGCCACATGTCTTGTATAGAAAATAACAAAATGCATATATTTTCCGCTATTCATGATAGCACAACTTAACATCAAACATCTACTGTCTCTTATTATTGGTCCACCAGACAAAAAATCCAACCCCCTAAACTCCCGTCTCTGATCTTTAGAAAATGCCGCAGAGACAGAGCTGGGAAGGGGCGGAAGTCTTTTAATAAAGACACAAGACCTATCAGAACAACCGCTATGCTGTAATTTTATAAGCACGTAATCATGGGAAGTACCGCCACATTATGACCCATTCAACCACAGCTCATCTCAAAGTAAAAAAATACCACTTGGTGACAATTGTGGGCACAAAGAATAATTATGAAAGATGTCAGCAAAGATTAAGTGTAATTTAAGAGCAGTTCATCTCAGGTCTCTGGCCCCGGCCCATCACTGGCTCAAAGGAGAAAAGCAGAGTGTGACGGCTCCGGTACACTGACACTCAGGGGCGCGTCACGTTTTAATTGCTATCGTCCTCTACAAACAGAGAACATCATAAGGACAACGGAGGAAGAGATAAAGAAAAAAAACACAAGGCAGCACAGTCATTTTTCAACAATTTTTTAGACCATCTCTTATTTTAATAGGTCGTATTTTTAGATTTTGATAATAATAAAAGCCATAAATGATGAAACAACGCAAATAAAAGTATTTAAATCCAAAAATAACAATAAAAAAAATTGACTTTCTATCCAAACCAACTCTAAACAAATAAATAAATAAATTAGGGATGGACCGAGATGTACATTTTGGCCGATAACCGATAATTCTTTAACATTGGAAGCTGATAACCGAGACATTGACCAATATAGTGTCCACATATTAATATTAAATTCCCTTAGACTGAAACAAAAGTGGACAACTGCTTTTATTTGAAAAAATTTTCATTGTAAAACAAGGTAACCATTAGTTCTCTTATTTCATCAGAATATCATGTACAAAGCCTACATTGCAATAGTTAACGATTCTTTAACCTTCAAACGTTTCTGACATATTTAATAAACAAATTATAGATGTTCTTCCTGAAAAATGTTTTCCATAGTTTCAAACAATATGCTTTTGTTCCTATAATTTACACATTCATAAATACTGTAGCAATGTTTTGCTAATAGCAGTAAGGGAATGATCACAACAGAAAGATTGTACTGTACGCCTTTTTAACTGCGAGCAGCGTGCAGATGAAGCAGTTTAACCATAGGAAATTATTTAAGATTTATCGGCTTTAATATATCGGCATACATTTTTATTATCGGCATTAAAAATGACAATTTATCGGCCGATAATTTATGGTGCATTCCTAAAATAAAAAAAAATGCAATGTTATTTGTTTTTCATTAATCTATATGATTATATATTACAATATATACTTTCAAGTAATATATTGAATGTACTGTACGTAATACAATCAGCAATAACAAGCAGGGATTTAAACTTCATTCGCCGTAAGCTTTTCAAAAACTTGTTTATTTCAGCATCATTGCGGTTCCTATTAGAAGTTTTTAAACCCACACCATCATCTCAATGGATTTGCTCCCAGTGTTACAAACACACTAACAAAGCAATTTGCAGAGGAAATCCCCTCTACTTATGTGCCACAATGTGTCTAGGCAAGTTATAATGTCGTCACATTGAAATCCAAATGTCTGTTTACGTGTAATAATTCCCATTTCAGGAGCAGATAGTCCTTTAACTCCACTGTATATGAGCTTCCCTCCGGCGCATTTAGTGGAGGGGAGAGGAAATCGTTGCACGTAATCCAAAATCATGTCACAATCCCTATTTATGACCGCACAACTAATAATACAAACATGTTTTCTGTCACACAGATCTGCCGGGCACATGAAACACACGCGCTGCTTCAACATCCTCTAGGGAGGACGAGGCCATTTGGGGGTAATTTAAATCAAAAACAGCAATGCCCGACAATGAGTGTACTGTGCTATGAAGTGCAAATGTAAAACTAGATTTTCGTTCATGAATAAACCATATAGTTCCACAGGAGGTTGTTATGGATGGCTGCTATTTGACCACCCAAGTAAAAGAGCCCACCCTAAAATCTGTGATGTGTGTCTATAGATATAACTTAGATTCCTCATTCAGTTCACGTGTATTATATAAATTCCAAAACCAAACTAATAATGTCCACAGCATGTTCGGTGTAGTGCAAAGCATGCTGGGATGTTTCCCTCACCTGGGGTACAGGCCCACCCCCACATCCTGCAGTTCTCCATCACTGATGCTGAAACAGTTGCAGGTCACCTGTGTGAAAACCAGAAACAAGGTCATAAAACATCCATCTGTCTGTCTCACACTTGTTTACGTTAAGTATTTTTCAAGCATTTTTTAATATCCAGGTATGCAGTACTGCAGGGAAAACACTCCATATGCATATTGTGTGGAAGTGACAAATAAAGGACTTTGAATCCAGTGTTCCTGTAGCTCAATAAAAGATCCCAGCGTTGGGTCAAAATAGGGACGAACCAAACCGTTGGGTGGTTAATTTACATATGCTGGGTTGTTTCAACCCCAAATTCTGTGTTGTTTTAACTAATTGTTGGGTCGAATAGAATCGTATTCTGGGGAAACTTAAACCAGCGATTAGGTGCGTCCCTATCTGACCCAACGTCGGGTTGAAAATATCCCAGAATAAGGTCATGGATATGATCTCCAGAGAACATATGCTGATGTATACATTGACTTAGGGTAGGCATTTGCCAAATACATAATTGTACATGAATAATCTTGAACTCTGAAAAATAACTGTGATACCAAGCAAATCCAAACATAGAATATAAAATGCCGGACTACTTTCAGCTAAACTTCTCCAATACAGTTAAGCTGTTGTTCATTTGTATTTTGAAGAAAAAATGATGTGAACTAACAATGCATTTTTTGCAAATCCAAATTGCAATCATAACTGGTTTGATTTGACCAGATCCCAGATGTTGACTATCAGTCTCCACATAGGTCTTTAGAGAACACAAGGGACTTGTTCAGCGAGCTCTGCATGTTTGTTTGGTTGCTGGCTGGCTGTCTGATGGCCGCGGGGACGTTACAGAACTGAGGCTGGACGAAGTCCATCTACCAGAGAGATGAGGGTAAATGCGTCTGGTAGGAGTCATGGTGAATTAAAGTGAGAGAGGAGGAGACAGGAATCTGATGGGTTTTAAAAAAGCTTGAGAGCACAAATGATTGACGTAAGTGGAGGAAGAGAATCAAACACGTGCGGTTGCTATTACATGAGTGTGTGTGTGGTGTTGACACAGGGTGTGAGGGAGAGAGAGACATCATTACGTGATTATAATTTATTAACACTAAAAATGTATCCTTAATTTATATTTATTGATGTGTTTGAGAGAAGATCTGATACACAATATGTGACAACCACCCTGGATCACAAAATCAGTCTTAAGTAGCACGGGAACATTTTTAGAAATCGCCAAAAATACATCGTAGGAGTAAAAATGACAGAATTTTCTTTTTGTCAAAAATCTTTAGGATATTAAGTAAAGATCATGTTCCATGAAGATATTTTGTAAATTTACTACCGTAGATGTATAAAAACTTTCTTTTTGTAAATGGATGGCCTGCTACAGTGCACCTGGTTAACAACTTCTACGGTGATTTTCTCAATATTCGCACCCTCAGATTCCAGCTTTGTAAACAGTTGTTGTTCCGCCAGATGGTTTCATATACTAACAAACCATATATGAATAGAACGCTTATTTCTTCAGCTTTCAGATGATGTAAAAATCTCGATTTCGAAAAATTGACTCTTAAGACTGGTATTGTTGTCCAGGGTCACGTATGAGGATAACGTTGACAAAATCAAAACCCTGAATTCAAATTGGTTTTGTTATCCATACATACATATACTGTATATATAGATATATATATATAAATAAAACAAAATTATAACGAGAAAACATTGGCCGGGCATATCAATCAATTCAAGCTTTAAGGTTTTTCCGATTGCTACAAAAGGGTGCTTAAATATTGACAACGTTTTCATGTTGGATCAATTATTCGTTGAATAAGAACAAACTATTGAAACCATTGAGGCTGAACCATAACATTGATCTCAAAAAGCACAATGACCAAGAATTCGACCCAAACACCAACTGAGAGCAGCAAACTCGGTCGACTCAAACTTATGAAAACACATTCGGGCACAAGAACAGTTTTTTCACATTCCATCTCCACCTTGAAAAGTAAGTACACCACCACTACAAACCCAATGTGCAATATTCTGTAATGCCATAACCTTATATACTAGGGTTATAAATAATAATATAAATTCATTATATAATAAAGTGCAATTTCAAAATAGCGCAGATGGAAGTGGAAATTTCAGCAGGTGATTTACACACATTAAAAAACACAGACGAAATATTTAATTTCCATATTGACCAAAACAATCTACCAAGAGTAGCGCAAATAAGCAAGGGGTTTAAGAATGGTTAGGCCTTTAAAGCAACACTTTGTAGTTTTTCAACCTTGAAAAAATGTGTCTAAAATTATTTCACAACAACTCCTAAACGGACAAATTCTACCGTCGCTGCTACCTGAGCAGCCTCCTAGAGGATAAAACCCTAACCTGTGAGTTCTGTGTTCGGGTCGGTACACACAGCCCCGCCCATCCCCTGATTGTGGAAGAGTGCGATATGGCTTTCAAACAACGTTTCGGAATTTGTTCTATAGTGTCGCTTTAAATAATGCTGCAAATATCAGTGCGATGTCAAGCCAAACCTTAGCAAATCGCGTTTGCAATGTTCATTTATTTATATTAATACTCTCCACCCATAAAGTTTGAATCTGAAGAGAAAACTCTTACCAATCTATAGGTTATGCAACAAGGTCAGTCACAAAAACAGTCGTGTCCATGACTTTTTTGGCACCAATTTTCACTTCATGTCTTCAGTTAAATACTAACAGTATTTGTTTTTACGCCAAAAGAGGCGTTTGTGCGGCAGCAAGCTGTTTGTCAATCTGACTCATAGTACTTCATATGCACATCTTCAAATAACCCAACTTACATCTTATGTTTAAAACCTTCATTTTCTCTTTTAATCTAACTATAGTGAGCTTTTTCTCATTTCTCACTTAGACTTGACAAATTATTTCTGATTTCTCACAACGAAAAAATAGCACCACACACAGAGGAACAAAACGAATGAAATAATTAACACACAATTAAAAAGAACAGCCAGGAAGGAGCCTTCACTGATGTTGCCTTTATATTTATCACTGAAAACATATTTCTGGCACATGTCCAGGCAATTAATGGCTAATATACTGTAGGTGTGGAGCTCCTGTGAAGACTGGAGGCTCTTCATGTGGCGCCATCGCTGAGTCTTTCATGTGGGCTGCGTGAGATGGGTATCAAAAGGTGAGACTGAGCGACTGCGTGGCCTCGGTCTGCCTGACAACAGCCTGAAGTGTGTGTTTGTGTGCGTACAATATTCTGAGGTTTGGAGGCGTCTCACTCATGTCTCCAAAATACAACCACCATTCTAGGGTAATGTTCTCCGTCGTACATAATCAGGCCTCTGGTCCCGCTCCAGGGGGGACATCTTTTAAGATCTGTTCTTAAAAGTCTTCCATTGCAGACTTTGACAAATCTGTGCACAGTGTGAGACCTTCTTCTGAATCTCAACAGGAGACATTTTCTCAAGAGAATACCTGATACGCAATATGTGAAAACCATATGTGGATAAAGTTTAAAGTTTGCCTTTCATTTACGTCTAAATGTTTGACAAAATCAAAACGCTGAATGCTTGTCAGACTTCTGACAGTAATCCTGCAGGAGGTACGAAAAAAACGCTCTGATCTCTGGAAATACACGGCTCGCTTCTTTCCCTCTATAAAGCGAACGCAGAATAAACCTCCTGTTGTAAAGCAAAACCAGAGACATGCTTTGAATGCGTCCGCTAACATTGTCACTTCATCCTTCAAATGTTGTTTGGCGCATTCTAACAATGAAAAAGCACGTGACGCAGGACAAACAGGCTGTTGCGCTTTTAACACGAGCCAAAAAATAAACATGGACTATATGAAATAGATGTTGTGGGATAAACACTGTAAGTCAATATGAGAACATCCAGACCCACATGCGACATCGAGCAGATGTGAACTGACCTCCAACTCGAGGAAAAACACAAACACTGGATTCATTTACTCTAGCAAACAGAGAATGGCGCAACAGACCGCCACAATAAAATATTGAAATACATTAGAATGCACATTTCTGACCAGAGAAAGAAACAGATGAGAATTGTGTGGAAATAGTAAAGGTTGAATCGCACAGAAACATATTCCAGTTCAGCCATATACATTGTTAAACTTTCATAAACAAAATGTCAATATCAGAATTATTATTTTGTTCTTAGTATTATTTTGCTTCATTCACTTTTCGAATTGTTTATTAATTTTAATTGTTTTGTTTTTATGTACATTTTTGTAATTTTTTTAGCAATTTTGTGGTATGCTTCTATTATTATTTTAGAGTCATTTTTTATCATTTTTTTCCGAGGCAACATTTCAATTTTAACAGAAATTTTGAGTAAACTACAACTCAAAATGCAAAATGGATTTGTGGGGGAATATATAGTTTAACAGGTTAACAATGTTTAAAGTTTAATAAGCGTCATCTGCAATGCATTTGGATTTAATGAAACCATAAAATTTGAAGATACACTTTAGTATTTACTTTAGTATCTAGTTTCATCGGACGCGCTTACCTGGACAGCAGTAAACTTTCTCTCGGTGTTTGTTTATCGGTCTGGCTGGTGTCTAACAATATAACTATTTCTATTTTATTTAAATTATGTTAGTATTAATTTATATTATACTTTTATTGAATAATAAAGTTAGTTGAATTTTGTTGAATGTGTCCTGTAGTTTGGTTCATTTAGAACGCATTTAAAGAAACCGTGTAGGATCTTGAAATCTTGAAATCTGGCGGGTGAGCTTGGTTTCACAGTCTAAATTTGTGAATGTGTATTGGAAATGAAGGGCAGTCCACGAACGCACACATGCGCAGTAACGTTTGTTTATTTTGTTGCTTTGAAACCATCAATAGTAAACCGTTGTAAATGTATACAGTATACTTTAATATGTACGGTAAGGATTAAAAACACTATAGTATATAGAAAGACAATATTTAACCCAAACATTTTTCCATTGGGAAAAATCTGAATAAGTTGGATTACATGGATATTCTTTACATACAACATCACTACATTTTGTTAGATCTGTGCTTAAAACAAAAAAATTATTTGCCAGAAGATTTGTTGTTTAACTGGCCCTGGTGTTACTGCTTTCCTGTAGCTCAGTGGTGTGGGTTCGATCCCAGGGGATTGCAAATACCTATGTAAAATGTATAGGATAAAGCAATGTAAGTTGTTTTGGATAAAAGCGTCTGCCAAAAAAAAATAAAAAAATAAAAAGAAGACAAATATAAATAATGTTTGCAGTGTGCTGGATATGTGGGAACACGTTTACAGAATACCACATACTGTCTAGAACAAAGCAGATATCCGTGATCTTCTACATGGTTTGGTTTCTCAATAGGACGGCGCTCCACTGACACAAAACAAACTCCACTGCAGACCTGTTAACTAACAGTGTGAATCACTCTTTCTATGTTTCCAGCCAGCCCGTGCCATCTGCACAAGCAACACCTCGAACAAACTCAATAAAGTTGCCTCTGAACTTTTTTTTATGTTTTCTGGCAGAGTTTGATATTAAATCATCGCACTGTGTGGGTTAAATGAAATAACTTGAGAGGTTAAATCCCATTATAATTATTACTCATATAACAGTATACTTTGTTATTTATTTTCTTATCCCTGTTCTTTAAATACCTCTAGTTTTGGATACTCAATTGTATTTCAATTTATATCTTTCACAAAGCCAAACTAAAACAAAATGTGCCTAGTAGATGAACACAAATGAAATTCGGAACATCCAGAAAATGGGCATATGTCATTGGTCAGACTCATCCTCTCACATCTGCACTGAAAACCAATCAAAATGTAAAACATCCCGGTTCATTTGCATACCAGCAAACCATGTTAAAAAACAAAACTTGTATGACTTTCTTGTGTAGAACATATAAATAATGTCATACAGCTCTCTTACATAGAATTAAAATATACACTAACCAGAATTGTTTAAAAGCAGCTTAAGATATCAAAATACATTCATATATACCGTATATATATATATATATAGTATTACACAATCATTGGACCATTACTGTCATCCAAAAAAATGCCAACAGCACCACAGACACGCAACACAAAATATTGCACCAAACGATCCCGGACAGCAACCAGAACTCTGTCAGAGCTCATCCAAAATAAAATCTCCCAGTGAAAAACAACAGTGGACATATTTGTCTAAAGTGTTGTTTTATAGCTCTGAAAGCCCTTATTTAAAATCAGAAAAGAAAGGATAAAAAGAAAACAAAGGGCGAACGGCATCGCCGACAATAGAACAACTGTCTCCTCTCGCAGCACTCTCATCCACTCGCCTAGCCGTCTCATCAACACACCTGCTCTCAGGTGGGATCAAAGCAGGTAGTTTCATCACAATGGCAGAATCCAGAGGAGACAGATAGCCGGTCTTGAGAAGGCTTTAGAGCCCTGCCACTCAATATAATAAATAGGTTTCTACTCTCGCCCGTCCCTCCCCTTAGATCTGCAGGTCTCTCTGCAGCTCACCGACCTGAGAGTGTTTTCGAGAAAGATTCTGACACACCAGGTCTCAGAGAGAATATCTTTAATCAAACGCTGTCTCTTCTTACGGCTGGTGGTACGTGCGGGAAAATCTATACATTTGTAGCCTTTGGGGTGACATTGGGTTTCTGACTTGAACTCATTTTTCTTCAGTCGTAGTTGGGAGAAAATTAAATGGTGTCACTGAGGAACAAATCAGTTCCTTCTATACGAAACTATATAGAGAAGAGTCTGAGAAATTCATTTTTTTGGTCCTCAATGTTGATTTTAAATCGTGCATACAAACATCTGCATGCAACATCGACCTCTCATTTAATGCATAAGAGATCCACACGATTGTAATATCTAACGTTTGTAGAAAGGCTTTTCCATCTCTAAGTCGATTAGGCAGCTCACCTGCTATTAAATTACCAGGAAATTACAAGAAAACAACCAATTGAACCTCAGAGTGAAGAGCAAGGTATGCATCGTTCTCCTCCAAAGATCTGCAGCCCTGGAGAAGCACTCATGCACATCATCCACATCTGCGGTTGAGACCGGTAAGCTAGCAGGATGCCGTACACCCTTGGCCAACCACTGTAGCGGCAAGAGCAAATCTTTTATAAGAGCAACTAGGCAGAGTGTGATGTGTTCATTACAGAAGGCCATTAGTGTTTATTTACAGTGTCGAGACTGCGGGGAGAGGTTTTCTCATATCTCTTTTAGGAGGACAGGGCGCTCCGCCAAACACGCTAATGCAGCTTTTGAACGGAAACAGAGTTGGTTGGTTCATAACATTTAAGGCTGGTCTACCAGAGGGAGGATTTGAGCATTCAATGAGATGATGAGGAACACGCTTTATTATCTCACTGACTCATCCCTCGTACACAGAAACACTACAGTACGATTTCTACAGATGGGAAACTTAGGGAGTTAGCCATTAAAATGTTACAGGTTTTAATAGAAAAATTATGTAGATAAGCTACAAGTATCTTTTAAGACTGTTATCTCTTAAGGGCTGTCAGGGAATGATATAATGTAACGGAACGTCATATTATGTAATTGTATGGCTTATTGTCATACAATATAATGAACGTAACAAAATATAATATTATTAGTATCTTAATAATAATAATATAATTCAATAATTCACTATAATGCAATCATGAAACGCTGTCAGTTAAAAATATATTATGTAACGTAATGCATTTCAACGAAAAGTAATAAACTTAACTCTCTGTCAGCATTATTGTTACATTATTAAACTTAAAATGTAATATTACAAGTATCTTTAGGTTTAAATAATGCTTAATACAATAATGAAAAGACCATGCAGGGTTGTAAATTATTAATGTAATATAATGTATAGTAATTGAATATCACTCTTTTTCTGAATACTTGATATATAACATTATTATAATAAAACATAATATTACAAGTATCTTTTAAGGTTGAAGAATGCTTAATCCACTAATAAAAAGACCAAGGGGTGCCAATTAATGTAACAATGTAATGTTACAATAAAATAAAATAATGTCATGTAAAGAATAATTAAAAATAACAATTCAATTACATTAATGCACTTGGAAGAGATGTTCTTCGAAAACAATGTTATTCCATAAAACACTAGAAACATTCATAACGTAATGTAATTGAAAATGAAATTGCTCAAGCTCTTGAACCGTTCACACTAAAACAAAGTCCTTTTACTAGGCGGGTGGTGATTTGCTGAACGAATCAGTCAGTGTGTGCTAGAGAGCGTGTGTGTTTGTGTGTTTGTTTGTGTGTGTTCGTCTCAGTGTGAGAGCGAGTGAGAAACAGCAGGCTGTTTTCACATGATGGCATCTCCACCTGTCTGCTCTGACATCTGAGGGGCCTTGACATCCGTAGCCCACGGCGACAGGACCTGCACTCACGCAGTCACCGTGTGAAGCAACAAGCTTAAAACTAGCAAAATCCATCTTTAACAGAGCTCACATCAGACCACAACTCACATTATACACTGCTGCCTGACCTTTACCACTGTAAGATACTTGTGTGAAATTGGTTTTGTGGTATTTCCACCACTGTAAAAAAACCTGCATGGGCTGTAAGCGCCTGTGGTACAGCGATGCTATCAGACGTGATGTTATTTTGATGTATACCATGACACTAGGTGTTCATGTACCAAGGTGCATCAAATGATAAAGTAGATCAGGGGAATTCAATTAAAGTTCCAAGTGGTCCAGTCTTTATTTTTTCTTCCAAACGAGGGTACAGACAACATGGTTTTTGAAAATAACATATAATAAATATATAATCAATTTAGCCCATATGGATTTATTTATATAAAAGATATAATATTTTTTCAGGCCGTTTGTTTTATATTTTGACATCAACTTATCAAGTCTGATAATTAATATTGGTAAATAAAAAGGCAGCTGACAACAAAGAGACAACAAATATAATTTAACAATCAAATGCTCTCATAATAACCAGAAAACAAAGTTACTTAATAAATTAGCCTTTCCATCCCATTCATGTCAGAACTACTTCTATCTTTAAATAATAACAAAATGTGAAAATGCTTGTGAAAACCCAGCAAGTTTTTGTACTGTTTTCTACACAAATTCATCCTTCAGAAAGAATATTCTTTGAAAATACAACAAAATCTTCAATATTGACTGAATAGATTCATTTTAAAGATTGAAATCTGAGTGAAATTACTGCTAGATTAATGTTCACATATGTTTACATGCTAATCAATAATGCTAATGCTAAATGTAAATAAAAACCTAATGGTTCATAAAATATCACAAATCTAGTCGAAAGGTTGGAGACATACAGCAACAGTAAACCGACAGACAGATACAAAAACTTAAAAATTGCTGCATTTTGTTTACTGTTGTGTGACTATTTACCTGCGTTGTGTCTGATGACTGTTGTTAAGACGTATCTTCTGCTTTTTATGCTGCACGTCTTTGGCGGGAGAGAAGCAGCGCGCGAGGAGCGGAAACGGTTGAAATGAAGCACGTTTGCGCGGTTGATAACGATATTAGGGGTATATAGCGGATTTTATAGCGGTAAAATATCAATCATATAAATGTTCCAGACAGCTCGTGTCATTCTCAGTTGTGTAGACGTGTGGCTCAATTTAAACAACCGAAATAGTCAATTTTTTTCTCGCGATCCGCCTATTGAGGATTGCAGCACTAAAGAAAAAAATACATAAACATCCTGGATGACATGGGTAATTGTATTTAGAAAGTCAACTCCTCCTTTAAGGATCCCTAATTTAAATGTATAATGTTTAAAAAAAAATTAAGTCAGGGGTTCGATGCCCAGGGAACATTCCAAGGGTCGATAATTTAGATAAAAGCGTCTGCCGAATGAGCATAAAGATCATTTTGGAGACTACTGAAGATGTTCTTTTCCAAAAAAGTCCTAACAAGAATGGTTTAGGGAAGAGTTCATCTATATTAATTGTAATTTGTTGTAAACATAACACAGGTCTATGGTATGTGCTCATTTAGATGACTAAACTGTATGTGTGCACCAACCCTCAGGATCACAGAGCTGAACCTTCAACCTCACCATCTGTGCCCTGCACTCCTGCCCCTCAAACACTGACAGACCCTCAATGTTTATGTGCCGTGTGGAAATATGTATGCACTCTAAATAAAGAGCCGCTGTCACTCATGCGTTATCAGTGATGTGAAACAAACAGTCTGGGGAACAAATTACATCCACAGCAGGTTGCGAGTGGAAATAGGGGATATCCACATCCTCACAAAAAGATCAATTGCATTCAAACTTCCCTTGGATGAGATCAAGTCAAACCTGTGTGTTTAGAATAAAGCTTTACAGACACTTACAGTCATACCTCTAGCGGTACAGTATGCATTTATTGTAAATAAATGTACTGGAGATCCTTTCACATATAATCTTTATTCTATAAACACGAGAATGAATGGTGTATACCACAGATAAACCCCAAACAGATGCCATCCATATCTCATGATAACTCATGACGCAAAGACCTCGTACACTCCCCACATTCTTGCTTTGCTATACATTAGGTCCTAAAAAGTCAGATTTTCTTTTTTAAACATTTTTACAAAGGTGTACGTCAGACAGTAAGCATCTCTCGATTCTTTCAGTACAGCACTTTATTTTATATCAAATTTCCTCCATTTAGAGCCAGTTGTTGAAAATTTGTATTAAACATATTTCAGGGAAATTGCCGAAGATGAACAAGACTTTTTATTTCATTTCTATAGAAAATAAGCATCAAATTCTCGAGGTGGATTGTGGGATTGATATTGTGTTTGTTTTCTTCCGATTCACACCGAGCTTCATTTTCTGACCGTGGACATTTTTAAAACAGTAAGACGGCCATTCAAATGATGAATTCCTGTCTCAAAGTATTTTAATCTAGCAGACTGATTCGAGAAAAAAACATCTTTTGTAAAATAAACAACTGGAAAAAGACTTCATACACGCGGCGTGACATTACCGTTTACATTTTGTAAGACAGTCGAGAGTTATTAATTCCTTTCTCAAATATGAAATCGTGTTCTCATTGCTCAGCAAATAAAAAATCTCACGTCTGTAAATAACTCTTCAATAACATATTTATCTGCCAGCCTTCTTAGTGGCTACGGTAGGTGAAGCAACATGTATAAATGAAAATTCAGCCAAGCATCACTGTCGTTGAATAAAAACATTTTCTAGTATCAGTCTAACACCGACTTATTTGTAGTGGAGGTGTTATTTAGTGATACCACCATAGATTTACATAAAAAAAATATTCCTTTGGCTATATTCATTTGAAGCACTATAATACATTGACAATATCACCATGAACATTCAAGGCAGTGATTTTATAGGTTATGCCCTATAATCATCAGAAACTGAGGTACATTTAAATCTATTCACAACATTATCTCACACAGGCAGGCATATCCGTGTCTGCAGGGCTCTGGGATCCACTTACAGCTACTAAGATTATAGCGGCACATTTTAAAGTACACTTACTACGCAGGACACGGCCGGAGCACATGAAATATAAATCAGACACTTTTGAGTCAGTACATCGTGAAATGTTTCATTCAGCTCGAGATGAAGCTCAGGGCATGTGGAAAGAGTAATAAATCAGTTAAATGTTCTCGAGAAGCTTCAGGAAACATGGGCCACCTTCTGCTGAAGTGTCTGACGGTGATTTGTGACAGCACTCGCCTTAAGTCAAATAGTGCTCCAATCCGTGTTGACCTCGTATTTTCTGCTGTTATACTTTCACTTACATTTATAATGTATGTGCACCTGAATATGAGAGATGTGACACAAATCTCAGATTTTCTGGTCTTCGACTGCACTAACAGAGATGTTAGACTGTGAGTCTATCGTACAGATTAGTGTATTCTCCTTTTTGTGTTTTCAAGTATTATGAATTGGACATTTAACTTTATTATTAAATTACTTTTTCTTATTATCTTTACTGAAAAAATTGGAAATACATTTAAAATAATACATAAAATAATAAAATAAATATAGAAATCACTTGCATTGTATAATGTACAAGTGCACACCGCAGGACAATATTCTTTTTTATATTCTGCTACTATATCTTATTCTTATTCAGATTTCAGTTGTTAATCTCTATACAGATTCATATTTCTATATAAATCCCACTCCTAGCGTTTTTATCATACTTTTTTTAGTATTTCTATTCTTTTGTTGTTTTATAATTATTTTGTATTTTATTAACTCATCTTCAATTCTATTCCATTCCATTCTATTCTTGAACTGTCTAGAAAACAAGACATTTTACAACGCATCTGTAAATGTGTACCTGACAAAAATAAAAATTTTGATTAAATTAATTGAATTAAATTTAAAATAGAATCAAGCATATCTCATACCTACAAGAACAGAATTTACCCATCACCAACCACACAGCGCTTTTTGCTTTGACAGACACCTATCAGATTTCCTTTTAATCATAGAAGATCACCCTATAGTTTCATAATAAAACCTTTATATATTTTTCAAATTGATGTGTGTTGTCATGATGACAACTGCAAAACTGTTGCATTGTGATGCACGATCCTGAAAATGTCCTCTAACAGCAAGTAATATTTGACATTAAAGTATACAGTCTACGGTATGTGACATTATTGGATGCCTTAAGAAACGGCAGCTCATATCTAATAAACGCTGTTATACTGCATGCAGGGAGTTTATGCCCGGAGCAAACGCACAAGAGCTCATTTCTCAGCGGATAAACTGGATACTGATGTCCTCCAAAAGATAATAACTGTCAGAAAGCTCATGGGGTCGCACACAAACATCATCTTTTTGGATTTGTACACATACATGTAAACTGTTCGCAACACAATGTGTACAAGCTCAACATGCTTTGGTTAAAATTGCTTTATTATTTTAAGTGATTTATGCTTTTATTGATTTGATTATGAAGTTTCTTGCATTCTTCTCATTTCTGTAAAGCTGCGTAACAACAATGCTGTGAATGTGCAATAGTAGCAAATCTGAAGTAAAATAAATATATGACCGTTTACATACTTTTTTTTCGATGTCGTAACAAACCGCTAAAAAGATTCTGCATGTTAGTACACGGGAGCCACGAAAATCTTGTTTTTCACGACCAACCGTTCTCTATGTGTATCCACCCGTGATTGACAGCTCTAGTTCAGAGTCACCTCTCCCACGCATCGGCAGGGCGAGAATTAAGGCTGGTTTTTATGAAAAGCACACAGCATAAAATCCATGTGCCATCCCTGGAGCTCAAGGCCAAATTCTGTCCCGTCTTCATGATGGAATCCTGAACTTGGTTTGAACTTGAGATATTAAAGAGGACAGCCGGTGACATCCCTCAGCACCATCAAACCTGCCAACATGACTCACTGGAGAAGTGATCTGATGAACTCTGCCCAAAATAACATCCTGGCTGTTGGTCGTGAGGTAATGGGTCAGAAACTTTTACTTCCTGTGGAACAGTGTGGAAACATGGAACTACGCGCCAAATGCAACAAGCGTCTGGTCACATGATGTCACATTATGCAGTAGCGAGCTGAGGAACGAGGTACATACTTACATAAAAAACACAAGCGAAAACCTTCCCTCTTCAAATGAGGTTAACATGCTTAAGGACTGCGCTGAGATTTAAATGCGACCCAAACTTTCACTATGTTTCGCTTTTGATGAACATGTTTGTACTGAAAGTGTTGAATGCAGTATAAAGATAGCGACATTGCATAAACACTTAAACAACTAAAGACTCAATTCAAACCTCGAATTCACATTTACGCACTTGGCAGATGCTTTTATCCAAAGCGACTTACATTGCATTGTACATTTTTGTTTCTGACTATGTGAAATCCCCAAGGATCGAACCCATGACCTTTGCGTTACCAGCGCCATGCTCTTACCACTGAGGAAAAGCATTGAAGGAATCAGTCTTCTAAAAATGTAGCGTATACAAATGAACTAGAGTCTCAGCAACACGTCTAAGTGCCTAGACCAAGCTCTTTTACATATTTTCCGGCTTTTTATTGGATAAGACAGTTGAGAGATCACAAGGCATCATAAATTTGGAGAGAGGGAAGCACCGGACTGATTTCATCAGGGATGAGACAGAGACTGAACTGGATATATCAAGAGCACTAAAGAGGGCACTAGACCATCTTATCACCAGTATGACAGGCCTGATGAACAGATTTCTGTGGAACGGAGAGGCTTTGATCAGATAAACTTTATCTCCGCCAGACAGCAGAGAGAAAGTGTGCACACATGTGTGAGTGTAGGCACTCGACCAACACAGATGGTGTTGTCCAAAGTGCAGCTATTAGATTCGGTTTCTGGATAAAGCACATTTCTTACCAAAACAACTGAAACAAAGACGACAAAGTATGACATATTAGGGAGTGTTTTGGTAGATTAAGGTAAGCATCCCTTTTAATATTGCTCATGCACTAAGAATAAGTGTTGATTTGTTATCTTTCTAAACTTACGGTGGTCCCTCAACAGGGAACAAAACTAGGCAAGAAACCCCCTACACTTACATTCAAAGATAGGTGAGTTAATGTATCCCTTTATCTAATTCCTTAACAATCTTGTAGTTTTTCATCAGCATCATAACATTACTACTGTAAATGACGTTTACACTATCTGTGGACATTTACAAGAACGTTTTATTTGCGAAACCCCCCACAGCACCTTTCATTGACCAAAACTGAATGTTGCGATGACTGATGCATAGAAACAGATTCATCTTACAACCATCAATCATGTACACACCAGCGTGCCAATGCGGGTCTCATGGCAACAGGAGCATGTAGCTAAATGTCAATGGTCATACACCAACATTCACACAACACATTAATAAAGAGAAACTCAATATCACATCTGTCCCCAGGAGGGTCTTGGAGAATCTGTCTATAAAACTCACTGTCTCTCTATATGGCACAAGACAAGAAAAAATTAAGTTCAGTTTGTCTTTGTTGTGCATTTCATTTATAAAGGGGCAAATGTACATACAATAGGTAGTCAACCAGAATGCCTGTTACAGATGCGGAAAACATTTAAAGACCATTTCAAAAATCATTGTACTATTTATATGTATGCGTTTAGCTAAAACAATCATTTTTGTTTCATTCTGTGAACTACCAACAACATTTCTCCCAAATGTCACACAAAAATATTGTTTTTATTTTCATTTACTTTAAGAAAATGAAAACTGGAGAAACAGGTCAAAAGAAAAGAAAAGATGCTCTGTTTTTTCAGACCTCAAATAGTGCAAAGAAAACAAGTTCATTATCACTTTTAAGTAATACAAAAGTTAGATTTCTTCACGTATTTAGGGAAATGTGAAATAAATATTTGTTAATTGTGATACCCGGTATTTTTATCAGAGATTTCATGTGTCATATTGTCAGTCTTTCACATTGCTGTTGGATGACATTAACTCCTGAGGTTTCATTTTGTTAAAATTCAAAAGACACTGGACTGGAATGACAACAATACATCTAGAAATGCTGATAAAATTAAATCTTAAAATGGTCTTTACATTATTTCCGCAGCTATAACGGGTAGCTAACAGATAAACCGTACATGTGTCCTATGGTGGGACAGCAAAAATGTTTAAAAAAAACTGAATCTATCTAATGCTATTTTATATTATAAATGTAATTATAAATAACATATATGATCATTTTGTTTTCTCATTTTTGCTGTCACGGTTCATTTGTCAACTACCCATTTATTTATATTCTATGAAAAAATTCAGTGTTTAAGTTAGGAGCATAAATGCAACGTTTGCATATTTTATTATATTTATTCATGATGCTGCCCGCTTTGCTCTTTAACTGTCAGTGTTTTATTGTACATACGGTGTGTTCGCTGTTTATTTAAAAAAAACGAGGGGCAGGTCAAAACTGTTGCCTTTGGTGACAGATGGTCGAACAAAATTATTTCAAATTCAAGACACACGTAGGCAAAATTATACAAACAGCACTGTTAAAAAAAACTAGCAGCTGTGCAGGTTTAACCTGACATCACTCTGTTCTCTTCCAGGTGAACTGACACAGTATTAATGTTTTGCATGTGTGCCCAGTCCTGACAACACCCCGGCTCACCCCTCTGCACTCATGACAGGGCGACGACCGTACCAGATAGCCACATCGGCCCTCGCGAGCCCTCTCACAATGGGCTAAAAAAACAGCCGCATACCGCCATCAGACCCCGGGTCATCACTAATCCACAGAGAAAACTATGGAGTCAGGCGCTCAGTAACAAAGCACAAAAGCATGTGAGTTGACTAAAAAGGTTTTTAGGCTGCTTTTAAAACTTCTGCACGCGAAAGTTAGCAGGAATGCAACCTGCCCAAATGTTCCTCCGGGACGTTGGCGCTCATAAAGATCTTCCCCTCCGACTGGCGGCTTGAAAAGAAGCGAGGATAAATTTGCTCAGACTAGGGATCAGGAAGATTAGCTGTGAAATGTCTGCTATGTTGAATTGGAAAGAAGAGGTCTTTGACTGCATATCAAGGCCTGCTTGACAAACCACATTCAGGTCCAATTCCACCTGCCAGGAGCCGAGTTATTATTGGCAGGGAGTTAAAACACGTGTTTGTAGTCTCGCCTTCTTGACATGAGCAGGCATTAAACTGCTGTTAAAGTGTGTCTGCGGTGCTGTGGAGGTAAACCGCTTTGCTGATAATGAACCTGCTCCGCTGCCACACCAGACGGCGCTGACGGTGATGGATGTCTGCCAGAAGAAAATGTTTGTGTGGTTTGGAAAGAGAGACGCAAGATCACGCCTGCCTGTCTGTCTGTACCCGTATCTCCCCGCCACATTAGAAGAACCACGCAGACAGGCAGAGCTTCAAACCTGCATGGAACGGGGTCTCTCATCCCAAAACTTAAAGTCTCAAAACAGAAAACAAGAAGTTAAGAGCCAGAAAGTTAAGAGAAAGCCGTTATCTTCTCCTTGATGATGCGGTGCTTATCTTGACCCAGTTTGCTGCTGGGGGTGAAAAGGTTTGGTGTATTTGTGTTTACACATCCTCTGCAACTTCAGTCCATATATACTGTGTACAGTATAAATATAAATGTCACAATCATATATTAATGCAATAAAAAATGTGGTTATGTATTTGTCATGGTAGCTATTAATTCATGGTTTTGATACCACAAAAAAATACACTAAACTAGAAATGTTGCCTTAGTAATAAATTAAAATAAGTTTAGGTGAGACACAAAAAAAGTATTAACAGATACAAACACATTTATAGCAACAAAACAAACAAATAAATACATTTAATCAATTCAATTAAATTTATATATACATGACAACTGAAAACAAAACTATAAAGCTCCAGATCCAGCGAGGCAGTTTTACGCCGAAGGAAACGCCTTGGTGGACACAGTCTCTAATCACTATAAATGAGAGGGGTGTGCATGAAAATAATATTTGCACCTCATGATCACACATAATTGCTCGTTTCTTCAAGAGTTAATACGTTTCATTTGTGCTCGCAGAAGTCTACAAAACAGTCTGATCCAATCACAGATCTCAAAATACAGTAACAATGTTAATAAACATCCACTGAGAATATCTGTTAGGTGCTCAGGCTCCACAAACTTTTATATGATTATGAAAACTTTAATGAGCTTTAGTAATAGTCCCAGAAGCATGAGGGACGGCACTGTTAACTCCACAGAGATCTGCAGACTCCAAAAATCGATTAGGAATGTGCATGTGAAGGATTTCACCACCCGTTGTGTATAAGATCTTCAGATGCATAGTCTAATATATATTTTATGATCAGCTCTGTCTCAGTGTTCTTATGTTGGATGTGACGTCCATTAGAAAGTATAAAAAAAATATACAGACAGTAAATTTGCTTCTGTAAATTGCAGTTAGTTGTCATGAAAGGGATTGCTTTGAGATTGATCTGGACTGATGGAAATTGGTCTTTGAGAGTGCAATTCCAACAAAATTTTGTTTTCTAGCTATATGATTATAATTAGAGTAAAATAATGATAAGTTTATTCTGAATGATGACTCAGATTGGTAAATGTCTAATTTGTAAAAGGTTTGATTGGATTGTTACAAATTGTATATTAAATAAAATAATATTTAAAAAAAAATGTATTGAATGAATAAATAAATAAATAAATAAGCCAGCTGATTTACTAAAAACTAAATACAAAACAAATTAATAAAACATAAAACTCTATTTTAAATAAATACATAGATAAGCAAGCTGATTCACTAAAACAAATGGAACAAATAATAATATTAAATAAGCAAACCATTTATTTATCCCTTTGGTAACAATAAGGTTTTGTCTATTGTTATTATTATTATTATTGCTAACATAAACAAAAAATATTTTTACAACATCTGTTAATCTTTGTTAATGATAATAGATATCATTACAGTTTGTTAATGTTCCTGGTGCATTGGCTATGAAAACAGATACAACTTCTGATTTAAAAAGCACAGTTAAAAAAACTGTAAATGCTGTAGAAGAATGTTAACAAATAAAACCTTATTGTAAAGTATGACCGCTTTTTCATTGTTGCACTGTGAAGAAAATGATGCAAACAATATCCTTGAATACAATAAAACTGTTGCCTCAGCAGAAACCCAGTGTCTGCATTGAAAACGTTGACATTTGATGTTATTTGTGTCTCAAAAGCGAAGCAGGTTGTTTTCTCTAATGCAGCATCTCAAATGAGATCACGGATGGTGCCGCAGACAGGGGGAGGGCAGGCTGATGGAACAGGTTAGGGAAGATGTGCACTTTCTCTCAGAAGATTAAAGGGCGGCTGGAGTCTGCCACGCTCCTTGATGCACTTAGGCAGGTATATTGCGCTGCCTTTGACCTTCACGGAGTGTCAGGGTGCAAATGCTCAAGACTTATTGTGTGTGTGTGTGTGTGTGTGTGTGTGTGTGGTCGCATTTGTTACTTTTGGATTTCCTGTAGCTCAGTGGTAAGAGCATTGTGTTAACAACACAAGGTTGTGGGTTCGAGCCCAGGGGATTGCACATACCTATGTATAAATGTATAGGATAAAGAATGTAAGTCGCTTTGGATAAAAGAATCTGCCAAATGCATAAATGTAAAATGTATCAATGTAGTCTGCCCGAGTCTGATGTCAAATCTGCTGTAAACTTTCAGTGTTCAGACACACAATCCACCAGTTATTGGAATATAAATATTTGTCTGTAAAATGCAAAAAAATACCATACACGGCAGACAACACAACACCCTTAATGTAAGAGTGACCAACATTTTGCCAATAGTATAGGTTTCTGGATCAACATTTTTTGTAATAGATAACATTTTGTGTTTAAAACTGTCTGTTTATCATTCCCCGATTCACATTTCACGATTTGATTTCAACCCATGTAAAGTACGTACTGTTAAGTTTTTCTCAGTTTTATTTTTCAGAGATGGCGATAGTGTCTAAAGCTTATCCATCTTTTAAAGGGAATACCCACATCCATGGGCATGCAGACAATGTGGCACTTACAAAAGATAGACGAGCGTTTAATAAAGGAGTCCAGGTGAGACTGTTGTCACAATGATCAGATATCTGTCCGTCAGAGACCTGGAACATTAATTTCCCTCCCGTCTGTAAGACACGTGGAGGAACAATAGCCCTCTCCTGGCATTCGCCCTTTAGTTAAAAGGTCAAAATGTCCAGGCAGGAAATAACATCATAATGTAGGTACCTGATATCCAGTGTATCTCTTTCTGTCTCCTCCTGAAAGCACAAGATCCACCATCCTTACCCTTCTACTACTGCAATAACAGTGTTAGTGGTGTCAATCATCAGATATATGGACTGTTATGAACCCTAATAAAAGGTGATCGTGATAAAGCATTATTTAACAGAGGTCAGGCTCAGAGGTCAGGGACCACAGGGAGAGGATTGGAGGTCCTTGCTAACCCATGTGGTAGATGTTCAATCAAAACATGTTCGGTGTTGCAAACCATTTACTTTAAAAGCGTTACATTGTACCAGGTCTGGTTTTAGATATTATGCATTCTGACTATTCAACACAGTCTTGACATCCAGAAATTTCTCTTTTTTTTTATTCACCCAGCATGAGATTTAATCTAATGTATTGCGGTAATATGCAGTCTCGTTCATATCAATATACATCGTCGCAATCTGATGGGAATTAATACCTATTTTATGAGGTGGCCCATTCGTGTTAATTACTACGTTCTTATTCAAATGTTTTCTTATGATTTGACTTCCCCCTGTGACGTTGGGTTCAGGTGCGGGCCTTTATCTCTACTTTGCCGTCTCATTTTTTGCAAAAATAGCCTTTGCTGTGATTTAGGGTTTGGGGTGAAGAAACTTGGCGTGTTGGCCAGCCACCTCGTATAATGTATGACTTCATTTGATATCAGACTATAAATGTATATACACACGGGTTCTGTGTATTGAACGTCGTGTTGACTGACACGCAAAAAAGGGGACATTTGTGTCCATGAACACAAATCAATAGATTCTAAATGTCGTACCTATATATCACGAACCGCCATGAGACTAGGTTGGACTATTTAATGCAAATTGTTATCATAGTATCTTTTTATTTATTTTATTTTCAAAAGAAATACTGCTATCAGTGAAATTCCTTTTCAAATTTCTTTATTTCGTTTTCTTATTTTGGGCCAATGAATAATAGTCAGAAATAGAAGGGAAACGTGCAAATAATAACAAGCTTCTATTTCAGAGTATGATTTAGATATTGACACTGAATAATTTACAACGCTATTGTATGTATAGTGCTCTCACAGTAATAGATTCACCCTCCCCACGTCACAATAAAAAGCAAACTTTGATCGGCGGATTTACATTTTCTTAAATCCAAGTTATCTTTTTAAGTGGGTCACTGGAAGCAGAGATGACCAGCATCTATGCAGATGATCTCAAGTCTGCCGGCACCGTACCTTCATCCGCTGTGTACTGATAAAGCTATCATCAATGTTTCCAGGCCAGATGAGTTGGCGGAATAGTGTTACATAGTTGGCCTTGTACCGCACCAGTGACTTCATTCATTTGAAGTCCTCCACTGAACAGAGTGACTCACAACAAAGACTTTCATTATCGTGGTCCATGAGGCCCACACAGCGAGGATGAAGATGAAGGAAACCAGTGGGTGCTCACATAACCATATTGTTGGACTGAAAATAATAATGTTCGACTGGCTGAGCTCCACGTCTCAAAGGAAAGTCAGACAAGTGATGGTAAAAACAGGAATGAGATATTCATTATTATAGTTTGTTAGTAGTGCTAGTAATACTTTTATTAAATCATTTAAATACTTTCAGCATGCAAAATTGCGTAAAAGGGAATGTGGTATATCGCTATTTTGACAATGTTTTCTCCATCTTGGATTTTCAGAAAAGGTCAAGCTGACATCATTTGAATTCATATTGTTTGGAACATATTGTTTGGAATGCACCGAAATGCACAAGTTTTGGATGAGTTTGCATTTCCGGTCGGCAGCATTCGCAATTTCGCATGCATGTGAATGTACATCAATGTAACAAGAGAATAAGTATTCACAAGTAACAACAGCAAAACAAATCTTGACAACCAGCCGAAATACCCTAGCAAGCACACAGCATTGTGACTACTTAAAAATCCACATAGACAGGCACCTCAGACACCCCCAGCATCAGTTTCGCATGGACAAAAATCAACCAATTAAAAATAAAACACGACTATCCTTAACTCAATCCATGTAATCATTCCTCACAGACAGGAAGAAACCATCAAATTTTCCAAAATCACATGTAAAAACATCAGATGCAGAAAGGTTAAAACCAGGCTAATGATGAAGCCCACCGATCCATTGACTACATTTCTCGTTCATGCGCGTGTGAAATTATCCCGGTTGCCTCTGATCAATAAAGCGAAACTGTGAAACCGCATCTCTGATGCTAGCAATAGCAATCAAATTTCATTAACTGTCCTTCAGGAATCGATAAGCTTTCCTCTTATAAGCGATGCAGTTATTTAGGGGGCAGTTTCCGGGGTAAATGGTCTAAGAGAGGGGCAGTTAACCCGGACACTAGCGTCTGGGGCAGGAGGGAGCAATTAATGCTTTTCCAGTCAGCGTCGGCTGGACGGCAAACAACATCAGGGCCAAAGAGTTACAGGTTCAGGGTCAGCGTCTGAGAATGCAGACAGACACAGTCTGGGTGCTCCGAATGGACACCTATTACACTGACAATGAAAAAACCAATGTTACAAACTCAGAATCCTGTATAGCATGTATTTGACTGACTAGATAAACAGCTTCTCGTCTCATCTCTTCAGCATGGAGCAAAATAATGGAAGAATTATCAGACTTTCAAGGCTGATCGTAGTGTTTAATAGCTGGAGAAGTGAACGGTACTTAATGTAATCATTTAAAATGGGTCTTTAGATAAACAGTTTTATATTTACTGAAACTATCTCTGTTGCTTTCAAAGCTCATTTGAACGTGGCACATGAATCTGAAAATAAGATCTCTGTTATTTTCAATTGTTGCTCATAGACCGATGGATCTCAAACTTTTCAGATCAAGTTCCACCTTTAATAAAATGAGTTGGTAATGACTGCCATAGAAAATCACATGAATAAACACTCAAATTAATAGTAGAGATGTGAATCTTTATCTTAAGACTTCTTCATCAAATTTTGATGTATTATTTATAATACAAACACATTTTTATTTATCAGCTTTTTTCAAACTAAAGAACATGTTTTTCAAGTTAGTCAGAAGCAATAGTGGACACAAAACACTTTTCTGTAGTGCAGAGTAAACAGGGCTCTGTAAATGACTTTTATGGGGGATTTATTAGCTCTGTGGGGATCTGTATTAAAGTCAAACAATGTGGAAAGAATATTTACGTATACTTAATTATGAAGAGAGCAGCAAATATTACAAACAGAGACTCACACTTTACTCTTCAAAGCGGCACGTCAAAACTAAATCGAAATGCACGCATTATAGATTTAACCTTGAGTAGATGCAGACGCACTTTACAGCAATAACACAGCAGTTCAATTGCAGAAATACATAAGAAGCTAAATTTACACGCAGCTCATCGGAAGAGAGAGAGAGTGACTGACATCATAATTGAGCTGCCCATCACGCGTTACGTCGACCAATGATAGAGAATAAATGCTAATTCATAAAACTATATTAAAATGGCACATAGACTGAAATGTATTCCGTATTTTTCTATAATGTATTTAAAATTTGAAATTGTATTTAAGACACAAAATGTAAATTAATATCGTTATTAATTTTCTGTCATGTCACGTACCACCGGGGGTCTCTTCAAGTACCACAGTTTGAGAACCACTGTCATTGACAATAAATAGAGAGGAACATGAGACTCAAGTCGTCAGCTTACTAGATGTGTATCCTGATAAAAAAGGTAAAAAAGAGGTTCTTTTATATGTCAGTTTAGTTGTCATGTCCTGTGGAGAACAGCCATTGCAAGATACATCAAACCTGTTCCAACTTCACTTTAGTTTCCGTTCTTGGAATCGTGCCATCACTCTATTCTGCAATATTCTGCATGTGCTCCGACAATGAAAATAATCAATTCAACAACGCAGATGCTATTTTGAAAGCGATCACACTTTACCTGGAGTTTCTTAAATAAGTGAAAACAGCTGGAGAATAAATCGAAAATGAGAAAACATCTTATTTTATGGAAAGAAGGAAAGAATGCAGAATAGATTCAAATAACAACTGTGCGCTTCGAATATTAACAGAGACATGAAACGTTTCTTGCATTCAAGTGTTTGGTTTAGAGAGATAAATGATGTAGACTTCACCTCTGTTTTAAAAGCTAGTAAACTTTCTCTTTGTAGACAGCATCATAACCGGCATCAAAACTTTATAAGTGACTAAACAGTAATAGCAGCTAAATACAACACGGGACAATCGACTGGATGATGCAAAACGGTCTGACATTCACATGTTGCGATGCTATTATATCAATACTATTCAGAAATGAGTAAACTATGTTGTGTTTTTATAACTACATTTCTTTGGCCATGTCTGCCATCTTATATTTCTTTTATCACAAAGCTTGGTGCAATGCATTATGGGATCTTCAAGACACCCTTTACAGTTCTAATAAAGATAAATCCTGGTTTTGTATGCAGCTCGTAAGTTTTAAAACAGAACTTCTTCATTTTAACACAATATCCTCTATCTTTAAAACATCTTAACCAATCTTGAGCAACACGAAAGGCAAAGCTAACCTCACTTGTCCTGCATTACCAGAACAAATGGTTCATGCCTATGTTGTGAGCCAATTCTAATGCAATCACCATTGCCTGTGATAACCCCCTGACATCAGACCCTGATCACAGCCTCCAGCTATAACACAAGTACACGACGCTGACAGGAATAAAAAGAGTTTGAGTGTTAGCCGGAGCAGGGATACTCCAAATGGCGCTCTGTTAAATTAACAGGAACATTTGAATGGCCTTTTCCCGTGTGACAGATGCTGTATGATTTATTAGCAGGGCGTCTTGTGACTTGGTTTTCTTGCCTGTGTATCTCCCATAAGTCAAATTAGTCATCCAGCCTAATAGCCGACAGTTGTTTCAATTAAGTAAGAGTCACTAGAGGTGGTGAGAAGAAGAAATCAAAGACCAAATGATTAGTATTTCACTATGATGTATGCCATTTCAAGATCCAGGTAAGAATCTAAAAATAAGCAAATTAAAACACAGTGTGTCCATACAATGGAAGTCAATGAAGTAACAGACATTCTTCAAAATATCTTCTTTTGTATCTGAAGAAATAAAGTCATAAATGTTTGAAATGACATGAGGGTGAGTAAACGATGAATTTTGCTTTTTGGGTCGTCTATCCTTTTGAATTTAAATGGATAGTTCACCCCAAATCGTAGTAGTGAGACCTTCAGATACTTGTGACAATGTGAGTTGTTTTCATATTTTACTTTTTTGCATTTTCTTACATGCACAACCGCACATGTTTGCCACACGCGAAAAAAAACAAATGTACAGTAAATCATAATCTGAACTCACGCAAGTATAATTAAATGTATAATGTAAGTTAAAGGTAACATGTTGAAGTGACAAAACATCCCGGCTGCATAAGCTGGTTTAAATGAAGAGATCATTCGTGGAAGATAAATTAAATCTCTTTCAGTAACACATAAAGCTGCACATGCATTGCTTATACAGCAGTATAATATTATGCTAATGAGAAGTCTCATTAAACCGTAGAAGATTTAATCAAGGTGAAATTCAGAAACCTCATCTGTGATTTAAAACAAAGATTTGCATGAATTCAGAATAAACAAAATAGCACTAATTCACTTAAAAATGAATGTATGGGCCAAATCAGAAATATATTGAAAATAAATCAAAGGGAGAGTTCACTCAAAACTAAAAGTCTGTCATCACTTACTCGAGTTGTTACAAATGTGTATAAATGTCTTTGTTCTGATGAACACAGAGAAAGATATTTGGAAAAATGCGTGTAACCAAACAGTTCTTGGCCACCATTACCAAATAACAATGGTAGTCAAAAGGGCCCAAGAACTTTTTGCTTTCCAAAATAAAATAACTTTTATAAAGCAATATTATAGTATATCCTATTATGGTAGTCAGTGGTGGCCAAGAACTGTCCGAGTATTCTTCCAAATATCTTTCTGTGAGTTGCTCATCAGAAAATAGAACTTTACACAGATTTGGAAAAACTTGTGGGTGAGCAAAAGTTGAGAGAATTTTCATACTAAGGTGAACTGTTCCTTTAACTTTTGAGGGCAGAGATGGATGACACGAGATATATAATACTGTATTTATTTCCTTTAGGAAACTTTAAGAGGGCCGGAACGGGGCGACATCCTGCCAGTTAAGTCCTCCTTCAGACATAAAGTGTCTTTGATCCCAAACCATGGGTGCTTCGGCATGACTTCATTAAACGGCACACGTCTTACCGACGGCTCTCCCGTCTCACATTTCTGCCTGAACATAAATCAAAGCTTCGCTAGAATTTCAAGTAGTAAAATGTGAAGTTGATAGAAATCTGAATCTTCCTCTTGTTCATGGCTTTTGAAGCCTGTCATCCCATTTTAATAAGACGCAGAGTTTTTTCTCTCATTGGATCATGCATATATGCTTTCAGAAAGAGGGCTTTTCCTTTTTTAGGGTGGAATTTAAATGTGGATTAAAATCTGGAATGTATTTTTAATGACATGCACCTCAGTGGTTTCACAGGCCTGGTTTGTGCGTTGACTGTAAAGCATTTGTAATTATTGTAGATAAGTATATTTTTAAACCACGATAAACAGCATAATTTATCGTTTTGGCTAAAAGCATTTGGAGGCAAATGATAAATATAAAATACTGCCAGAGTCGGCTGCCATATCAGGGACCGATCACAGCTCATTAACAAAACATTTTTCCTGCATGATGACAAGAAAGCAAATGTAATACATGGAACCAAACAGGAATTTCACTGCATTGATGCAAACCGGGCCAACACACAGGAAATATCCAGAAATCGCTTGCAATGATGCTTGTGATGCATAAATCATCTCAGCCAACCTGCACAGCTTAAAAGGCTCTTTAATCACGTATCAGTTATCAAACCAGAAAAAAGCGTCATAGAGACTAAATATATCTTTGTTATTCTATCTGACACTTCTGTGATATGTAAAAATGTAAAAATGATTAACACTTTAAAAGAGATCTTTCTCTTTCTTCTCATGACACTAGGGCATCTCTACAAGTGTTAATTGATCATTCAATGGGCCGGATGAAACTTGTGTGACATTAAAAGGCAAAATATTGCTATAAATAAATAAAGTATACTGTAAATCCAGTATACCGGATGCTACTGTATAATACAATTTGAAGAACAAGGAGTAAGGGTGAGAAATCTAGAGGAGCATATTAAGGTTATTAGGGACACGGTCTTACCCCAAGAGGAAATCCGCCGGGGGTGTAAGAGGTCTTGATTAATGACAAGCATTATTTTAACTTAATTTCTTCAGATAAGAGTCTCAAGGCTCCAGAAACTGATTAAGCTGTCAAATCAGAAGTGGTTCCTAATGTTGCGATCTCTAGTTATTTTATGTTGAATGATTTCTTAATGTCTAGATTTACAAGAAAAATAAAGCATGCATCATTTTCTATTATTAAATGAAGGTAACGTGTCATAGACCACTTGTGAAAATTCCTTTTATTTAGGCCTGATGACAAATTAAATTATCAACAAAAACTAATTAAACAACAAGAATGTAATGTCAATAAACATTGATTTTCAAATGTTGGCACATTTGGTGATTCCCTTCGGTTTGCAATTTTCAATTTTTAAATCATCTGAAATCTGATCGCAGAATATTTCTGTAGCTGCTTCATTTCAGGAAAGCGCGGTTACATTTCAAGGTAAGAATGAAACTACAATGATTATGTCTTAAGTAAAATAAATGTTAAATTGTCATACTTTATTTTAAGGCCTTATTTAAGTTTTTTTTTACTTAAGGTGCTTTCCTTTTGCTCAGTGGTTAGATCTTGGCGTTAGCAACGTTAAGGTAATGGGTTGGATTGCACATAGTTAGAAACAAATGTATAGTACAATGCAATGTAAGTCGCAAGCGTCTGCCAAATGCATAAATGCAAATGTGAATGTAAGGTCCAATTCTTGCTATTATCAAACTAATAACTCAATAAACTCGTAATCTGGTTTTATTAAAAGTTAGCAACGTAGTTGTTAGGTTTAGGGATTGGATAGGATTAGTATGATCGTGGAGAATATGTGCTTTATAAGTAATACTAAACAGTCAATATGCTAATAGTATTCATGCTAATAAGCAAGTAGTTAATAGTGAGAATTGGTCCCTATACTAAAGTGTTACCGTTTCTTTTACTCAAATGACACAACTGTCATGACATATGCGCCCGAAAAGTGTGTGAACTGCTTCACAAATAAATGTACAAACATTTTGTTAACAAAATTTTATAAAATTCTGACCGGCCTTTGCCACATCATCACATTGCGAAGCGGTTTTAACAAACTGCTAAATGTTTGCTAGAATGTTTGAGATGGTTGCTAGGTATTTTATTACCGCATTAAGTTATAATATCAAACAAGAATCACATGTTACATAACAGTATCAATGAGTTGTTTTCTTGTTACATTGTTTAACACAATCCTTACAGCTGTTAAATGCACTTTTTCGATCTTTTTAACCCTCCACATCAACAGGATAAAGCGCTTGGCCTTTGGGCCGTCTCGTGGGACTGCAGCGTGAACTATTGATTATCGTTCACAATCTTCAATGTAACTTCATTCAACTTCATTAAGGGATCATTATCCCGACAGAGCTGGAGTCGACTGCCACACCCACCTTTTGTTTCACTAAACACATTACACACACGTGCATCAGCGCTACAAGAGAGATGCTACTGAGACTTCATTACAGACCACTATTATCCATCTGCATCAGAAATCTGTCTGAATAACAGCATAACCTCAACACATTTCAATAAAGCCTCTTGAATGCATAGAGAGCGACACATAGACGACCTCTCCTTTAATGTGCGGAGCACAATTCTGTAATAGAGTTTGGAGGATTATGGGATTTAGAGAGCACTGACCCTCCTGTGAATATTATATCATTATCCTCAGCTGAGCAGATGCCTTACATCTAATGACCGCTAAATGAGCCACGTGTGCCATACTTAGTTCTTCTACGCACTGCATTGTATACTGTAAACATAAATTGGTACGTTTTAAAAAAAAATTGGTGATACTAATGTATAGTCGACATAATTAAATGTAAATGCTTTTTTGGAATTGGAATTTTATGCGACGCAACAATTTTTAGTAGTATGTGTTCATTGGGCATCGAACCCACAACCGTTTGTTAAGCTACAAGAACAGCTTTATCAATAGGTATTATATAAAGCGGACAAATGCAAAATGGACCAGACTATCATTAAAAACTATCTGTACTGTCTTTCCGAATAAAACAATGAGGCAAATTGTCTAAAGCCAAAGTCAAATAGCCAAAGAACAGTACATTTAGTAAACGAAACACGCAAGATGCCAATACACAATCTAAGTTTATAGCTCACATCATCCGTTTCATACAACATATTTCAAATATAACCTTCAAACCCAAAATGCCTTCATCTCCTTTCAAATCATATACAGTTCAGCTTAGTAAAAATGAGCATGCATGAGGGTTTGTATATTAAGGAGATGGTGGTCTAGTGGGTTAAACCACTGAACTGGTAAATCAAAGGTTGCTGGTTCGATCCCAGCAGCCACCACCAGTGT
Organism: Triplophysa tibetana; assembly: GCA_008369825.1. Taxonomy (NCBI): domain Eukaryota; kingdom Metazoa; phylum Chordata; class Actinopteri; order Cypriniformes; family Nemacheilidae; genus Triplophysa; species Triplophysa tibetana. The sequence goes on from CM017907.1 coordinate 2,229,948, forward strand.
GTCCTTGAGCAAGACACTTTACTCCATGTTGCTCCAGGGGGATTGTCCCTGTAATAAGTGCACTGTAAGTCGCTTTGGATAAAAGCGTCTGCCAAATGACTAAATGTAAATGTCTAAATGTATATGCCGTGGTCCAAAAACACACATCTACATCCAAATGAGTCATTGGGTTCGTATGGGTGATGTATACATTCATGACTCGACAAAAACAAACACAGCACTTCCATTCAGCCAACAATACGCATTGATCCCATGATGCACTTGGGCTCTATATGATGCATGGATTATCTACTGAGAACACTGCCCTGGCAACGCCGATGCCCGTCAGCCCTGCCGCTATATGACACACTGCGCACATTTCCAAAAAGTAATGCATTAGACATCAGGTCACATTTTGGTCAGACCGCAAAACAAAACAAAAGGATTATTATGAGTCTATGAGCTCAAGCGCCATAAATCTTTTGATCGTTTCGTGCATCTGGTAATGAGACGTTACATCATGCGAACACCGTACAAAAACAGCCCATTTCAGCAAACTCATGTTGCTGTTCTTGGACGAGGAGATCAAGCATATCCTTTCATACAGAGTGCTTAGTTTGGAAAACTTCTGACTTTGTTCTAGATTGATTGGATTGGGAAACCCTACGACCTCTCCATTGAGATGCTCCTTTCATCTCCGCTTCGGATGGATCTCGAGTACTTTCTTCTTTCATTTGCTCTGCTGTATGAATGCCAGAGAACCTTGTATTTTAATAAACCGCTCTAAAAACCAGTCAAGAGGACAATGGATTCATGAAAACCTCTTTGGGACACATTACTCTGATTTTTTATTGAATAAAGCAACGCTTGACAACAGGGTGTCATGCGTTCTGATAAGATTTGGAAGCGTTTTTACCCCCGTCAGAGTAAAGGTGAGCACACACTTAAGCCTCCGCACGCGCTAATAGTTTGTGTTTGTACGCTGCAGAACAAACCTTCCCACGAGACCTTCTGTGATACCATTTGCATCTCTAAAAGAGGAGGCGAGGCACGAGTCAAGGAGGGGCACACGAGGGCTGTCAGGCGGGAACGCGAGCATTGTTCGGCCCAAGGTCATCACTCCTTGAGTATCCGCTAATGTCCACGAATGAAAGCCCAACGGCGAGCAATCCAATTACATGGAGCTGGCTGTTTTTGATGTGTATTGAAATTGAATGCAAATCTAAACAAATTGACAGAGTTCACGCGCAGCGAGGATGAATGGAGGTAAAAGTGGTTTGATATTGGGTAGCTATAGAATGCTAATGGAGATAATCCCTCCGGAGAGCGCCGAAGAGAACCGGAAAGCCTGACGTAATGCAACACCCTGCGATAAGATTGTGTGTGTTGAGCAACACCTAAAATATGACAAAATATAAATGATATATGGATATGAACTGTACTCTTTTGGGAAAAGGGTTTTGCCATGAACTGGCTGGCATAAACTACACACAACTGGTTATTCAAAAAAAATGTCTTCAGTATGATCAACCTAATTCTTAAAGGAAACATGTCAACACGGACATGAAATAGCCTTCATTAAAGCATTTCACAGGCTCTGGGGCTGTGCTTCCTTTGCTAAGGATTGTGGGTAACAGACGACTGACATCCTCAGAGCCTCGGCAGGGATGATTTGCTCCTTTGTGAAGGTAAAGATAAAAATTGCAGGTCTAATGTCACAGTCCTGAATCATCATTACGTTACTATTAGACTTATTTCCTTGTGCCGGTTTGAGGACACGATGACTCTGGTGTGTCACAGCACAACGACTACAGAGTTTATTAAGCTATTATCTAAGAGATGAACTACACGTGAAAGTCTCAAATGACAGTCACCTTGTCTAGTCTTAGTAGGGTATAGTAGTGATGTAGCTTTAGTAGTATAACAATTTGAATAAATCGCTTAGGGTTAGACTATCAGAGCAGTGTGTATCATAATAAAACATATAAAACTTACCCTGTCTCTTTCTCTCAACAGGTATTGGTCTGGCTTTTGTTGAAACCAGTAACTTTGTATTAGCACCTACTGTATTATTGCTTCTGTATGATATATCGCTTATTGCTCCCTGAACTCGCTTTGGATAAAAGCGTCTGCTGAATGACTAAATGTAAATGTAATAAAATTTACAAAGGTGCACAAAAGTGTGTTCTTCCATACGGTACAATGAAATCGATTTACACATCTGCAAAAATCTGTTGTAAGTTTGAAAACCATATGTTTGATTACCATACACTGTATAAATATAAATTATTTATGTATAATTATTTAAATATATGATTAAATATATGATTCAGCGTATGATATACTGTATATTTAATTTAATTAAGATACTACTTAAGTTTTATATTCAATTTTTTTAATAAGTTCAGCTATTATTATTTTTAAGCTACAACAACTGAAACAGTTAGTTGAAATAACTTGTAAATTCAATTTGAGTGTACTTTAAATTGAAGGTAGCTAAATTTATAAGGAGCACAGGAATATTTGGGGCAGAAGCCAACAAAACATTGTATGGGTTAAAATGATTATTATTTCTTTTACACCAAAACTATATTAGGTAAAGATCATGTTCCATGAAGATATTTCGTACATTTCCTACCGTTAATATATCAAAACTTTATTTTTTTGAGTGGATGAAGCAAACAAAAAGTTTGGCATCAATGTCTCTCCACAACATCATTACAGCTGTAAGCCAATAGAGAATGTTAAAACAAAAGCGTTTTTTTGGGGAACGGCCTGCTAAAGCGCAATTTTCTCAATAGTTTGATATCTTTGTATCATCAGATTTAAAATAGTTGTTTCTCAGCCAAATATTCCTAACAAATCTTACGTTTCAAACAAAGTTTATTTATTCAGCTTTCGAATGATGTGTTAATCAGAATTTAGAAAAATTGACCCATAATACTGGTTTTGTAGTCCAGGGTCACATGTAGTATATTTTTACTATAAATAGCATGGTACCTTTAGTTCAACTACAGTAAAACTAATCCCTATAGAAACTTTGTAGAAACGATGATATGAAAAACTATAATTTATTTTTTTATAGGAAATGGCCACAATACATCTAGAAATGCTGATTAAATGAAAATTTGAATTGGTCTCTTAATTTCTTCCGAATATAGTACAATGTATGTTTTATTTACAAAGTGGTTGAATAAATAATCTCCAAAAAATGCACTCATTTTTATTCATGTTCATCCGCTTTGTTAGAATATCTAATATTTCAGCCTGAGAAATTATAAAGTATTACTTAATCAATTAAGGGGAAAAAAAACAGAAAAGCCCATTCTGCCAGTAAGTTGTTGTCAGCCTTAAAACGAGGAATAGTTATTGTAACCAAAGCAAGAAACAATAATGACAGTACTCCTGCATCCCCTGTATGATTTACAGTACCGGTACAGTAAGCTACATTACAGATCACCAAGGTTTACAAGATGAAACACGTTCAGAAAACCTGCATTCAGATGCATTTGACTGGCAGCGTGTGACCGTGTATCGGCCATCCTTCGCCTATAAACATGCATCTAAATGTCAGCATGTGCTGGATACGTGCGAGCATGTGGCACTCATGTCGGTGTGTGTGCGGCGTTTCACAATAAATGGTGATTTAAGGTCCCCTGTTTGTTTCCTGTGATAAACTGCTACCCAGAGCCATGAAAATTACCCCCATCCATCTTGTGGTGCGGCACAGACTCGAAACGCAGCAAAAAGAAGCGGTGTAAAATGACCCACAGTCACGGTGTCCGTGTTAAATATAGATCCACATTGGTTTGTCCATTTAACAAAAAAACTCATTAACGGCCTGACAGTCGGCCGTCCACCGGCATCTGCCAGCTCGACGTTCAAACAAACACGACAGTTAGCGGCAGGTGCCGAGAGACAATGACATAGCAACGTCAGGATGGGGTTAAAGGTGCATACAAATTTGTATAGATGAGGGAATTGTGCAAAACCTGACACTGCATGCCAAAACCTTTGGGACTGAAGTAAAAACATTTGTCTGGGTGTAAAACTTTGTTGATTCAATGCGAATTGTGAGCAATCCACTATCTAATGTTTTATAAGCCATGCAACATTTAAAATGTTATAAAATTGACTGTACCATGACATATTTTGAAAAGGGAACTTATGAAGGTCAATAGAGATGTAACAACTCATTTTCATTCATTTAATTTGTCAAATGTGACCGTGTATCACAAAACCAGTCTTTAGTAGCAGGGGAACATTTGTATGGGTCCAAATGATTGATATTTCTTTTATGCCAAAAATCATTAGGATATTAAGTAAAGATCATGTTCCATGAACATATTTTGTAAATTTCCTATGCTAAATATATCGAAACTTTATTTTTGTGAGTGGATGTCCAGTAAAAGTGCCTCTTATTAACAACTTCAAAGGCAATTTTCTCAATATCTTGATTGTTTTCACCCTAAGATTGCAGTTTTTTAAACGGTTATATCTCAGACAGATATTACCATGTCCTAACAACCCATACATCACTAGAAAGCTTAATTTTTCGGCTTTCAAATTATGTAAAAATCTCAATTTCGACACAAATATTATTTTCATGACATCAAAGTGTTAGCATAATTCATACATTTATGAATGTACACATTAGTCACACGTTCCTAAAAAAATAGAAACAGGGTAAATATGTGTGAATATATGCGAATCCTCGTCTTGTTTAGTGTGTATAAAATGCTCACGGAGATTCAGCAGGGTCTTGCCTCTCCACGGAGGTGTAACTCCACCACATCCTAAATGAGCAGAGCCAATGGCCCACACCGGCTGAATGAGGTTATTTACCTCCACACGCGGCAGGAAACCCTCCACGGAGGCGAGTATTTCCACAGGGACCTCGGTGCATGCCAGGACTCACATGCTGGGCCATGGAAGAGTGTAAATAATTCAAGGTAATGGTCTCTGTGTGTCAAAGACAGGCCGCCTTGACTGCTTGAAATATGGCAAACATAATTAAACCATCAGCGGTCTGGTTGAACTGGGAGCTGTTTGTTGTTCTCCTGTCAGGTGAGTGGAAAGGTGCTGGATTTGTAATGACTCCAGTTTCCAAAATATTGAGTGACTGATGAGTTTTTATAATCTGTTTCTTTTTTCATTCAATGGTAAGGCAATAAATGCTGACTGTAAACAAAGACACATGCGTTTAGATTGTGAATGAATGAATAACATTTGTTTAAGTTACAGATGGTTGGTACTTGTTATCAGAGTCAGTCAAAGTCAAAAATATTAGCTCAATGAGACATGTTGAGCGTTGGCTGGTCTTACAACAGTCTCTAAAGAGAATTATGACATATATTTTTATAACCTATTTCACCACCAACAAACCACAAAGGAGAAGAGCTTGCCTGAATGGTTAAAGTAATTTTTCATGAATATTATAGAGCTAAATATGACAAAGAGGGCTAAAACTTCATGCACAAAATGTATTAAATGCAAAAGAAGATTTGTAATTGCTTGTGAAAATTTGCAACAACAAATTCTTTCGTCTTTTACTTTTATTCGTCATTCCAAACCTTCCAGACTTTCTTCTAAAGAACACGAAAGAAGATATTTTGAAGAACATTAGTAACTGGACAACGTTGGGCCCCATTGACTTCCATTGCATGGACACAAAACCACTCAAAATATCATTTTTGTTCCACAGAAGAAAGAGTCATATACTGTACAGGTGTTGATTTTTGGGTGAAGTATCCCTTTAAATACAGCATATGTACATTTATAGGATTTTTTGGTCTCCTTTGTAAAAAGTAACATTAAAAACTTCCCCTCAACACACTTTCCTTCACATTTTCATGGATTACTCAGAGAATTTATGCCTCACATACAGAAAGTGAATTCCCTGAGAATCGAAGACATAAGCTTGAGCTGCCGAGATTTATTACTGTAGAGGGTGAAGTGTTTGTTCAAATCTGTAAAATTACTGATTGTAAAATGATAACAATAATATAAAACAATAATATAATAATGTGTCCTATTACCGTTTTCTGAATAATAAATAAGGTATTTGCAATAAAAGAATGGATAAAAGTGTTTGGTCTCATGCAGTTGAATATGAACATCATTTTCATGTTGAAAATTCAGCAGTGGCGTGTACTGTAAGTTGGCCTTTATCTCAATGAAATAAAGAAAACGTATTCAGCAATTATAGGCTATGCTTGCTCATACACGATTAGATGTGTAAATACTAAATAATTTATAACAAATATTTCAGCATAAACAAATGAGCTTATGCATACATAAATGAATGAAAGTGCAGATGAACAATAACTGAGTGCTTTATTGTCAGACTGATCACACTCAAACACTGTACACATCTTGTTTGAGCAAGTAAATTGAGACAGTGAGATAAACTACCGGTACTTTGTTGAATAACCATGCAGTGCACTGTGCATTTATTTTAGTTTGTCAACTTCCTTTAAGTTTGTTTTTAATTAAAAATATGAAATTCGTTGTATTGGCATTATTGGCATTTACATGACTTACATGATAATGCAACTGCGTAAACAAGTCAAAACAGGCAGATCTATTAGCTCAGACGAAGCCAGAAATGGATATCTGTAAATAAATGAGATGTAAAATGTAAACACTGGTCCAGAAACATTTACGTTTTTTCAATCTTACATAAGTGGTTTAATCTTGACAATATTTGTATATCATTTTAAAATGAGTTATAAATATTCTGTTGGATCGGTTGTATTTTGTGTAACTAAAGCAGGAAGTTCTTCTGGACCGGTGTCGAACCAGCATTTTTTACATCATCCGAAGACAATAATTATGTTTCTATAGAGACTCACTCAGAATTCTATTTAAATAACATGTATCATGTACTACTGGCATAATTTGATTTTAAAGAGATAAAGGATGGCTGTAATTGTACATTCGTACCTGTTTTTTACTAGTAATCCTAGTAACAGGTAAACCTTGCACGATTAAAGCGGCCCTGCAATGATGTGTCATGAATTCTGACTTCTTTACAATGTTAAACGTCTTCTCATGCTTAACTTGGTCAACTTGTCAAAAAACTTGTCCCAAAAACCGTCCCAGCGCTAAAAGATGCCGGACATGACATGTGAGTGTAACAGATGTCTGTGTTTTGTAGGCAAATGGTGCGCATGTGCTTTAGTTCAGCCTACCCCTCCCCCCCACATGCGCTGTATGTTTTTGGAAACAATCGTAAAGCTGTATCTATGTTTTATTAAGGTGATCAAACTAAATACTCTTCGACAATACCAAGTATGCAATACTACTGTATAGAGACTCAAGATAAATATGAGATTGGCAGAAACCGCGTTGTGTTACGCCCGCTTTAAACGAAATAAAGTAGATCTGGCCTTTCTAGCACCTGACTGTCAGACAGATGGAGTGTGTTGCTCAGCAACGGCCATCAAAGCCCGCCTCACCTTTGCCACCTCAGTGACTCAATCCACATCAAAGGAATATTCTGGTGACTTATTCACCTTGTTGTCCTGCCAATGTTATTGCACAGACGAAAAGCAATATGTCAATATAAAAAAATGCATGTCTGTTAAAGAACTGGAACGGTGCACCGTAAGTGTCATCTTTAAATAACTTTTATTTCGAGTTATCGACAACTAGACTGGCATCTTACCCTAGGTCCTATCTCTGTGCCTCTCTCTGTTGGTGGTTACCAAACTTCATCTGCCTTTGATCCACGAATGACATGTTTTAGCCCCATGCTTCAGATAGAGGGATTGAAAGAGCTTTGAACACGCTCTCCCTGACTGAAGTCCATTCTGAAGGTCACTCTCTGCACGTGTATGTGTGCTTCTTCAATGTGATCTATCATATTAGTCATACTCTTGATTCTGTGAAATGGTGATATATCACTGTGTTCACAGAACTCCAATGATACACACTTGATCAATGATCGGGAATATTCAAAGGCCAAAGTTGTGGACTGCTGTGGCATCCTCATACAATGGTCAATACACCATCCCAAGCGGTCAAATAACTTATATTGGATAATATCGATATTTTTTACCTCTAATAAAAGCAACTCAAACACTGGGGTAAGGAGACTGTTTTAAACCCTGATTCTTATCCAAAAAACCCAGGGATTGGAACAGCAACTTTTCAACGCTGCTCCTAAAACACACTTAAGCCAAAAAGCCACATTTGTTACTATCAGCACCTCAAAGTTTAAGTCTCTGTGCTGATCCGCTCATCGACTTTGACCTTTACATTTAGGCTCAGAGGAATAAAGCTAGCAGAATCATAAAATTCACTTTCACTGTGTTCTTTCTACATGCATTCCATTATCGAGCGGCATTTACTTCTGCATCACAGGCAACACTAAACCTCTCCGACAAGACCCGGATCAAACTGAGCCAAATGTCAAAACCTGTTAATAAAGCAGACAATTAATCGAGCTGATCATTAACACACATGCAAATAAAAGTCCTGACAGCTACTGCAAACCTGACTTGAATAATCGATTGGATCGGCTAGATGTCTTTTTGTAAGGATGACATTTGTTGATCTTTTCAGTATGAAAAATAACCAAATGGACTGATCAATATTGCCTCCTATAGTTTTAACTCATAAAACACACGAGTGCTACACAATAGCAATGTGTACTTTTTATGCAACCATACTTTGCGAATTTTGCCACTGCACAGGAAATATATTGGCCAATTACCATCCAAGACAAGCAGCATCAATTTTATAAAGTGACTTAGACGAGATTTAAATGAACAGACTTGGATCATTCTACACCAGAGTTAATGAAAAGAAGCTACAAAAATGAGATTGCCTGCCAGTAAAGCATCTCCTGTAATGTTACTGAAGAAAATAACTCTTCTTCCACGTCTTTAAGAATCTGTAGAATCACCTGAACCGTATTTCCCTGGAAGTTATGTTTGGCACCGACGGAGCTGTTATGGACTGAGCCAAATGACTGAGAGCTTCTAATGGCGGTTTTGTGGTTTTCATCTCACAAGAAAGTCTCTCCGAGGAGCCAAAAATAAGAGCATTTGAAAATGACAATGTTTTTATGTTTGGGTAAAATCACACACTCCGTAAGCGGGACGCTCCCTGCTGAGGGTGGATAATGACGGGGACCTGGTTTTCCATTCTGTTCAATAATGGTCACATTTATCTCAGAAGAAACATGTTGAAAATGCTTCATCATAGCTCTTCTCCGAGTCCATTCGACTATAAATATACAAATACACAGACACATGACTATCTGCTTCATGTTCCCTTAAATACTTGTTCTTAAAGGGACAGTGCACAAATTTGAAAATGCGTTTTTGACCTTCATGTGGTTTTTCATACACGTTTGACTTTCCTTTTTAGTGGAAGACAAACGGAAAATATGGACTGAAATCATCAGTCACCCTTTACTTGTATTGAATCTTCCCATGCAATGAAATATGTCATACAGTCATTAAGCTACAGAACAACATGGTTACTTTTTTAGACATATAAAGCTAAGAAATGTCCTTAACAAAAAGTTATAGAGTGTATGCACGTGACGTCACTTTTCCAGGTGGTGAACATGCAAAACGCACTACATTGAGTGGCAAAACACTTAGCAAAATGGCTGCTTACAATACCAGGAAACGCAATTCTGCAAAACATATGTGTGTCCAAGGACACCTTGTTCCTTTGTAAGTCGTATGGACCACCGTCGAGTCCAACCGATTCCAACCGATTATAGCAAATAATTGTGTATTATAGTCCCAGATTCTTCGTTTCTCCTATTAAAAGGAGCCACTTTGCGTGTTTAACCACTCAAGGGGGCATGTCCTGGCACTCAGGGGGGCGTGTCCTGGCACTCAAGGGGGCGTGTTCCCGGCTGGTGCGCTCCGTGCATACCCTCTATGAAAATATCAGCGAATTTTCGTTTTAACCACAATGTTTAAATAAATAAAAAAATAAACTACCAGTCTTTTGGTCCAAGTTATCTGGTAAACTGATCTTCGTTTCAGAATGAATTAATATCTTTGTGTCGAAACTGTTTGACCGATAAGATCTTGCTGGGTAGCTAGAGAAGACCCAGCCGAGGGCTTTACAGGTGCGGTGATCTATATTATAGCTGAAGCATTAAGGGAGAAATCTGCTGATCTCAGCTCTCTAGTTTTCTGTATCTACTTTTCCTTTTAAGATTAACCGCGTGTTACCAATCACTCGTAGTCAGTAAAAATCCCATTATTTAGAGAGACCACATAATAGAAAACAGGTTTTTCTGGCTCACCTGAAATACGAGTTTAATCTACTATAAGACAAACAACAATGCAGTGGTTCTCAAATTGTCCCCATGACTCAAAAAGGTCACAGGTCTGTTTTGGAAAGGAATGCTAAATATGAAATAAAATGCAACTGAATATTTAATTCTACTGGATAGTATCTCTCCAAATAAAGCACAACGAGTTGATCCTCAAAAACAACACAAGTAAAGGTAAGAACACAACAGAAGCCAGAGAACAATATTGTGGATTCACAAGTCAAATAAAAATGGGTTTGTACAGCCAATATTTTGTTTAGTTCAATGAATTATTGTCTGCTGACAATATGAAACCATTTTAATGTTCAGCCTGTGTCAAGACAATGTTTATGGCATATTTTGACCCATTTTAAAGACGTGTTTGATTATGATAAACAGTTCAGGCATTGTGTTGGATTAACATTTTATATCTAGAGTAATATCTAATCTAAAGGATATCCAATGTGAACTATGGGTCCGAAATGAAAACCACTTCACAACTCCAAAGCCCACACGGTATATAAGACAATAATAAAAACTACACAACAAAACATCTCAAAATCCATTCTGTACAGAAACACTGGATGGGAACAACTATTATTCGTACAAGTTATGATATTAACCCAAACATTACAGAGGTCATTTACTGAACATAATGTATAGAAATCTCAAAATGACTTTGAAACAAACTTTGACATTATACATAACTTCATAACGTCATGCATATTGTCATTTGATAAAATCATTTTTACTGACTACAGTACCATAAGAATAGCTATTGTGAGACAGCGACAGAAAGCATTATTGTCATTTACAGAATAATACAGGTCTAATAATTCACACACCACACATAAAGCTTTGATAGGTTGAATAGTGATGCTTGTCAATGGAGTTTATGACTTTGCAAGCCGCTGAAGGACGTAGAGAAAGCAAGAGAGAGAGACAGAGAGAGAGGTAGAAGCTTTTATTTTCTGCTTGATGAAGCTCACACGTAGCAGCTGAACAGCACAGAAGAGCGTCTCACCCCCACATAGCGCGAAATTAAGCAAATAAGCATAAAAATCCGTTGTCTGTGGCGGGTGAGCGCGTGTCTCGGTGTTAAGTGGAAAAAAACGCACGTTTTAAATCATAGCAAACACACAGAGCATGTTAATGCCGTCAGATGAAGAAGAATATCTGCTGTGTGTTTCTGGGGACATATTTAGTCTGGCGGGCATGAAGTGGGGAAGATGCTTCATTCACCAAGAATGTGATGACCTCAACCAACACCCGGGTTGCCAGATCTGTGCGACAAAACTAGCACAATGGCCAATAAATCTATTCCAAAATTAGCCCAATGACCCCAACACTAATACAGAAACTCATTACTAAACAAGTCCCAATAACATCAAAATATTTAACATTTACTTGTTATGCATAACACACATTTTTTATTTTAAATCACTATATAGATCTCAGTATAAACATATATATTCAGACGCAAAACCCTCTAAAAGCCTCCTCCACGTCTCCACACATACAGTAGTATACAATATTCATATTCATTTTCGTTAAAACCTGCTTACTACCACACTCTGACTGGTCTAAAATATCTTGAATTGCTGAAAGTAAATGTAAGAGCCTGATAAAAGCCATGGCAAACAAAATACAAAATTTTTGTGACTTGGCAACCCTGACCAATACTAACACACATCGTTTTGTGCATTTAAAGGGGCATTGGTTTCAGTTTATTGTTGGCACCACACAGCATGTCATTCATGAAAGACATCAACTGAAACAGACAGATACATATACAGTGAAAATGGTTAGGACCGCGAGAGGTGGTGCCAGATCTACACTGAGATTGACATCACTGCCAAAAGCTTAAGGCATCACTCAAAAATGGCAATGAATAGGTTCAGATTTGAGGGAATGTAACAGAACATATGATAGATGGAGGATCAGAACCTGAATTGCTCCAGAGATGTAACTTAAAAACCAGACTGCAAAATGGAAAATGATATTCACCTGATTCACATCTGGATATGTGTAGAATTACTATGAATTAAATAATTGTAGGTTTTGATATCCCGATTATTGTCAATACCGGTATATTGTGACACCCCTATACTGTTTTTATATAATAATTTTTATATTTACATTTTTTCATGTTTTATTTAATATTTATCATACTCGGCGAACACGAACATACTTTATCAAACACGGCGAACACGAATATTATTGTTTGTTTTAGATGTAATGTAATGTGTATACACCATTTAAGGTTCAAAAACTCTCATGTTTGTATCTCCTCTGTGCTCCTAAAAAACGTGCAGATTTTTTACAAAGCTCATGTCTGAAAAGCGAGGTGTGCTATGATTGGCCAGTTAACCAGTGCTTAGTGATTGGTCGAATAATGCAAGCGTGTGATTGAAATGTAACGCCTCTTACCATATTTGGAGAAGCAGGTCATTTATCCAATGAGGGAAAGTATAATCATTACGAGACCCTATGATTCTTAAAATGTGATCTCTTTCATTTTAGTGTAAATATCTTTAACAGAATTACTGTATGAGCAACAGTCAATCAAACCAAGAAACATCCCTACATGACATATTCTGTTGTAAAGGACAACGAATGTCATTGAGCCTGGGGCTGAGTCAATGTTCTCTGTCTGGCTGGCGCAGATCTTCACGGATGTTGGGGCGGTGTGACCCCTCATCGGTTTATCTCTAACGGTGTCTCTGGTCTCATTCAGTATCTGAGGGGGGTTGCTATCACCGATGCTCCAGAAGCAATCTCTGGAAGATCTTACAGGGATGAAATTCCATCAGAAAACCAAGCGTGGGGATGCTTCACAAGCGAAGAGTGTCTTCTTCGTGGTTATGGATTCATAGAGCAGCTGTAAGCTCTGGATATTAATGCTGACCTCTGTTACTGAGGGGTCAGAACCAACACTTTGTTATTTAAGGGGAAAATCCAGCAGGTTGCGACAGGAATCGTCTACCGAACAGAGCTATGGTGGGAGATTATACAATTCTAGAGATAACTGTCAAAAGGAAATAGGACTTGCTCTCGTATGAATGAAATAGCTGCTCAGAGGTCTTGCCAATATGGCCGGCAAGATGACTTCTCAAAGAGACACGTTTTAAATTACAACAGTTTGAAAAATATGATATTCTATCGCAAATACTAGAAATCACATTAGACATTTCAATCACATGATTTTTGTTCGAAAAACGTGAGGCTCTGACACCGCTGTCGCACAGGAGCGACCGAGAGAAACCGCTTCATTGTCAATGCTGTCAGTGAAAGAATCACACACGAGTTTGAAGGAAGATGCTGACATTAATTGTGCAGAAAAAACACGTTTATTTTCCATACTGTCATAATTTAAGTGATGGCAACGTTGAATAGACTATAAACGGCCAAAGGAATATAAAGAATGAAGATGAATATTTCGTGGAATATAAAGAATGAAGATGAATATTTCGTGGAATATAAAGAATGAAGATGACAAATAAGGAAAGAGAGAAAGAACTTGCCAATGCTCTTTTTCCTCGTTTCTTCAGAAAAGCCCGGAACACACATGCTATCACATTATTATCAGTTCTATTGCTCACAGTTGATAAGAGCTACAGTGCTAAATGTGAATATTTAATGCAAAGATGTTCAAATATGGAAGCTTGATTAGAGAGAAAAAGACAAATGGACACGTCCGGCAAACCATGAGCACATTTAGCGGCGATTGTTTCGTGGCCCCATCAAAATTTATATTGACATTACGCATCTGGCAGGCAGTTTAATCCATTTAGCCTTTACGTTTGATCAGTATTTGCATTCTATTGGAATCAAAGACATAAACTACAGGATATGAAATGTAACATCTTTTCTTTATCCGAAAGATGGAGAAGTTGAAAACAATACCCCTTAAGTGCTCTTTCTCATTTGACATGTCATAACAGAGAACATCAACATACATGTACAAAAGGTAAAGCAATACGATCAGTTATTTTCAAGATTCAGAAGAAGTGGAAAATGGTACAGTAATGTAAAACTAATCTAAACGTGCGGAAACGATCTGATAAAACCCTTATTGTTGCATATAATCCATGTTTTTTTCTACTTCGATTCTTTTTCATTTTGCTTGCCTGACATAAGTAGTCTGTGAGGAACAATGCGTTTAAGCATAAAGTGAGATTTCATGTAAACGGCTCTGACCTGAGAGCAGAAGCTCATCTCTGGTGCTGCGTGTGATGGGAGGGAGACATTACCTGTCTTTGATAAGCGCTGCCGTCTCCATCAGGCCTTTACATTCATATTCATCCTCCCTAATGAGCCAATTAGTACTGATTAACAGCTTTAAAACAGATCTGTGAAATATTCATGTGTTATCCTGAAACCGTGCCCAGGTTTGAAGTTAATAGCAGCAGCAGATCATTTAATCCTCATTTTAATGCCCTTTATTCAAGGGCAGGAACGGGGAGGTGTCGATATGAGCTGACTGCAGTCAAGAGGAGGTTTAACGTTTTTTTAAACTAATGTTCAATCATGAGGATGGGCTGTCAGAATACACACCAAATGTGTGAAGACAAAGAGGAAACCTGCTGGAAAATTTGGGGTGGTCACCGTATGGCTGCAGGTTCAAACCGTGAAGGAATAATTGAAACAAAATCCACTTGTTACGTTAATGCAGATATTCTTTATCTATACTAAAATGATTGTATTAATAATATAATTTAAAATTCAATCAAATCATTTGTCAAATATTTAGATTTTATTATAAAAACATTTGAAATTATATGAAACGTTACAGCTCCGACACACTTCTGCTAAATGAGCTGCTGTACGTTTAAAACTGTGCAATTTAAATTGGATATTAATGTGTCTCAATGTTGCTTGGTAACTATAAACCTAAATTATCTGAACATTAATTATATTCTAATTTACCACAATTATGTGTGAGGGAGAAGAAAAAAAGATGGGAGGGTGTATGAGAGAGAGAGAGAGAGAGAATAAATGAGTGAGAGAGAAAGAAATAGAGAGCGAACGAGTGAGAGAGAGAAGGACTGTCTTTCTCTCCAGGCAGCTGAGACGATGATGTCTGCTTTCGAGATGACAGGTCTCCAT
Source organism: Triplophysa tibetana (assembly GCA_008369825.1). Taxonomy (NCBI): domain Eukaryota; kingdom Metazoa; phylum Chordata; class Actinopteri; order Cypriniformes; family Nemacheilidae; genus Triplophysa; species Triplophysa tibetana. Next base: position 2,245,324 of record CM017907.1, read on the forward strand.
GCTGATTGGACATGGAGTCAAACCCAGCGCTCATCATGTTCTCATAGGGAGAGACGAGTGTCTCACGAGTACAGTACAAACCTGCCTCATAAACATATCATTATGGGCTGTCCGTCACACCGTAGCGCTGAGGATCGGCTGATGAAATTGCCAGGATGAAATCGCCATTACTTTACGGTTCTTACAACTTAAAGATACCTACAGAGGTGATGAACAAGTATACTGTACGTACAGTAACAGGCTGATGTATCATCAGCATTCTGAGATCAGTAATATTAGTGTGAGTTTTATAAATATGGAATTGTGTCAATTAAGTACTTAAATCAATAGATTTTATATGTGCATTGCTTTACCATGTGATGTTGTTTATACTGTACACTTTAAATCTAAATGCTATAATTTCATATGCAAAAATTGTCCCATTCCTGCTTTTCTTCACTGTATATAAGGTTAAAGAACTGAACACCCAGGTAACAAAAAAATATAAACATACACACCGAAGTCTCTTCTTATATCAGATATAGGGTCAGTGCTGTACACACCCTTGATTTATCATCGAGTACATCACAACATCACATGCCAAAGCCTTTTGCATCCTTGCAAACTTGACTTTTTATCCACATATTTTTATCATTGACTGAAGAATGGAACTGATTGAATAACATTTAGCTGGCATTTATTCATCCGGCTGAAATGATAACACCCAGCATGAGGTAAAGATGAACTTAAAGCAGCGGGAGATGCAAAGATGACAAAACTGTTTATATGTGGTGCAGTCGGGGAGGGTTAATATTTCTTCCCTCCCTTTCTGCCTCTCCTGGTGCAACCGTTCATAAAACACTGGAGCTTTAGACCCCAAGGCAGTACTGCTGAGTGTGGAGTAACATAAGAAAGGAGGAAAATAAATGGAGGGAGAGAAACCGAGATGATGTCCAAAGAGGCTGACCGTCTCCTGCTTGACCGTTCATAAAAAACGCAAGTGAACAAGGCTTGTCTGCAATTGTTTGGTCAAACAGAAACTCGTGGCATAATTTGAGCCAATCCTTATCTTTTAAATAATTATTTTTTTATTTCCTAAAATCAGCATTATGACAATACGACTACAACTAACATTATGCATCAATAATTTAAAATGCAAACAATATCTCAGTATGATAAAAACAAAACATAATGGCCGGATTACAGAGGGTAATGTGCCCATGGTGTTGTAAGATATCTTCAAATGCTATTTTAAATGTTTTCAAAGCGTATCGTTTCATTGTCGACAAATCAGATTGTGAAAGTGACTTTGTACATCCACATACTGTATCAATCCCAAACTGTCACAATAATGTGCTTCAGAATCGAGATGCCCACAGTACTGAGTACTACGGTAAGACAGAGATCAATCCATGCCGGCATCACCAGCATTACATATGATTGATGTGTTGTATGTTTGGTGATCTAATTACACATATGGCCTACAGCACAAACACGCTACCAGCATCAAAACACTATTGATCATGATGTCAAAACTAGAAAAACATAACAGATCTCTAGATAAGAGATGATGCATTTCTGTTCATCAACACGATAAACATAAACCTATTAAGGCTGTCACGGTATCGCCTATGCACTTTGTGGTTATCGTGGCTAAAATCACGATGATGCTATTATCGCAATATTTATTTAAAAGGTCGATTTTTAAATAGACAAATATATTCACATGTCAAATTCATTTTACATTTAGGTTTATTTTGTGTGTTTCCTAATCCGGCAAACAAATTAGAAAAAAATTTGAGTGTGAAGATTAGAGAGAGTTTGTTAACATCGTGGGTCTTAAAGACAAAAAGTATAATATACATGTGTGTAGAATTAAGACGGTATTGATCATTTGGGGGGTTATATCGCGGTTTTTACGTCACACCTAAAATGTCTATATTGAATGCACTTTTTATAGAGTTTATGCATTTTCCAAATTCGTAAATGTAAAAAAACAGACAGGACGCAACGCATTTTTTCAGCTGGCATCACCAAGCACTTATGTTTTTCAACACTGTCACGCACAATGAAATCGAGTCCCTCCTTCATTAAATATTCTGTTTCCCTCAGAAATGCACCGTTACAAGTGGGTATAGAATGCATTTCATGTTGACTTTAATAATGAAATAATGGGCTACTTGACAGTAACGCCTACAAAATGAAATTCATTAACTGTTAGAAGCCCCATCTGATGATTTGCTTTATGCATTATACATTACAAGGGGCATCTGGCATCCTTTGGCACCCCCAAAGAACATTCCCGTCGTGTTCCCGGGATGTTTAGCAATTCAATTCGGCGTGCAAGCGAAATGAATTAGCTGCGGACTAAACAAACTGAAGGACGTTTTAAGGTGATCAATGAGGTGAGCAAATGAAACCTTTTGAAATGAGACCTGGAGCAAGAAATAAATAAATAAGTGTCCCTCTGCTAGAGCTGTCAAAAGACAGCTTCTCTCTTTAGACCTTACCGATCCGACCAAAGCTCGTGGGAAAATGAGGCGGTGGCCGTGTCCTTTCTCTTGCATCAGCTCTCTGCCCTAATTTGCTTCCTCTCCATTCGGCTAAATGTGTACTAGTGTATCCGAGGCTTAGCGCACCGCCCCCTTTTCCACCTCCATCGCACCGCATCATTAAAACAACACCGGCCGGCACTAACCCGTGAATACACAACTACTGGATGCCTCCGATACCAGCGAGAAGAGTCAATTAATTTCGCACAACTCAGACTGTAATAGTGCTGCGTTTGTGGTCTCGGTGGGTTTAAGACGGAGCCCTTATTTCCGGAACCCTGCTCTCCCTTGGCTCCCTCGGATGGGAAAGTGCTGATGTGTGCTGGAGAACCCATGGATCAATACGCTAGATTGAAGCTGCTTTTCTGTTGGAAATTTCAGCAAATCAGTCCTGGCCTTTAACAAAACACCACATCACTGACACCTGAATAGAAACATGTAAAGGAGAATAACAGTGACTGTCCGCATTTTCGCCAGCCTTGGTTCTGAAAGTCACTGAAGCGTCGATAACACATTTAAACTCTTGAAAATCGAACCAGGCCAACCAGCTCCAGCATACGACACCTGATTCCAAGACAAAAAGTTAGAAATCAGAAAATCTGCGACAATGATATACAAAAGAACTTCAACACGGTAGTTTTATGTACAGCCGCGGAAAAATGAGAGACCATCCTGAATTTTATTTAATCAGCATTTCTAGATGTATTGTGGTCATTCCGGTCCAGTGTGTGTTGAATTTCTACAAAATCAAACCTCAGGAGTGACAAATCTCGACATTTTATGTTACGTTTCATTTTAAACTTTTCCTAAATACATGTACAAATATTACTGTTTTATTGTTTCGAAGTGAATATGAACTTGATTTCTTTACAGTATTTGAGGTATGAACAAAATACACAGCATCTTTTCTGTTATTTTCACATGGGTCTCCAGTTTTCATTTTCTGCCAATAAGTGAAAATAGAAACAATATTTTTATTTGACATTTGGGAGAAATATTTTAAGTATTTTTCAGAATTAAACAAAAATTATTATTTGACCTAAGCACATACCTATAAAGAGTAAATTCAGTAAACTTTATTGAAGTGATCTCTTAATTTTCTTCTGTGGAAATATATACTTTATATAATATGACGTGAATAAAAGGTTTTTAGACATATGCCAGAATCCTGATATGAAAACTATAATATACTGTACTATTCGCTATAATCCACTGCAATATACTGTAGAATATTATTGAAATTATATTATTGTATTAAATATAATAGTAAATGGATAATCTGTAGTAAATACTTTATTATATTCTTACTTATAACAAAACATTGAGCACATTTTCAAGCACAAATTCTGAACCAACTCAACTATTGTGTCCAAAAAAATGTCTATTAATATGCTACATTCACTTCTCAAGTCTGAATATTCTGATCTGTTCCAAGTAAAACAATCCTCCAATCAGAGAGCAGAACTGTCTCTGTATCTACAGGTAAGAATGCAAAATTCACAAGCACAATGTCCAATTTAATAAAGATTGTAATGGATTTTTCTCTGCAATTACACTGCCTGGTCATTTTCTATTTTCTACACTGTTATCAAATCACATTCACACTTTCAAAAGACTCAGTTTCTTATTATCTCTCTATCTGACGAATCACCATGGAGACGGTGACACTAAACCAATGAGAGAAGAGAGTCTTTACTAAAGAGCTGTATTGCACTTTTGAGCATAGATTGTACATTTTACTAAGCTTATAATCAAAGTAAAATCCATTTTAACTGAAAAATATTAAAGGGGTACTTCACCCAAAAATGAAAATGCTGTCATCATTTACTCACCTTCGAGTTGTTCCAAATCGGTATAAATTTCTTTTGTTCTGATGAAGACAGAGAAAGATATTTGGAAGAGTTCTTATAACCAAACAGATATTGCCCCCCATTGACTCCCATAGTAGGAAACTGAAGAATGTACGACGGCAAACAGTCCTGTGGCACTTTTGACTACCATTGTATTTTTTCCTACTATGGTAGTCAATGGGGGGCACAATTTGTCTGGTTATAAGCATTCTTCAAAATATATTTCTCTGTGTTGATCAGAAAAAAGAAATGTATACAGATTTGGAACAACTTGAGCGTAAATAAAGACATTTTTTTGGTGAAGTATCCCTTTAACATTCAAGTCCAATTGCAGCATATGCAAGACTTTTATATATAAAGCAAAAAACTAGATACAATAGTTTGATTTGATATTCTCCCAAAAATACGTTGAGGTTACAGCTAACCAGCTTTCAAGTTCTTCTTATGGAAATGAAACAAAAACCCACATAAATGAATAATGGTGATCCTAAAGTCTAAAAGTACAGTAGGCTATAATAAAAGTAAAATCCACACCAGCGTTTCACAACCAGGGGGCCGAGGTCCACAATTTAAAAATCACGAACTTGCCAAGCATTAAAGCATTAAAGCTAAAAAACAAATATTTCCTCATGTCTTTTTAATAACATCCTTCCATGGCATCCACCTCAAAACTTTTATTCAGACCCAGCTCTCGTAATTTGTTGATTTTTTACTCCATTTGCATGCAAGAAAACGAATATTTCTAAATACACCTTAAAGGTTATTTTTCAGGCAGAAAATGCTCTTTCGCTGCAGCACAGAAAGCACTGGAGAACTAAGGTTCTGTTGCCTTGGCGATCTGAGAACGGTAGCAGAGGGATGTTAGCCACTCACGATGACAAATTGTTGGACGCCACAGGGAAACGTGGACGTGTGCAGATTTTAAAAGTGCAGCGAGACTCGCAATCTGTGTGTGTGGGGGGGTTGAACAAATTTATGTGAGCACATATAGAACAGTGTGCATGTGAAAGTGAGACTGAGAGAGAGAGAGAGAGAGAGAGACAGAGAGAGAGAGAATTTTAAGTGCTTTCAAGAATACAAGTGTTTGGCATCTCCGATGTGATAGATTTCATCCCAATGCATAAAACTCATATCCACTGAACTCAAGTATGGTTTGATATCCCAAGTTTGCTTTATTTTAGCATATTTCTTTAAATGTGATATCTGTTGGCCTGGTATAACATGACAGTTCACCCAAAAATGAAACTTCTGTCATCAATTAATCCCCCTCTTGTCATTTCAAAATCTTTATGACTTTTTTCAGCAGAATTTTTTTTTTTAATTTAAATTAGTGGGTAACTGAACAGCACTGGAGCCCATTGACTTCTATTGTATGGCCACAAAACCAAAGCAAGTGAATGAAAAAAAAAATTGTTTTCTGATGTAAATGATGACAGAATTCATATTTTTGGGCGAGCATGAATTAAAATATATAATTGACATGAACTAACATTAACAAGGATTAATAAATGCTAAAAAAACGAAATTGTTCATTGTTAGCTAATGTTAGCTAATGCATTTTTAACTTTTCATAAATAGCATCTAATTGTAAAGTGTTACCGATCTTTGTAAGAATGCTTGTAATCAAACAGTTCTTGGCCACCATTGACTACCATAGCAGGAAAAATAACGATGGTAGTCAAAAGTGCCCCAGAACTGTTTGCTTTCCTACTTCCTTCAAATTAAAACTGAACAATTAAATGTACAAAACGATTTTTCTTACTATGGAAGTTAATGGGGTCCAAGAACTGTTTGTTACAAGCATCCTTCCAAATATCTTCCAGTGTGTTAATCAGAATAAAGAAATGTACACAGATTTGGAACCGCTGGAGGGCGGGTAAATAATGTCCCAATTTTCATTTTTGGGGGAACTGTCCCTTAAACTCAAAACAACATTATCTGTCTCAAGATGCACACCAGTAGTGTAGTGTTTTTTTGCTTCATCTAAGCCCTGTCCGGGAAACAGCCCAAGGTTTCTATTCTAGTTTCATATCGAGATGACTCATGCAAGTGATTAATTTCTAGGTTGATTATCCTAAAAAGTGTCCATAGTGTAAGAGATTTGAACCAGCCCAACAAATAACAAGTGCATAACCCACAATGGCAGAAGAGTCGAGTTCTGTTGCAAACACACAGAAAGGACCCGCTTCACCTTTTAGCCAATGATAGCACCACTGCGAGAGAAAACAGTCAAGCGTAATTCATCAAAGGCCATGTTCCCTCTGCTCTTTTAAAGCAGCTTTTGGTTGTGTCTGGGCAGAACACCAGACGTTCCTCACAGCGACGCTTGCTACGGAGACAGAAGACTCGATGGCGTGACATCTTTGTTCCAAAGCCTGCCGAAAGAGAGCATCGGCCCGTGTGTGCGAGACGCTGGGAATGAGGCCAGTTGAAGCAGAAATCCTGTCCAAATGCCCAACGAAACACGACCACTGCTGACAGATCCCAGTTCACAGATGAGCTCTGGAGAGAGAACGCTACTCTTATGAGGATCAAGATGACACGCTAAAGCAAACAAAACACTGCTTCAAAACCTAGCGAGCTGCCTACTTGGACATCCTAGGCACTCTCCAAAAACAAACGCTCCCTTATAAGGTAACTAGAAGGACCTACGTAAAGCATTTCAAAACTAACCCCTATGAGGTCTCATTAAGGTTGTCTTCGAAGACATCTGGCTTTGCAGAAGTAGTTCACTATGTTTTGGAACAAAGTTGCTCAATAACCCCCCATGACCCCCATTTGCTCCAAAAGGAGGGAAAATAAATACTATTGAAGTCAATGAGATCATTTTGGTTTCTGACATTCTTCTAAATATCTTATTTTGTGTTCAGCAGAACAAAGAACTGTATAGAGGTTTGGCACAACCTGAGGGTGAGAAAATGATGACAGAATTTTCATCTCTTTAAGATGACCTGAAACTCTCATCAGGTCAACACTAGCATAATACATTTTGAGCTTCTTCCTTTACTAATACATCATGCCATCTATGTCTGAGAATTTGTCTGTGGCCCAAAAGCAGCTCCGGCACAGCGAGGGTTCGAGAGGCCCTCGAAGCATCTCATGAGGACACGACGGGGGTGCCGGAACAACAGGATGGAAGAGGGTGGAGAGGATAACAGCATCGGGATGATCTCAGGATAGAGCTCCAGAATTAGTCTGTTATCGCCCCTGGAAGAGGATGAGATGAGAGAAAGCTCATAAGAAAAACAGAAGCTAATGTTCGATTGAGGCAGAAAGATCCCCCGAGCGCCTGGCCTAGTTCTGTTTAAACTGTAGCTCTGCAATAAGATGTTGTCAGGAGTTTTTGGACATTCGCGTCCTATGATTTATCGCTGTCTGGTTCGGTTCTTAGTATTCAGAGATGTGTCTTTTGGGAGGGCTTCTGATGAGAAAAGCTACTCTGCTAAATCTAGCGATTACTCCATCTGTCCTGTTACAGCTACAACCAATGAAGTATCCAGTCCAACGTGCCTCTAGTGTCATTGGTGGCTGGATGCCATCCATGTGTCACATCTTCATAATGATACTGTAAGATGTCAATCTGTGATGGAGAGAAAAATTGCTAAAAGAGATAATTCTGTGACATGATATGTCCTTCAGGCGATCTGAGTTGGAGTCAAGGCTCGTGGTCCTTTCCTGATCCTGCTACCTTCTCTCCTCCCCATCAGATCCTGTCCGTCTAATCCGTCCTAACAAAGATGGAAAAGCCCCCTTTCCAAAAAAAATGAACAGGTAATTGCAAACTGAACGCACAGGTCACTCTCGGGACGCTTACACAAACAGGGTTTTGTCGTTTTTGGGAAGAAAAACCTACAAATCACGTTAGACAATATTTGGTCTCTACACATTAGGCTGGAATAATAGGAAAAAGAAATTAACACATCTGCTATTGTAGACATCCTCTCCAAATGTTTTATGAAGTTGTTTGCTTTGGGACTGTGGCCTTATATCTGTGGACATCATCCAAAACTGCAAGCGTGCAAAAGGTTGGCCCTGAGAAAAACGTCCTGCAGAGAATTTAAAGATGACATAAACCTGCTTAACCTCAACAGTCTCTCACTTCCACCAATACGGATCAACGACTTTTATGACATCATTCCGCACTTCAGCTTCCCGTCCAGTTCCAGACTGTAAGGTAATCAAAACACTATTTGCTAATTTAAAAAGTGAAGGAGATGCTCAATGTGTCACACCGTAACTTCCTGTTTCCGTGGAAATCCTGTCGACACATCGATACAAAGCTGAGCTAGTCTTACGACAAGTGTGCATACAGACAAAGTGTCATTAGATAGAACGGCAAGAATAAACTGGAACAACAAATAACTCAATATTAGAATAGAAGATTAAAGCAAAACGATGTCGTTTTCGACCTTAAAATAATGTAAGTGTCATAAATAATTTGTATATCAGCGGAGGCCATGTTCAAGATCTCTTAAAGTCCATTAAGACGAAGACCTGCTATAAATTGTGCAGGAGAAAGACCTTTAAGAAATCTCAAAGAAGCATCTGACTCCATATCGCACACGTGCACACACGAGAGATGCGAGAGCAGCTTCATGAAACATTGATTGGAATCAAAGGATATTGATTTTCTGCTGTGACTACTGTACACCTGAGAGAATAGACAGAAGCATATCTGCCCTCGATCAAAAGCTGCTGGGACAAACAGATGAAAAACAGACAGGATGTCTCATTTTATTGCTAAAATATAAGGATTAGAGAATCAACGTAAACCAGAAGTGTTTTTGTCCAACGGATGGAAATGAATCTCTAAGAGGAACGATTACTGATGAGAGAAAATGTGTGAACGTGAACAGAACTCTGGGAAAGATTCCAATAGCGAAAAAAACATAATTTTTTGTATGTTCCCAGAAGACGCTGTCTGGCACACTAATTATTACAGACTCCCACGAGACTTTTGTGTCTTCTCCCAACTAGAGGTGAACGATGAGTCGAAGTGATAAACTGGTGTTTTTCCCCACAACAGACCCCTATTTATAATGATGAGAAAATCTCTCTCTTTATATAATATAAGAAATAAATAGTTCATTTGAAAAATCTTCATTTTTCAAAAATCCTGTTTTTGTACTGTGCATACCAATGAATATCAATTAAACTGTGGTTGGGTTGTTTTGATTAAGTAATAACAACTCAAAAAGACAGATTACAAACACAATAAAACAAAACAAAAAGTAAGAGATCTGTTTTTGCAAATACAATCTTCAAATATATATATTTTTTAAAAGATACGCATGTAGAGTATGATCACATTTTCAAACCGAAGGAAAATGTTGTGCGTAAATAATTATAAACGAATCGAATAACGTAAGCTGGTGAGATATAAAAGTTGTTTTATATTGCTTCTATCTATATTTAATTAAACATCAAAACCCTCAAGAGGCCAACAATAAAGCAGAGGCATCTGCCAACTTATGAAACAAAATGCATCTCTTAACAGATGGCTGATCCGATAATTAAAAGGTTAAAAGAGAACAAAACACTGTTTTATACAACAATTAACCTAAGATGTACAGTATATTAGCATTTGATAAAGAAAAACAAAGAGGAGGGATTTTTAAACTTGAAAATTCAGTACAGAGCCATCGGCCAAATGAGTATATACAGTACATAATGAGTACAAATCTACTTTTCTAGGATCTTGATGCATTGTACTGTATAAATGTGTCTTTTACTTAATGAATAGATGCGGCTATTTCCTACAGATCATAAATATTCTGCCTCTGCACGGTAATTACAATTAAATGTGCAGAAAGAAATGTTGATCATCACAGCTAAAGCCAATTTCCATAAAAGATGCAGTCGTGGAAAACACATTATGAACTGCAGAAAGAGAGAGAGAGAGAGAGAGAGAGTGAGAGAGATGTAAATTGCTCATGAACTACACAAAATGCTCAGTTAATTAAACAAATAGGGTCTTATATCAGCCTTATAAAAACAGCCCAGCGCTGCCCAAACAACAGCCTCTACAGTTAATTAATCAAGTCTGTCGTCCAGCTAATTGACACACAACCAATGGCAATCACCTGCTGCCCAGCATTACACAGGATTAATGTGCTGGGCTGATGGGCTGATGGGCTTCTCCGCTGCGTCTTGTGGTTTTCCTTCTTGAAATAAAGAGATTGATAGGCTGCAGATACTCAGAGAAAGAAAAACCAAGGATGGCAGGACCTGCATTACATTGCATCCATGCATACGTGATAACATGTGCATGTTTAAACCTGAAATCATTTAACATTAAACCTGAAATCATGCAATCGCAAACTATTTGTAATTAAACAAAAACAAATAAATGTGTGGTACTACTGTATAAACAACACGCAACAATGTGAAACACTAAAGCAGATCTTATAACTGGTGCAGAGGAGAGAGATTGCCATGTCAAAAGCAGGTTTCTATGGCAACAGTCTGGCGGCGACCAGGGGGTTGGGAGCCGTGAATGCTTAAAGGTAATGCACGCCAGAACTCATAAATAATATTATACATTTACAAACAATACACACTGCATGGTAAAGGTCTGGTCATTTGTAACAGACCCGCAAAACGTTTTCCTGCAACATACACAAACATTTAAGTATTTACAAATACAAGAAAAATGGTCCTTGAAGAAAACTCTATCTCTAAAACAAATGTTTTTCCTATTGCATGTTAATGAATACCACGGCACTTTTGTATAGATGGTCTCATAAATAAAAGACACTCTGCTAAAGTATCAGAGCAATTTGTTACTCTTATGAAGGAAAGAATGAGCCAGAACATTTTAGACCGGACTATAAATTCCACCCTAAAAACACCTCCGAGACTTCAGCTCCAGGCTTTACAATCCCAGTTATAAAGTACACGGCATCTCCAGAGTGCAACTGCACCATACAGGCTGTCCATAAAATACTGCTCCTTTAACTCACACCAAGTGTACACAACGCTTGTGTGGGGTCTCACATAATCATCATCCCATTACTGTTCATTTTTACCATACCCGCTGATGTGTTTGCTTTCACGCACCTGTATCCAATCATTAAGCGCTGTTACATCAATTCCTGTTATGTGACGGAACAGACCCTCATGTTGAACGTTGTTCTACAAACCATGTTTTTACAAGCCAAACAAAAATTGCACACAAAATGTTTATTTCTAAAATGCAGAAAAATAAAACAAGGATCTTTAAAGGGGTCATATGACACGGCTAACACGAATATTATCGGTTGTTTTAGATAAATGCAATGTTTATACACAATTTTTTTGTTCAAAACTGTTGTAGGTTCCATATTCTGTGCATGTTTGTATCTCCTCTTTGCTCCGCCTCTCTGAAACACGCAGATTTTTTTACAAAGCTCAACGCTCTGAAAAGCGAGGTGTGCTATGATTGGCCAGTTAACCATCGCTTAGTGATTGGTCGAATACTTCAAGCGTGTGACGGAAATGTAACGCCTCTTTCCATATTTGGAACATCAGGTTCCTCTTCAATTGTACTGACAGGTCGCCCACCTTACTTGTTATAACATTTGGGTTGTCTTAGTCAAATCATACCACCAACTGACGCAGATTTGTGGGGGTGTGGTTACACGAGGTGTTTCAAGCAGGTCTGGGTGAGCATTTGCTTTTAGATAGAATGCATCTTTTGTTCCGACATTTAAATTTTACGTGTCTAATACATGCATGGACAACTTCTAACACACCAAGGACACAGAAAAACATGTGTCCGCGTGACCCCTTTAAAGACTCCAGTAAGCCCCCCTGTGACCCTGTGGAGGATGAACCGGTTCGGAATAGGATGGATGGATGAATGGAGAGGAGATCCTTAAAAAAGAATGAAATGCTTCCAAACGGCATTTTAAATGTGCTGCTTTCTCATTTAAATAATCAACTATAAGCGAAAGTTTATTCTTTGGTTGACATTTTAAAGGGATAGTTCAGTCATCATTCATTCACTTTCATGTTACGCCTGTCCCATCATTCAGAATCTCTGTGGTAGACAGCCTAAGTCACTATTCACTTTCATTGTTTATTAAAAAGACGCAATAAAAGTGAATAGTGACTGGGGCTGTGAGCTCTGACATTTTTCATTTTGTTTCACAGATAAAAGTCATGAGAGTTTGTAACAATCCAGTTAGTATGAGATGACTTTTTTATTTAAAGGTAAAGTAGTCCTTTAAAGTGATTCACGAAAAAATGACAATTCTGTCATCATTTAGTGACCCTCTTTTCATTTCAAACCTGTATGACTTTCTTTCACAAGAAGATATTTCGAAGAATGTTGTTTTCATTTTAGGGTAAACTTTCACTTAAACACTGTTGCACACCCATACCTAAACAAGTCTACATCAACCAATGAGTTTGTTTTCGAAATTCACAGTTTTGCTTTATTAAATATCTGTTGTTCATTGTGTAGTGTTTTGACTGTTGTCTATGGTGGGAACAAACTAATACTCAGTTTCCAACATGGGTAAATTAAACGAGATGTTTACTGACTGTGCAACCAGTGGATAATTCAAATAAAAATAAAAGAAAGCAGACAGATATACAGACAGAGGTCTTCAGTTTAGTTAGTTCACAAACAACCTCTAAAAACGCATTTACACATCATACCCACCAGCACCGGCTTCATCTATTGTAAATCAAGGCAATACTGTGCAAAATAACGGCAACGAAGTCAGTAACGCTACACAACATCGCATTACAGTAATGATTCATTACAAAGGAGAAACATCAAAAGATAATTAATTACAAACTCAGACTAGCGCCAAAAAACTCAACTCTGTCTGCCTGCAAGTGACAAACTCGAGCAAACAAAGCGGGGCGAGCATAAATCATTCATTATCCTATTACGGCTGTGATCTGGGCTGAGAGAGAAACAAACGCAGTGTAAACAGTGAAAGAAACACTCAGTGTGTCCAGAACTACAGGAAGAGAGAAGCTAATCTGCGTGTGTGATTGGTCTACCAAAGAAGAAAATCTTGAATAGTGCTGCTGGGGTAAATTTAATGACAGTCTTGTTTTACCCGTTTAGAGCCAGTTGGCAGGAACGAATAGACTTGATACAAGCCAACGTCTGTAATAGTACTTTGAACTTTTATTGGAAGCGTGTGAGGCGTCTGATGATTTCATCGGATAGCACGAAGAGTCAACACTTACAGTGAAGATTAAACAAATTCGTTCTAGATGTTAAGTAAAGACTGGATCATTAAAAAACAAATAATTAAAAAATAAAAAGGAGTTCTGTTGCCAAATCAACTAAAACAAGGGATAGTTTACCCTCATGCTATTTAAAACCTTTAACTATTTCTTCTGTGAAACACAAAAGAAGATATTTTGAGAAATGGCTCAGTGGTGTTTTCTGTAGAAAAGTAGAGTCAATGGGGCCAATGATGTCTGGTGTCTTTAAAATATCGTATTATTTTGTGTTCTGCAGAAGAAAGACATACAGATTTGAAATGACATGAGGGTGAGAAAATTATGATCAAATTCTCATTTTTTGGTGAACTATCCCTTTAAGAATACGAATCAAGCACCATAGGATGAGAAACCTTCATTAAGAATGTAAATAAGGTCGATTTAGATTTCATCAGCCCCAAGCGTCATAGTCCACGGAATGAAGAACTATTCTCTCTTTCTCTCTTTTTCCCTACAGTAAGCTTTAAGTGATTGTTGAACTGTGGACACAGCACCTCTGTGGTGTGTATTGCATGGTTACGGCCCGGTCAGGATAAAGAATTGAGCGGCGTAAAGCAGAACCTGCTGCGGGAGGACCTAGTTATACTTATAGCTCCATCACTGCTCTTTATTTCTGCGTATCAGCAAGACGCAGCCGTCTATCGTAGGGTTTGAGCACGGCGAGCAACACATTTTCTCAGACACAAACATGAAGCTATAAATATATGTCAGGGTCTGACCGCTCGACACTCGTGTGATCTTCGCCCTCTTCTTAATTCGCTTCGGTTATGTCGATGTTTGTGTAAACAAAAGTGCATTAAGCAATTACAATCTGTGCACTCGCTCGCACGTTGTTGATGAAGAACATGCTGCAATGAATTATGGGAAGCATAATCAAGGATTAAATTGCACAGACGGTGTCAGGACGAAATTGCGTTCGGATAGACTCGTTGCATAAAATGTGTCCCGTGTTGCCAGGCTGATGTCAGCGCTGATGCACACACAAGCGGAGACACACACTCACACACATTGTGCTCAGAATAATAATGGGCCATTTTACTGGCTCTCCTTCGACTAACCCAGACCCCCCACTAAACACACAAACATGTCTGCTTTTCTATCACGATGGGGACTTCCGATTACCTTCTTCTATTGTTTCATAAAGAACGAATCAAATTTTCTATTTCCTATATTACAAAAATCTCATAAGAAATGTTCCCTGAAAGGCGATTACAGACTTTCCATTTCTTCTCACAATGAAGGTAAAAGCTGACCCACAAACCCATTCGTCCAATACTCACAATTAGGTACAGTCACTCCCTTTAAACATGCGACCAAAACAAAAACGAATGAGCGAGTAAACATGCAGATGCCAACACGCAACACTTTGCACATCAAGGCTTTTTTGCTCTATTCAACGCCTCAAATGAACCAGGACCCTTGGTGTGTCATCAATAGCCAGAGGACGTAAACACAATCACGTTCCTTCAGAGAAGGCCGAGAGCCCCAACACACAAAACGAACTGTTTATTTGAGTTATATACAGTCTATAAATATGTGCACTATTACCTGAAAGACAGAGCGATGTTAAAGAGCACACTGCCACCTGTTGGTACAGCTGGCCCAATTCACACATTTTGTCTTGATTTAGAAGACAATGAAGTGTGACTGCAGGTGCTGGCACACCTGTTTGTTCGGCTCGCACACCAAAAACTCACAGATGACCATTTTAAAGTAAGATCTTTTAGTATTGAACGAATCAAGCACACGTAAAAAGCACAGAGGTGATGGGTTTGATTCAAAGGGAACATTGATGCTGTTAAGATGTTCTCCTTGAATGGACTGCAAATTGCTTTTGGATCCTCTAACAAATACGTAGATGTACAGCTTTCCTGTAGCTCAGTGGTAAGAGCATTGCGTTAACAACGCAAGGTTGGGGGTTCCATCCCAGGGGATTGCAAATACCTATGTAAAATGTATAGGATAAAGCAATGTAAGTCGCTTTGGATAAAAGCGTCTGCCAAATGCCTAAATGTAAATGTACATACAATACTGATAATCCAATATGCTAATCAGAAGATCTGATATTACAACAAAAACTGTTTTAAAGAACCACGTATAGGCTACACAGGAGGAAGATTTGGAGACTACAGATGCACAAAAGTCTTGCCTGAAATAAAAGACAAAAACTAGAAATGAATGGGAACGCTTTCTAAAATAATCTGAAACAAATTAAAACAAAAATCTATTGAAATGAAGGCTGTCAAGCAGTTAATTGCAGTTAATCGCATCTAGAATAAAAGTTTGTGTTTACATAATATACAGTATATCTGTGTGTATATTCATTTTGTCTGTGTAAAAACACACACACCGATGCATATATTGAAAAATAACGAAACATTTATAATTTTAATTATTGGTAAATATAAATAAATACATGTAAATATTTCCTAAATACGTATACATGTGCGTGTTTATGAATTCTGAATTAATATGCACCGCAGTACACAGACATATATTTTATAAACACAAACTTGAATGCAATTAATTGTTTGACAGCCATAAGTCAAATCAATTTTCTTAAATGAGAAAGATACATAGATATGCAGGAATAAAGACATATGACAGATTTTTTTATTAGTGCTTTTATTTTACTGTTTAAAATAGAACGGCATTTCTGTGTACAAATGTGTAAGTTTAATTTAAACAGACAGACAGATAGGTAGACAGATAGAGAGAGGTCTTAATTTTCTGCAAATAACAATAAACTATTTTTCACTAGGTCACAGAATACAAATGACCAAACAATGCTCCTTTTACACAAACCTATAACTAGTACATTTAGAAAAACTGAAAATCATTTTGCATCTGTTAATTTTCCCCATGGCTGTAGAATAAAGAGAAATATATCTACAGGATGTGCAGTAAGACTCAACAACATCGTAATATTCCCATAAAGAACGTGAGGTTTGAAAAGCATGGGAAAGTACGTAAAACTCTTATTAAAGTTTAAGTTTGGACAATGTTCACATTCTCAGCTCTGATCACTGACCCGTCTGGAAACCCATGATTTATTCTCAAGAGCCTGCAGTGATGTCCACACAATCAGAGCTGTATATAAACATCTGTCATGCCATGATAAAGTTGTCCAACTTTTCCAGCTTTATCTTTATGGTCTGTTAGGCTAATCGAATATAAAACGAATGGAGGCATTTGTTTGCTTCTGAGGCTTCAGCGGATGATGTAATGAAAATCAGAAGACATGTGTCCGAGAAACATTCAGGACAATCTTCACTGTAATCTGTCCAATGTATTCATCAAACATGACCCCAACATGAGAGTCCTGTGATCACGTTCACAACAATATACCCTCAAGCTAAAATGCTTTAAACTAAATGATGTCCACATATTTCATTGGGGATCATTGATGGGTACGCTGAAAGGGGTCACTTATGGGCACAAGAAAAGCATACGGACAGTGACAGGACTGAGTAACGGCACATCCTCTTGTTAAGAGACAGCGCTAGCCCACCCACAGCCCCGTCGACGTGACCTCTGACCTCTGGTCCTTTAAAAGCAGAATTGAAACATATGCTTGCGGAGCTCTGACAGAAGGAAAATGTCCTGTAACGTATCATCTTTCATTTGCTCTTAATAAATATATGACATTGAGTGTTAAAAGGGGAGGGGGGGTTAAGTTTGCTCAAAATCTTCTGCCGGGATGAATATTAAATAACGCATGGCGGTCGAGTATCATCTGAATGCCATGTTTTGTCCTAAATATGAAATAAAACAGTACACTTTAAATGTACTACAAAACTTAAAACAAAAAATACTTGAAGATAAAATATGTTAATATACATTGTAATATTATTCATGAATTACAGGGAGACAGATGGAGAGCAAGAAAGAGACACGCAGATAGAGATAGACAGACAGACGGGCAAATAGACTGATAAATGGACGGATAGAGAAAGAAAGAGAGAGGACTGGTCTCTCGGTCCTGGGATGCTGGTCTTGCCATGAAGTATTCTTTTATTAAAAATGTTGCCCATTTTTGGCATGTCATGCACAAATGGATCTTCTTTTGATCTCTTACCCAGACAACTCAGTGGGGGACAACAGGCCATTATAAGATACAGACAAATAAAACAAACTAGAGGACATATAAAATATTAATGAGGCATAATAAAGCAGATGTTCAAGACGGGTAAAACAAGGAAACGTGAAGAAAAGTAACAGCAAAAATGTTGGGAACATAATAAACAGAGATTTATGACTTTAAAGAACCATTTTCTTAGACTAATTATGTCTAAAATGCACACTAAAAACTAGGCAAAAGTAAAAAAATGACTGCTAAAAAATACAAAACGTTAAGAGATGCACCGATATGCCGATATGTTGTCGATCAAAAGAGCACAAAAAAATGCAATGAACTTGTGCTCTGTATATAGAGAGTTTTAAGAAACATCACCCGGTTTGATGTTCAATACAATATTTTATAAAAAATGTTAATCTTCAATATCGGTATCGGCAGATATCACTCTGAATATCGGCTATCGGTCTCGGTGGAGAAGTATAGTATTGGTGCATGTTTAAAAAGTAATGTTCTCAATTCAACTTTGTTAGCAAAATGCTCATATTGTATGCCTCCCAATGAGTGAAGGTTTTGCAAAAAGAGCTCAAATATTCTTTAAAGAATATTTAGGATGACAGCATAAAACTTCTTAAAAATAGTGTGCTATTTAAAAAGTGCTTTTGGTTTCCTTTTAGCTAATATTTATATGGAAATTTTATCCGAGCAGTCAAACCCTGTACAATAACATAAGCAAGCTCTACAATTTAAATAAGAGTGATAGCTTCACTTCGCCTCAGTCTCTCTGGATCTGGATTTTAACCTGAATTCACATCTTCACACACTTCTCTCATGTTTCAGGCACTTTAATTGTAGTATTTGCTTGGTACCAACTCCGATTCTTCCTTAATATGAATAAATACATAAATTACGCTATCAACAAACAACCCCTGAGGAGCTTTGGCTGTATGTCGGGATAAATATTAAATGAAACAACAGAATGAGTTGCAGTAAACGGCGTACTGTATCTGTCTGATTTGAAATGTAAATCATTTGAGGAGCGTGGTGGATGCATGTTTTCACACCGCTCAATTGATGGGCTGATGGGCTCAGTGTTGGATTAACATGGCTGAACATGTTTGTAATGCTAAACACTGCGCACAGGGCCAATAAAGCTCCAGAAGTGAGCTCGCATGAAGAGAGGATTATTATGGTCAGAAGCAGCACATTTCTTCAAGTTTATGCACATTTGTATACACCTACACCCAAATGAAATATTCATCCTGGGTTTAACTGTATCTCTTTAGGATTAGAGTGAAAGAATGAGAATGTGTGTGTGAGAGAGACAGAGAGAGTCTCATGTGTACTGACAGAGCAGCAGAGACTCAAGAAAATGAAATAAAAGTGACTAAAAGAAAGAGATTCTTCAAGTTGCTTTAAGAGAAAATAATGCATTCAAAATGAGTCCCACTTCTTTTTTCCTCCACCATGCAATTCCGGCACAACCAAACTGACATTTCTTCACAGTATCTCACATTTCTGACAGAAAAGGTCACATCTCAATCCATCACCGCTTCTAACATGCTCAGCCGACTCTACAATGAATGAGCTCTATGACTGACAGAATGACAAATTAAGCTTTGAGGACTTTTAGAAATATAAACATATACAGAATACAGTGACCCCAAGAAGAGTTTGGGCACATGAAATATGACATGATGACAAGTATTTTTTGTACGTAGGCATCTCCAACAGGAATTTGCACTATTTTACAAGGCGGCTAATTTGTAAGAATGAATTATTTGAAAAAAAACAATCCACTTGTGGAAAATGTTTTATTGGGCAGCTTGTTCGTGAAGCACGGCTCTGTGATCTGTGGGAAATGCTGCTCCATCTGAAAGCATAACGTGCATTTCAAAAGCAACACCCTTCAAACATCATCCTTATAAATATACTTTACTATCATGAAACAGTGAAAGAAAGATGCCAAATGCAGATAGGAAAACGGCATTTCCTAGTTATAAGCTCGGTACTTCCTATGGAGTATTTGAGTTTCTGTGCGAGAGCGCCCTCTGGCTTTCAGATGCAGCTGTAATTACGCAATTTCACTGACAAACTGCGCATAAAACATCGCAGTCAACCGCCAAATCGCGTGTAGTTTCTTTTCTAGTTGGCATCTCTCACACTCGTTCAGAAGCAACAATGATACAAAGCAACAACAACAACAAAAAAATCACCATATCAATTTAAACATGCAACAATTGGCTGTTTTTGATACCGATTTTTGTAACTTGATTATTGATTTGATCTTTTGTCATTATTGCTCTTTTATTTGATAGAATTAGAGTTGTTTGGCTGTTTCATTGAACATGAATTGAACAAATTACAAAAATACATCAAACCAACTTTGAACGGTACGCCTGTACACAACGTGATGTGGTGCACATGTGTGCGTGCATCTACGACAATACAACCAAAAGCAAAAATTAGCCAAATAGTTTTCTTAATTCGAAGCTCAGTGCATATCTGAAACTAAACGATCACATAACTCGCATCTCCCCTCAGCAGTGTTAAGAATTGGATTAAAAATGCTTATCGGAAACACACTCGGCCCTTTGATACTTTATAAGCGAGAGATGGCTGCTGGCTGTCTCTTATATGAAACAGGTGCCGAGTTCACATGCAACAGGCATTTGTTTGTACCGGGCCAGATGTGCAACCCCTTGTGTTTACAATGCGATCCTGAGGAGACGATCACCACATTCGTCCCGAAACGTATCTTTTCGCTCAATGTGTTCACAATTACCGTCAAAAGTGGCGGACGGTAAACAAGCACATAAAACCCATTCTCACAGGAATCCAAACAAACGATCTCACTGACACATCTGTAAATAAACTCTGACTTGAGCATGCACCTGGGTCATCCATGAAGGGAGAACTGCAGAGGATTGTGGGATAGCCCTCTAGGCATAGGAGGAGTTAAGCATTTAACAATACTGGTTTTGATTTAGACCACATTTTGCGACTGTGATTTCTGCGATTGCAACTCTTTGGTGTCAGTCCCACGGTAAAGTGGTGCTATATCATGGTGCACTGATATAAAGAATGGTTTTCTTATTCATGTAATGCTACTTGCTTGGTAAGGTACTTTGAGAAATACCATGGTACATTACATGCCCAAAACATGATATTGCCATGATTTTAGGTTTATTCACAGATCTTTTAGTGCTTTTCACAACATCGCAATCAAATAATAATAATTTCACTGGAAAACTCTAAGTGTAAAAGTGTAAAGTAGTTCCCAATTTCAAACCCTACGGGCATCTAAAAACCTCCATTAAACATATTGTAAGATACGAAATTGGTGGAACAAAAATACATCACAATTAACCTGAAATAACCTAATTTAGATCCAATAAACAACTACGAAGGAAAAAAACGCAAAAAATACCAACACACATCCACAGCAGGACGGAACAATAACAGAGTCGCTCGGTATGTGGCTGCACGCTCAACGTGACAGTATTCGCAACGCCACGTTAGATTCGGTGTTACACCCCGCCGACCTAAGAGCCGCCCCTCTCAGACTACACTACAAGCGGTGTATGTGACAATAAAAGGACACTTACTCTGGCGAGCAGGTTGATGGCGTCGAGGCCTGGAGGAAGCTGAGAAAAATCACAGTTGGCCTCACTGAGATAAACCTGCAGGGTAGAGCAGAGATGCTCCAGACCTTCCTTCTTCTCATCGCACATATCCTCCAGGTCTAAAGACATAGACAAGAGCTTTAACAGGGATGGATGTTTATATGAATGATTTTAAAACATGACACTCAGATGTTTTCAGAAGGTTAAGGTAAACTATTTTATATTGAACACAGGATTGAAAGATTAGCATATTCATGCACTTTGAGGCACTCAAGGAATACTCCACAACACCATATGTATGTTTTTTGGGGGGTTGTTTGCTGAATATACGTATTCTAGAATAAATGCTGAACGTTTTTTTCAGGGTCTTAAGCGTGACAATATTGCCATAGTTGATGCACCAAAAACTTGTAATTTCCATATATGTCCAAAGAACTTGGTTTTAGATGCTCGGTTGCACCGCTGTATTCTTTAGGATACATTTAGCCCTTTAACATTTTTATTGTGGTTTTACTACAACTAAAACAAAACAACATGGTTTCCATAGTCAAGTGATTGTAATTGTAAAAGAACAATGGTTTTGATACAGTTGACCCTCTGTGGCCACCATTTACAAGCATGGTAGGAAAATTGCTTCGCAAATTTTGCTGTTGATATTAAGAAGAATGTAGGAAAGCAAACAGTTCTGGGACACTTTTGACAACCATTGTAATTTTCCCACCATAGTAGTCAATGGTGACCAAGAACTGTTTGGTAACAAGCATTCTTCCAAATATCTTTCTCTGTGTTCACCAAAACAGAGAAATGTATACGGATTTGGAACAACTCGAGGGTGAGTAAATGATGACAGATTTTTTGGGGGGAGTGAACTGTCCCTTTAAACCAGTCAAAGACCTGGTATAAAGAGGCGTTTTGGTCGATGGGACAAGTGGACAAACGAGACACGTGGCCGTTTACATCTGGTGTTTTAATACGTCTCTTTTGTCCACTTTCAACCACCTGATTTCTTCAAGTGGAGGGTTCATGAGAGAGTAAAAACATCAGTCTTTTATGATCTTCCGATCTAATGGACGTAAAAAGTGCATGCACATCTTAAAGCCACAATATGGAATATTTTGAGCGCAAGACAGTGCACTTTCGAAACAACAACAAAAGGCCAAGCTAAATGACGTTATGTAGGAGAGTGGAATTATGGGACATGTGGTTTTCACCATCCAGAGGCGTTTGGAGATCGCCCATCGCGTCCATGGACGAGGTAACGAATGAATTTTATTTTTGACATCGCGATGAATTAGCTTGCAAGAAACATGGAATGGAATGCTACGTTAGCCCGCGGCTGATGTTGGACTTTGTCAATTGATTTGGTAGAGTAATGCTACACAGTTTCACTTGTTTCAAACAGTCATATAGTCTTCATTTAAAAAGTACATTTCTATAACCGGAAACTAAGGGTAGTGCGGAGCAGCGGATATTACGGCACAGATATGCAACAAGGAAGACCATTATTTTAAAGAACACAGCTGCGGGAAATATATCACACTGCGCAAGCGGTTTTTGGATATTTCATATACATTTTTTTCCATATTGTGGCTTTAATACCAGGTGTAAACAGGGCCCAAAATGGGTTGTTGGTCTCATGTGCACAGCACATGGTGTAAAACCCATCTAATACCTACAAACCAAGAAACAGGCAAAGACCTTCAGAGCTGTATATTTCTACAGCAGAGTAGACGCATATGAAAACAAAAGTGCCTGTGTGTTTGTGTTTGTGTGCGTGTTCATGAAAGTATCTCTGCAGTGTGATTTATGACAGCTTTGCCAAACATATGGGCTTCTCCATTAACCCTCCTGCTCTGATCCATTTCCCTCAAACACACCGTCAATGAAGTACAATGTGCCGCAGATAGATCCGACGCTTGACCCGTGGCAACCGCTCCCAGCCTGTCTCTCTCTCTCACACACACATGCTGAGCGTCACGGGCGCAGACACACACGGCAGTAAAAATCTGCAGATTCAACGCATAAATCTGGTGCAGTCCACGTAGCTTCTTGTCCATGCATATATTT
This sequence comes from Triplophysa tibetana, assembly GCA_008369825.1. NCBI lineage: Eukaryota > Metazoa > Chordata > Actinopteri > Cypriniformes > Nemacheilidae > Triplophysa > Triplophysa tibetana. Next base: position 2,268,701 of record CM017907.1, read on the forward strand.
TATCGCTCACATACAGACCTGGATAATATTACTTGGGCTTGTCGGATAAACTGAAATACAAATTTAAATTCTGTTCTTTAGCTAATCACAATTTATTTATGACTGTATTACTGATAGCAGGTGGTCAATGAGGGGCTGTGGGTGGCCAGACTAAAAATAATTAGGCTGGATGATAGGAATAAAAAGACAGGAATATAGACTTCCCACTTCTTGTGGATTGCGAGACTTTATGTGCGTTAGTGGAATTTAAGTAGATTTTGAAACTACGTGATGGCCACCTTAATACTTATAATACTTTTACTTTTCAGACTCTAAGGTGTATTTTTCCTTACAAGAAAATAAATAGGGGCTGGATCACAAAAATATAATATGTTCCCTTTATATTCTCTCCATCATTTATTCACCATCATGTCATTCAAACCTGTTTATGACTCATCTGTGCGATGCAAAAGAAGATACTTTGAGAAATGCGTCAGTGGGATTGTGTTCATACAATGCGAAGTAAATGGGGACCAATGTTTTTAGGTTCACAACATTCTTCGAAATATCTTCTTTTGTGTACTGCTGAAGAAGGGTGAATAAATGATGAAAGAATTTTCTTTGTGCATGAACTATCCCTTTAAATCTCATTTTAGCACTTGGCTATCCACCACCTGACTCTCTAAACATCATCACCTATCGGTTGACCAATAGTTTAAAAGCATTACAGGTGCAGATGGCGAGAGATCAAGTGAAATGATTAAATGATGCCGTTCTGTTTGACTAAAGGTCTATGCACAGATCTCCCCATTAATTGTCACGACCACAAAAACGAGGGTTTGATGGATTTCATGAAATAATGCATGAGTCAAGATGAGCGAGAGCGTCTCATAAGGCCGTTTGTGTGACGAGGGAGCGCAGGTTCACAGGAGCCTCCATAAGGGCCATCTATGGGATCACATCTCTAATGGCGGCATATTACTTATGACAGAATAGGAAAGAGCCAGACCGGTAAGAAGTCTGAGGCTTATTGTGAAAAAATAGCCAATTACTTTTGAGGAGCCGAGGGCCGCAGGGGAATTTTTAACAAAGGGCTCGAACTGACGAACGGAGAGACATTCATAACGTTACAATAAACTTCTGCAAGGAAGTGACATTTATTCACCTTTCATTATAGAAAATCAAATCTTTTAAACTTGCAGGATAAACCTTGCAGGGTCATCGCGACTTAAAAGGGTAGTTCACCACAAAATTTAAGAAAAATCTTATAATTTACTTATGCCATCCTAGATGTACATATTGTACTTTCGTCAGATAAACGTACAAATCATTTTTTATTGAAATGTCATGTTATCTTTCTATGTGGGGGTCGACATGGTGGAGCTCCAAAAAGCACATCCATCATTAAAGTAATCAAGAATTCTGAAGCAAACTCATTCCTTTGTGAGAGAAAAGCATTAATAATTAAAGTTTATTTAGCCAAACTGAAACCAAACCAAGCTTATCTGATCCCTACATTTTAACGGGTACACATAGATAACATTCAATCTCATTGGTTGTTGGTCTCGTGTCTAGTTGCCAATATATGAGATTTAACAATTATAAACGTGGCACAAGATAGAATCAATTAAGAGAGAATTTTTGAATGAACTATTTCTTTAAAAATGTGCTACTACATGAGAGAAAACCAGGTTTTAATGCAACATAAATCTTGTTAGGACACTGCGTTGGGCCCTTAAAAGTAAGCATATAGCAACTTACGAGACTGGTGGTCAGATATCGAATACAGCTCATCCTTGTCGCTTTCTGATTGGCTGAGCTGCGGAAAAAAAGAAGATGACAGCTAAACACTTTAAATGCAAACAAAAGTTGAACGTGTCTACATTCCCGATACGTGAGGCGATCTGATTTCACATACCAGTTTAAAAATGATTCTGGCGCTCAGTCGTACGGAGTCGGTGGGGATTCTGGGCTGCAGGCGCTTTAGACATTTGCATTCTCTCTTGTGCTCGGACCAAGCTTGTTTCTGCGAGAGAAGGAAGAAATTTAATAGAGCACCATACAAAAGATTTCACAAACAAACAGGAAGCTGTGATCTTCAGTCAGAGCTCAGATCTGTGCTTGAACGTGCCTGCTGTGAGAAATCTCCCTTTAGAGGGAATTATGATGAAAGAACGCCCTACAATTAAAAAAAGACAAAGTAAACTTGACAACCACGAGGGTCTGGAGAAGACATTGATGCCTTTGCTGATTTAGAGCAGCACGGTGTCTAAGTTTGAGACAGATGATGGAATTGAAGAAAGTTTTGCAGTTTGTGCGACAGATAAGTGACTTTAGAAGCCTGGAAAGTGCTGAGCAGCTCTTTTAATGCACAATGTCTTAAAGTTGTATGGCTCCGAGCACCAAATTGGATCTCATGCAAGTTTTTTTTCCTGACAGCTGCCAGGTCATAAAAGCACATAAACGAACGATAGGAATTTTGTCTTGTTAGACAGAAAAAGTCGTCATATTTCATGTGAAGTCAAATGACAAATTTTTACAAGATACTCATGATATCAGTTATCAGTGTTTCAACAAGGGTCCAAAAATATCACAGCTAAAATATTATTTTCTTCTGGATGTTTTTGATTAAATAACGGCAAATGCAGTTTCACTTTAGTATAAGGACCAATTCTTACTATTAACTAGTTACTTATTAATATGCCTATTATAAGCATATTGACTGTTTATAAGCACTTATAAAGCACATATTCTGCACGACCATATTCTACATCCCTAATCCTACACTATACCTAAACCTAACAATACTCTACTAGCTATTAATAAGCAATAAATTTAGAGTTAACTAAGCAAATGTTGTGTTAATAGTTTACTGAAACCTAGAACTGGACTTTAAAATAAAGTGTGACCGAAATTTTGATTACACTATAATAACGTTGTATTTGGCAATAGTTGCCTACTTAAATACATTAGCTCACATAAACTAACAATGAACAATATCAACCGCATTTGTTAACCTTTGTTCATGTTAATTACAAAATAATTAATTAACAAAATCAAAAGTTGTACGTTAACATTATTTGATGCAAAATGAACTAACAAGAACAACTCTAATGGTATAAACTGACTAGTGCTGTCAAATCGATTAATCGCGATTAATCGATACCAGAATAAATGTTTGCGTTTATATAATACATATGTGTGGCCTGTATATTTCAATGTTTATATATAAATGCCGAGGTTGCGCTAGACTTTTTTACTTTCAGTGCTTCGACATGTGGTGCGTTTGCGCATCTGGCGATCCGAGTTCGATTTCCCGTCTCGTTCGGGGGTCTGTAACAGGTGCATCTGCACCGCGAGGCTCGAGTCTCCGCTGACCTGCGTGTTTCCCAAAACGGAACAGGCAGTAAGCTAATGACTGGGAAACACGTGTCCCTTCGCGATCGTGTTCTGGTATCGCGAAAAAAACCTGCCAATGGAACCTGCTTTCCATCACTGAAAAAAACCTGCCAAGGATCAGGTTAACGCCACCTCTGTTAAAGCACACACATGCATGTGTTAAACCAATATTTACATAAATATATACATTAATATTTACATATCATTTACATTATGTTTAATTACAAATATGTCACACTCATATATTTTAAATACATATATGTTTGCGTTTTATATAAAAATACACGCCACACACACGTTACCTGATAGCACGCATACATCTGGCTTACGTCTATTTGACGTCTGCCTTTACATCTTACAGACATCTACAATACATAGTTTGCTCATCTGCAATACGTCTCGGAGATGTCTGCTGTCAGACGTTATATAGACATCTTGAAGACGTCTGTAAGATGTTTATGATTTAGAATGGATGTTAATCTGCTCTTTCTAAGATGTTTAGCAGATGTTTTTACCCAGCAAATCTCAAGATCTTTAGCAGACGTATTACAGGCATTCAAACGTCTCCGAGACGTATTGCAGATGAGCAAACTACGTATTGCAGATGTCTGTAAGATGTAAATGCAGACGTCAAATAGACGTAAGCCAGATGGATTGTGCTATCTGGGTAATTATTCACACATGATTTGACAGAACTAAAATTAACATATAGGAAAGATAAATTAATGCCATAATGATACTAATATTGGTGACACAAATATTATAAAAGGGAACTTCACTGATATTTGACAGCACAGAGTACATTTTTGGGGATCTAATTAAAGAAGGAAGTCATTCTGGATTTTAAGGATATGCGGACAACGTTAAAAGGAAGACAATAGTAATGCATAATATTTTCATTTTTTATGTATACATTATCACTATAACCTGTAAGAAATGTAACAGATAAAACAATAACATTTAATTTGATATATTCCGACTCATTTTGAAATCTCTCTGAAGATTAAGACCTAACAGGATTTGTGAAGAGCTCTTACCTGACACTGAGCACTGCAGTAACGGGCCGACTTGCACTGAGAGCATCTTAATAAGCTTTCACCCCTATAAAAAAATACACGAGAGAGAGAGAGAGAGAGAGAGAGAGAGAGAGAGAGAGAATGAGCATCAGCCTCAGTGGTTTTCTTTACCACATTTCTACCAAGACACAGTGACAAAAGATGTTTGAACCATGTGTTTTCCAGAGCTTTGCATTTTGGAACATCTTCCCTTGACAGTAGATGCCACTCGCTGAAGGGAGAGTTGACCACCCAAGCCCTCTTTCTTACTCCATCATGAGAGAAAACAATCACGAGGAGTTGTGTCTAGCAGAGACAGATTACAAGAGAGATGATGTCGGCACCTTGGTATCTGGAGGTTGACTGATTTTAAGCAGGCCCTTGACAAATCACTTTACAGGGCTGTAGTTTTAATCGATTAACAGAGAAAGGTAACACAACCTTACAGGTAATGCAACAAAACCACACATAACATACCCAAAGAGACTGCAGACCAGGGTGATAAAGAAAATGGATAAATGGAAGAGAAGAGTTAGTATATTTTGGTGTCAACTCATACCATACAGAAGATTATTTGTTGGATTAACATAAAAAAGTAGTGTCAAGTGGTTCCACGCAAATATGTTGAGTAGTTTCTACAATTAACAATTTAGTTGCATGAACAAAAAACCTTTAAAAGAAGTTGACAAAACTTTTTCTGTAAATCCAAACCATTCAGTTTGTACCAGTAATTTTAAGTTAATTAAACTCAATATGTATCCTTCTCAACTTTTGTTGTCATACATAAATTATATACAGACTTACTGCATGTCATTCATAACACAATGAGAAAATCAGATGAGAGGCATCTTAGTACTGGCATTAGCAAAGATAACGCTCATTGAATGATGCAATAGACATCATTGGCGCACATTAAAGGTGCAGTTTGTAAAAAAAACTACGCTAGAGGGCGCACGTTCAAAACAACAACAATGCCGTAGCTTGATGACGCTGTGAAGGAGCATGGAATGATGGGATCTGTTGTCTTCAACTCCACCGATGATGCTCATCAATCATGCATGGATGAGAAATCATGTTAGAAGATGAAGTAAAGATTTATAATTGTTGCGAATAATTGTGGTCCATAAATAATTGACTGCACGAAACAAGTTAGTGGCTGGCTAGACACTACTTACGCATTTGTCCACGATACTGTTGTCATGTGGTTTGTACGTCTGTAAAGGCGGTAACAAAGAGGAACGCGGATGTGACACATTGACAGGCGACTGCACAACCCCCTGTCACTGTTTAGAATAGCGCTACAATTATATTTTTGTAAAATTGTTACAAACTGCACCTTTAACCTTGCATAGCCCAAGCACATGTCAACTCTTCTAAACAATGGTAACCCTAAAACTAAAAAATACTACAAACTCTTTTAAAACTTAAAGATGAAGTCTTTATATGTACTGAAAAACACTTAAAATAACTAAATTTCGAAATGTTGTGCCTAAATGCAGTCTTGCGCTAAGCATGCTGGGAACTGAAAATCCTCCTCAACCACTCATGTTGAATTAACTTGTTTATATTATGTAAACTCAACAATAGGTCCAATATTATAGGGTTTTCGCGTTATATTCAACTATGTTAGGTTGACCAGTCAAACACTTGTTAAGTAAAGCTGTCCAAAAAGGAACAAGAATAAATTATAACTATAAATTTCCTGTAGCTCAGTGGTAAGAGCATTGGGTTAACAGTGCAAGGTTGTGGGTTCAATCCCAGGGGATTGCCCATACATATGTATAAATGTATATAGGATAATGCAATGTAAGTCACTTTGGATAAAAGCGTCTGCCAAATGCCTAAATGTAAATGTAACTATACTAAAACATAGTGAACTAATGTTAATGTAGTTACTTAGATTCTTTATTTAATGTGAACAAGGATGGGTTTAGTAAAGCTAACAACAGCTGCAGTTCATTTTTTAGTGTATTCAATGTCAATAAACAAACTATGACATAGATTAATGCCAGTGCGTTGAAAGCTCTAAAACACTATAAGATGAAACAATCAGATATGGACATTATTAATAATATGACATATCTGTATGACATATCGCTTGTTGCTCCCTTACTCTATGCAAGTCGCTTTGGATAAAAGCGTCTGCTAAATGACTAAATGTAAATGTAAATATGAGTTTAACAAGGTTAAAATGGCAAAATCAGCCCTGCATGCATATCACATTCATGTTGTCTTCATATGATAAAAACACTTTGGTTAAAGCTGCAATATGTAATTTATGTGCTTGCTCAATACCTGATTAACGTTTATTTAGGGCTGCTTTAAAGGTCATGACAATCTCATTTTAGTGGTTTAATTCACAATTAAATCATTACAGGCTTTCCAACATCTCAAGTTCCATCGAGAACCCTTATGAAATCCAGAGAAGTGGAAAAAGCCAAGCTATGCACCAGATGAACATCAGACCTCCGTGCCTGCGGCTATCTGCTGATCTTAATCCCATTTGTCTTTGAAAAGAGAGAAGTTCTTAATATACAAAACAATTTGCAGAGACAAAAACAAGAGGAACACGCCGAAACGAAAGATGCTATCTGAACCAGAAATGTATTAAATCTCAGATTTCCAGTAGGCTTCTGCATCAGACATTCTACATTTGGGTTAAAAAAAAGATGGTTACCTGATTACCTGATGGTTTAGTAAAATAAACTATTATAGTCTTAATTTAAAGACTATAGTTCATTGCATTTGAATGCAAACTACTCCATTTTTTTTAAGCTAAGACTATAGTTCATGCAAACACAATGAACTGGTCTTAGCATAATAACACTGGGGTAGTTTAAACTATGAATATTAAAACTTCTACGACATATAAATCAGGCTTCCACTAATATAAAATTACGTGAGATATATGTATAAGAAATTTACTTCATTTATGAAAGATTTCTTCAAAATGCAGTTTTATGACGATATATTTTATACTGCAGACTGCAGTGCCAACAACCAAAATCAAAGATGTCCACTGGAATATTAGAAGTAGCTTTATATTACCTAAAAACAAAAAAGTTGCCAATATGAGCTTGTCAGCTCATATAAAAGTTTCAGAAGGTAAGAATCATGGAAGCTGATGGAAAACGCAGTGAGCTTGGTAGCGTCAGATGATGTGACCGTATTTCACAGCAAAACGAAAGAGCGGTACAGCAGAAAAACAGCTTAACCGCTCCTAATCACTGCAGACTGTACGACACAAAACACAAATAAATCATCTGAACCCTCATACTGGATTCACTTCACCTCAGATGAATCGCAGGTCTGAGAAACATACAGTATAAAGAAAAATACATATTTTTCATTCATCACTAAACTAGCTGGAGTGTGCTGAATGTGCTTCTTTTTCTAGACTGAGGAACATTACGTCTTTTATTTGACTGTGTGACACAAGTGACTGTGTTCGACACCAAAATAGTTAGAACAGACCTGAACCTAAACTGACTTTCCAGATTCATAAGGGATTGATTAATTTTCATGCAAATTATCAAAGGTTTGGGAATTAAATACTGGTCATGTGTACGTGTGCGCAGTCAGTGAGAAATAATGAGACACTTAAGAGAATTTAATAACGACACAATGTCATATGTTATGTAGTATAATAACCATTGACTTACTCTAACAGGATTTGCAATGTTGAAGGGCCTCATTTTCCACGCTCTAACACCAGTAACAGGCTTATCACACAATTTATATCTGCTATGTTGTGCTTGTGTTTAATTGAAGTATTTCATCAAAGAAACAATACGTGGAATACATACATATTAAATTATTATATGTTAGCAAGATCATTTTGTTAACTGGTTTCAAACAACCTCAGACCAGTCATAAATTTGCTATTTTTCTTTTATTCCATAAAAACATTTGGATAATAAGTAAAGACCATGTTCCGTGAATATATTTAGTAAATTTCCTACCGTAAATTTTCAAAACTTTATTTTTGTGAGTGGATGCAGCAAAATCGCAAACACAAATGAACAGAAAACTCGCTCGATGCCGCCCGCTTTTTGGAAATTTCCCATTCAAGTTCGGTGTCTATGTTAAGCTTAGAATTATATCTTTCAGGTTCATCAACTCTTCACAATGTCATTACAGCCATAAGCTAAGAGCGATATAACAAACCTGTTTCTTCCAAGCATCAGCCTGCTAGATCACAACTAGAGGACAAGTTTAAAGTCTCTTGCACCCTCAGATTCCAGATTTTCATTTTATTTATCTCGGACAAATATTGTCTAATCCTTACAAACCCTACATCAATGAAAAACTAATGTACAAATCTCTATTTTAAAAAACTGACCTTTATGACTGGTTATGCGGTCCATGGCCTGAATTGCCTGTCTGCTGTCTAGAGCAGATATCATACAACAGATAAATTAATTTAGACTATGGTTCAAGCTGAAGTTCAAAAGCTGTAAGCATGCCTAAATGGATCATTCACCTGAAAAAAAATGTATTCAAGATTAGACAGTAGATGATTATGAACGTCAAAACATAACAAGGATCACAATTCAAGCTTTTATGATTATCCAGCTTGTCCTCCAACAAAAGGTTTAATGACTTCATTAAACTTTACAAAGACCTTATAAATGCAATACAGCAAAGGGTTTTCATTTCTGGGTGAACCAGAACTTCTATCCCTTTAAGTAAGATTTTCGTTGTAGACTTTTGGACTTGACTCATAGTGCCATGGAGAAACACTGCCCTCCGGTGGCATGAGGATTCCCTCATTAAGACTCCACAACAAGCAGGCCTTAAGTTTGCATTTAATTTTCAATTAACGACAGACGAATATCTCAAGGCTGGCTTTTATTTAGATGTAAGCCAGTGGAGGAAGAAATTACAGCAGCATCCACAAAGGACCCTAAACTCGGTCGATGTTTCTTCCTTTTACAATCACCGATAATTTTAAGTAAATAAGGCCTCGCAACATGATCAGCACATTCACACATCTAACTGACATTAGAGTAGAAGGATTTAACACACACACAACTATCCTGTGAGTTCCCTTCACATACAGCTTTAATTGGACCGACAGAATCATCTGAACTGTGTGTGTGATCAGATGAGCTATCATCAACACGACAGGAGGAGAAGACACAGACAAACAGACCAACAACTCATATGCCGCAAAATCCAACACAACAGACAACACAAGACACACATTTCGGCCAATTAGATTGTTTACCCTTACAAACACTCTTTATAGCTCCTCAAAGCCTGTCAGACAACACTTCCCAAAATGTCACTCTTTGCCGGTCTATTAATTGGAATAAAGCTACAAGAAGACCAAAGCAAAAGAGAAGATGGCCATCCTTTATAACATTAGACAAGCACATTCATATTATTCCTGTGAATTTCGTCAACAGCGTTTATTTATTTGTGTGACTAAAACGGTTTAAAGATGCCTGAAAATGCCTTTAAACTGGGAAATACATTTCTGAAAGTATGCCATTCTTTCAATTTAAAATACGTTCATCTATTCCAGGTTCATCTGCAGAGACTCATGAGCATTCAAAGCCCTTTCCTTCACTGATAAAAAGGTTTGCTTTTCCTAAAAAAAAAACGAACTCTGACACGTGACATATTTATTGCATCCACGATTTAGACCTTATTCTTGCATCAGTTGCCAAAATTTTTGCATCTAATGTATCCTTCACACATTCTTAATTATAACGTTATATTAAATGTTGGAGAAATTCATTAAAAATGAATTGTAAATAAATCGTTTTCTCCAGAACCCAAGTGGCCTGAGGTCAGGAGTTTAAAAGACTGCCCTGCTCTTGTGTTTTCTTCAAGCCAGTCTCACATTAGCCGGGGGCCGTGGATAAAAAGAATCCAACAAACCAAATCAGAGCCGTCACAGTAAAAAAAAAAAACAAGAAGAGCAAAAAGAGCCAACAGCCACTAATCCTGGAAATGAGAAACCTGCTCAGGCACATCGAGCCAGAAACGGGCTGAATAATTATTATCTCTCTAATGCTACTGGATCCACGGTAGAAATTCATTACTCGACCACTGAAACACATACGCCGTGAACCTGCTAAACTTAAGTTGTGTCTCAAAACTTTATCCCCATAAATGCATGACACTCAAATGATTTTGGTGCCACCACCCATAACTAAACATAGCAGGTTTTAATTTGATATGGCATTTTATGCCGTTTTAATGAAGGTCCTGTCGGTACATTTGTACATTCATGGCATAAATATGAGACTGTGACCTTTCCAAGCAGAAAACCATTAGTATCACCATCACAGCATATAATCCTATTTGTCACAACACAGAATGATGCGTGTGAATTATTGGAGAAGACCTTCGTTTATTGTAACCGCTGATTAAACGTAAATAAATCTCATAGGATCCGTGACTTCGAAGTTAGAGAAAGCTCTCGCTTTATCACAGTCCAGGACCTCCGAGTCTGTGTCTTCTAATGTAAATTACACAAACCCTATACACTACTGTAAACTCATTTCCTTTCTATTGTAATAAAAGAACATTTTCTCTTTTTTAACTGGATGTGCTTGCTCACTTGGCAGTCTATGTTTTTATTATATTGTGACTTATTGATGTAAAGTGAATCACTCCTTCAATGCAAGTATAACCCAAAATAAGGCTAATAGACGTAATATAAATGTTCTGTGAGCGTTTAAGATCATTCTTTAAATATAAAAGCAAGATGAAATTTAAGTTTAATTTAAATCTGAGTGACTAGTAAAAAGTATTTAGAATAATTTAATAAATTACCACAATAAAAATATGTTTCTGAAGTTCCACTATATTGACCCGGATCTGTCGTACCCGTCAAAAAACATCCCAAAATATCACATATCACCAGCTGTTAATGAGAAGAGGCGGAACAGAGCTCTAGTGTAAAACAGCTGTCGTGACTTTTCCATCCCGCCGAAGAAAACCTGGCGAGCATCTGATGTCATCTCTCTCTCTACTCTTATGAGGTGGAGGATAATTGTACATTTCACCTTCCAATTAACTTCCAATCGAACCCGAAAGACAACCTTCAAGGTCGCAGGTTACGTCACAGTTCTTCATACTATGATGGATGTTTTCACGAACGCCTTTGCTCACCATACAATGAGTTTGACTCGTTGCCATGGCACTTAGCGCTTCTTCTTGAATTGGGTTCAAAGGGGTACAAGAAAGTAATCCAACGTGCCACTCACTACAAAAGAGCAGATCTATAGCATTATCCTCATCTGCTTGAGAGAGCAGTAAGAATGAGGGTTATAGGCTACCACACACCTGAAAGTGTGCCAAATAAACGGTAATGATGAAAGTCTGTTACCACGAAATGTTAACACTAGAGTAAGGTCGATTCGTAAACATTGATAAATATGTTGAGTCATGAATGAACTATAAACAAGTGGAGATGGTGGTCTAGTGGGTTAAACCACTGAACTGGTAAATCAAAGGTTGCTGGTTCGATCCCAGTAGCCACCACCAGTGTGTCCTTGAGCAAGACACTTTACTCCATGTTGCTCCAGGGGGATTGTCCCTGTAATAAGTGCACTGTAAGTCGCTTTGGATAAAAGCGTCTGCCAAATGATTAAATGTAAATGTAAATGTAAATAAACAGCTTTTATTAATTTTGATTTGTGAATTTATGAATACACAACTTTTAAGTAATTTATAAATGTAAAAAAAGCCCGTTAAAGGGGTCATGTGAACCTGCTTAAATGAATATTATCGTTTGTTTTAGATGTAATGCAATGTGTATTTTCCACATACCATGCATGTTTGTATGTTTGCCCCGTCTCTCTGAAACGTGCAGATTTTTTACAAAGCTCATGGCTTTGGAAAGCGAGGTGTACTATGATTGGCCAGTTAACCAGTGCGTAGTGATTGGTCGAAAATTGCAAGCGTGTGACGGAAATGTAACGGTCCTAATCAAATCGTACAACGAACTGATGTCGATTTGTGGGGGTGTGGTTACACGAGGCGTTTCAGGCAGGTCTGGGTGAGCATTTGCTTTTAGATAGAATGCATCTTTGTTCCCAAACTTTCATTTTTTATATTTTACGTGTCTGATACATGCATGGGCAACTAATAACACACCAAGACACGAAAAAAAAAACATAAGCAGTGAGTTACAGTGCATTTTATAACAGCTAAGGGCGTGGCACGAAGCGAAGGGGTTTAATAAAATAACATAAATAAAATGATATTTAGGCAATGAAATGCGGTCAGCCATTATATATCGGGGTATTTTATAACAGCTTAGAACTCAGCTCAGCCAATCAGAATCAAGGACCAGAACAGACCGTTTCATAATTTCATTTTTTTCATATATCTTAATAAATTGAATCTCATTGCAAAGTCCAAAAAGGCACTATCATATTATACAAATGGTGTTACTGTCTTGCAGAATTTATAAAACACACCAAGTAATATCTCAAACAGGGTACACTACCACTAAGATGAAAGGATATGATGCGATATAAAACACCACACGAGATCTACATTATTGCAGATTTCACTGGCGTCAGCACACTTCGGTTGAAAACACTTGTTTGGCTTCCATGTCACGATTTGTGTTCACAGCATTCTAATCAATCTTATATTTAGATTTAAAAAGCTGTTCAAGTATTTCTTTACAGGAGTTTCATCACACGCATCTATTATGGCTAATGCATTGAAAAATTATGTATTCATGGATTTATAGAACGAATTTGCATGTGATCCGAATCTTCATTAGGTCATTCCCTGCAAAAATTCTGTGGTTGTTCTTGTGATTTTACGACAACATTTTCAACAACAGATGTTGCCTGCCAAAAGAATAGGATAAATGAGAAAAGTGAATCGGTTTAAAGTGCAAGCTGCGACCGAGCTGCTGGTTCACGGATCAGAAAGGAAGTGAGGTTTGAAACGAGGAGCCTCGCTGCATGACAACAGATGGCAGATTTAAAGAACAGCCACAGAAGCATTCAAAGCAACCGGTGATCGGTGACCTGCACTGCAAAAATGGCCCAGTTCTGCTTGGCGGACACATTCTATATGAGATGTGGACATCTGAAATGGGTTTTGATAGCCACATATTACGGCACCAAAGAGCAAAATGATAAGACCGACCTATTTAGCTGAGAAGAGATGAGAAACGAAGCACATTTGAAAAAAAATGCTTTGAAAATTTTCATAATGTATTATGTATATTATAGAATATACATACATTATGCACAAATCATTTATTTATTTACTTATTGTTTCTTTCTGGACTAGAAGAAATTAGAACAAAGCATATCATTTACTGTAACCAACTCAAAATACATTTACAGTATATATTGTTACATTTTAAATACACATTTAAGAATACGTAAAATAAATGACTATGACCATTTCCTGTGTTGCACGATCACAAACTTAGTCTGTCTGTCTCAAATGCAGTAATTGTTTGTTTGTTTGTTTGTTTGTAAACCTGTGGCTATTGGATGAACCCATTAACCAATTCCTTCATGTTTCCAACCACAGTCATTAGCACGCATTAAAAATAAAGACTTACATTTAACCGAAGCAAAAAGCAATTACTTTCATCTTTGATGTTGCCCTAATTTCCTTTCAAACGCCCCTCGTGATTTCATCAAATAAACAAACACAAATGATTTATTTTCTTAAAGCAAGCGGCCCTCTGTGAGATCAGATATCAAACCGTATGAATCATGCCAGTTGTGTTTAGAGTTTAAAATTACTTATGTTTTTTAAATTCTAAAGGAAAATCTAAGTTTAAAAAAGCATTTCACTGTGCTTGAAAATGCATTTAAATTAATACGATATTATCAAAAATCACGACTTTACGGCTCAACGCAGCTGCGGAGACTCTAGCACGAAACTGTAATTGAAAATGAGTAGTTTAATGGCAGATCAGTCATGCTTGGCCTGCTGTTTACTCTGACTTTAACCAAGGTCAAGACACATTGCATCTCATCACCAGGGTGTAATTGTCTTGACGTGTTGCTGAAGATATGACACGTTGCAATGGTCACGATAGCGGTTTAATCATTTCAACTGGTAGATGTATCATCATACACGTCTTTAATGCATTATACGGCCCATCCTCAGTCCCTGAAATCCATTTGACCTTAAAGTCAGGTATAATAAAACTACCTTAAAAACTATTAATATTCATCCAGATTCATACAGTTGGCTTTTGAATTCACCATGTGTTGTGTTGCCGGCCCCATTAGTCTTAAAAGAAGCCCAGAGGAATGAGTCAACATCCGCATCTGTTGCATTACAATGAATAGCGAAGCATAAAAACAGTACATCAATCTGCGCTGAATGCTTAAACACGTGACATGCGTCTTAATGATGATCAGAGAAAATAATAAATATAGATTCATGTTCACAAAGGAAGATATCTGGAAGAATTTCAGTAACCAAACAGATCTCATCCCCCATTGACTCCCATAGTGTTTATTTTCCCTACTATGGCAGTAAATGGGGGATGAGATCTGTTTAGTTAAAGACTTTCTACCAAATATCTTCCTTTGTGTTTAGACGAACAAAGAAATATATACAGGTATGGAAGAACCTTTGGGTGGGTAAATGACGACAGATGCACTTTTTCAAAAGTGCACTTGTGTTTTTATAAATATTACGCATTCTATGAGCTCTCTAATAGCACAAACAACTTTCTGTATTTTTAGACCTTCGGCACAGAAGGACCGCTGCAATACTGCTCTCTTCTCAGAGGATTAGTAACCTTCTGTTTCCATGGTGTTTCTTTTCATGCAGACATCTCTCTACAGACGAGCCAGGTTATCAGCGGGACTAAAGTGCTAATCCCCGGCCAGAAATGACTGTCTTTGCTGCCTGCTTGTCTGCTTTTCTCCCTCTCCAGTGGAAAGACCCGCTCCCCAAGGTCACGCTCATGAAAGCGTTGAGTCAAAGTCAGGAAAACGACATACCTGATATATGATGAACGGCCGAACAGAGGAAAGCAGATGGCAATTAATACCTCAGCATGGAATAGAGAGATGGTGGCCAAGACAAAAAGATGCAAACTGATACTTTGGAGTGTGCCTTTAAAAACTAGTGCATCAGAGAATGAGCTTAACCCCGTTTGAAAATAAAGTAGGTCTGCATACATTATCCTTGAGAAAACTTTGGAGTAAAAGGGTCTCAGAAGAAATGATGGATCTATCTTTGGCATTATGTATGTCATCTCATAGATGATGATCTACGTGTAGCATGCTGTAATAATTGATATCGCTTGACAAGAATTTACATGTTTGTTTGTTTTCTCTGGCATACACAAAGCCTGCTGAGATCTGACTGTGTGATTGATTTGGAGGCATTGATGATTGAGTAGATTTAAATAACTGTCAGCGTTGGTCAGAATGCAATAAGTGTGTACTGAACTGAAACACATCTGCTTTGAATGTCAAACTCAATACAGAACGCTTTGTCCTCAGTGAGGGGAATATGACATATAGTTTGCGAAAAACGTTATGTTTCTGAAGTGAATAGCAAGGACAATAAATATGAATCTGAAAGAAGAAAACAAGGTAAACGGAACCTGAATATGCCATACGTCTTTTATTTTAACAGGTATGTATGTAATGTTCCTTAATATGGTGAATTTGAAGAGCTCTTTTCCAAAACGCATTAAACACCAAATAAAAAAAAATGAGTTTGTCATGCCATTTTGCTGTTTTCACAACCTATTCACTTCTCAATCAATGTTTCATCGCTAAATCGCTATATTTCCTTGTTTAAAATGTTCTGCAAGATGCAGTTTCTTTGCAAAAAAGTATAAGTCCCGAACCTGTTCTTATCCTAAATGCGATATGTCCTCTCGACCAATCAGAATTCGCTCGTTAGAGGTATTTGTATGTGTTATTTCTAAATGATTTGTTGTATGTGGTGGAAAATATTGAAAGATGAAATTGAACTGTTTAGTTTGTTACTATTAATTTTATTTGGCTGTTATTTATTTCATGCATTTGCATTTCTTTGATTTATGTTAAGTATGAGTCCCTGATGTCATATGTTTCATGTTCTCTTGTTTGTTTGTTTTTAAAAAGAAAAAAACTAACATTTAAAAAAAAAAGGATGGATTTGTAGCGTAAAAAATAGAATTTCAATTTATAATCGTTGTTTCATTTAACAATCATTGTTTAACATGTTCAGACTGAGCCAACATACCGCTTTAACAGGATAAATTGAATATTAACAAAATGTATGGGTCTAGGTAAAAAAGGTCATTTTCATGAAAACTATAAAAAATGGATTTATAGCGTTTTGGAAAAGAGCTCTTCATATGTACAAGACAAGTAGAAACGATTGATCATTAAACGTGGGATGAAAAGCAATACAGTTAAATGAAATATCATGCTTAAAATCAACAAACATATTTTTGGAAAACCAACATCTCCCCCTAGTGGCCAAAACTAAACTGCCAACTGATTAGTGTTGAAGTCAAGCAAGAATCTAAGTCTTTCATGTCATCCTTTATGTAAAAAAACAGAAGAAAAACACATAGAAAGACTACATAATAAAAGTATATTACTACACGACTTTATAATTGAGATTTAGCATGCAAGAAAGATCGTTGATCGTAGCAACATTGACATTGAACATACGCATCGATGTTAACCCAATGCATACATTGCATTGTGTCAATCACTTGCAATGCATTATTATTTGCATTAAGTAACGTAAGAGTCTTCTCACCTCTTGAGACAATTCTGGCAGGTCGTTATCAAGAAACCCTTCGCTATGCAGAAGGCAAAAGGCTCGCACGAATGAATAACTTCTCCGACTTTGATTTCACGCAGAGCACGTAATCCGTTCCCTTTACCTTCACTGACAAACCTTTCAATATTCACAGCCATCATACTATAACTAATAACTCACACTACCTGCAGCGTCCACATGCGTTAACACGCTCTACAAATGTCAACGTGAAGCCGTATGTTTGTATTCATGCCCGTCAACCAGACACCGCACTGCGCAGATTCACCACAACAACATCAGCAACTCAAAACAATACAGCACAAAATGTCAAACATTTATCAAACATTTATAAATGATATATATTTTATGTACAAACAAAATGTATGCAGTCGAATATATAGTACGTCTTATTGCACATATAAATAAACGTTACGGACGCTCATATGCGCACATTTGACGCGTCTTTGATCTGATCATGTAAGTCCGTCGCAAGTTGATGACGTATGTTGTGCGCCTCCGCCAATAGCGTTACGAAACTTTTAGGTCAACAACATGCGGGTTCAATGTCACAGACACAGAGCGATGTGCAGCGTTATTAATGTAGATCCCCAGGACTGAACCCGCATAATTTAAGGTGAGTTTGTGTTAAGCGAATTTAAAAATGTTAATTTAACAACATTCGTTCCAGTTTGTTGATCTGAAAGCATACGATTAAATGACCACGTTTTGCGTCAAAGCTCGTGGTTAATGGATAGAGATCATTTTGTAATGTAGGATGAGTTTTTTGTGGTGCACTATTTATTTTAAGATTGTCTGCTTAGAGTACATAATAATGGCCAATATTATATGGCTGTGAACCGAACATCACTTTAACATTTTCATTTCTAGGTTTGGAAGCCAATTGGAATGAATGAACTTGTGAAATATAAGTTGATTACATCATATATGGAGACATTTATTGAAAGTAATGTTATTGTACATCGTATGGTAATATGCCACATGTAGCACACTCTTTGTTAATCTTTTTTTTAAGGTTGTGTGCTAACTTTGTGCTTTAAATAACTGTTTAAGGTCTCAAACGTCTGTGCTAAAATGTGTTTGCCCTGTAAAGCTGTGCAATAGAAATAAAGTTCAATCAAGTGTCTTATCTTGAAATATCTATTGTCAATGGGAAATAATCTAGTTATAACATTTTCTGCCGAAATTTTAAACAAAAAATAGCACAATGCCTGCCAAAATACCATCATAGCTAATTGTAATTGTATTAAAACATTGTATGATTTAAAACCACGTAAACAACGTTTCTAAAAGCTGAGATTCTCATCTTTTGCACGTGTGATTTTTAAGGAAGCTCCACTCCTGCAGTGTCAACATGGCAACATGTGGAGGATGTAGGTTCTTCTTCCTGACTGTAAGAACTCTGTGTGGAACGTCAAGATCTGCATCTCCCCACGCGCTGCCTTTAACTAAACACAGGACATCATCCACCTCTGCAAGAACGTACACTTTAGATTCTTTCTCTGGGTCAAAGAAGAGCCCGGTTCAGTCAAGCAGACCAGAGCGAAGTTCTCCCTCCACAGGAGGCGTTCAGAGGAACCTCTCTGCCGTCGCCGTGCCTCTGAAGGGTCAGTTTAGTCCTCTGTGTCGGTACGATCTTTTAGATCTGGGTGATGTGGATGAGAACACGCATAAAGCACTGGCTTGTAAAATCATGAGAAGGTTTATCGTAGACCCTACCCTTGCAACGATCGTTACTGACCATCTCGCAGAAGACATTGAGGATGGAAAAGCTGTTATATTTGAATGTAACCCAGGTTTGTATCTTCAATCAATAGTTTGAAGGCTGGAATTTGGTCAAATGGTTTCTGTAGTGATTCTCACATGGGCTTTATCTTTCCGCAGGTCCTGGAGTGTTGACGCGTGCTCTGTTGAATCGTGGCGCTCAGAGAGTCGTTTGTCTGGAAAATGATGCACACTTTCTTCCTGAGCTGCAGGTAGGTTTGCTAGTGTTTAAAAATGATCTAAGAGGTGTGCTCTTTAACGGGACTGCTTTAACTTAATCCATCCTTCATCTCAAAGGCTCTGGAGAGCAAACTGGATGGGCAGTTGGATGTGGTTCACTGCGACTTCTTCAAACTTGATCCCATCGGTCAGGGCAGCATGAAACCACCTGCCATGTACTCAGAGAAGCTCTTCTCTAAGCTTGGCATCTCCGAGGTTCCATGGTCATCAGGTTAGTGTCCCTGAAATGCACACTTTCTGGGAATTAATCTAGGATTGGCTTGCTTGTAGTTGTCTCTGCTAAAGTGGGAAGAAAGTTCTTTTATATAAGAAATTACACACCACACCTTATAGATGCAATGAAGGTTAAATCTCGACTCACTTGCACCAGCTTTCCTGAAACGCTTTGCGTAACGTTTATTTTTGTTGACGCAGATGTCCCAGTGAAGGTTGTGGGGATCTTCTCTCAACGAAACGAAAGGAGCTTGTTGTGGAAGCTCATCTACTGCCTGTTTGAGCGTCTTTCCATATTCCATTATGGACGTGTGGAGTTGATCATGTTCATCAGCCAGAAGGAATACACAGTGAGTTCATATGACTTGATGTACCAGAATTTGCTTGGAATGTTCAACCTGAAACTGAGATTGAATTATAATTTTTTTGTGGGTCTGGCAGAAACTAGTGACCCGTCCAAGGGATTATAAGAACTATCAAGCTTACAGTGTTCTGTGGCAGATGGCTTGTGACATTGAGTTACTGCATGAGGTAAGACTTTACGTTTCCATCATTTGTTGCCTTTTAAGGAATAATCTGTGAATATGACACACTGGGGGGTTTGTCCATATAATGTTGTTGAGAATATCTGCTCTCTGACCTCATCACTAGGAGCCACTGTCGTCCTTTTTGACGACATCCAAAAGAAATGGAAAAACAACATCAAAAAGTGCAGTAAGTGCCACTTAAACAAGTGTTTTTGTTGTGTTAAATGTGATGTCAAATAAAACACAAAACATTATTGAAACATTCTACTGGTTCCTGGACATTAACCAGCTTTCAGCCAAAAAAACATAATCTTATAAGAAACATACTGAAGAACATTAACAAAACAAGACTTTCTTAAATGTGTTTGACTTCTATTTTCAAGTTTTGAGCTTCTAGACAATTTTCAAGACTGTAATTTACCACCTATTTCCCCTCAGACGTCCCAGAGTGACAACCTTTGTCTGGTGCGCATAACGCCACGTGATGACTTGTTCAACTCTCACCTCACGCCCTCGAACGGCAGCACCCTGATCATGATGGTGAAACAGTGTCTCGCCAAAAGAAAAAGTAGACTGATTGAACAAATAAAGTATGTTCATTATAAAAAACAATTCTTAATATTTGCATTCTCAAGTCATTTTTGGGTTCCTAAACTAGTGTTTTTTTGCCTACTGTCTTTTAAAGCTCTTGGAGTCCTGGAAGTGGGCCAGACCTCATTTCAAAACTCGGCTTTCTGGACGACACTCTGACAGGCGATGTTTACCCTGATGAGTACAAGCGTCTGTTTGAGCTGATGGAGCAGTCGGGGAACTTCACCGAGAGCTGGCTTTATGAAGAGACATTGGAAACTAAAAACACAGGTCATGGGTAATACTGACCGGACTTGTTGCATAAAGGACAAAAAATGTCTTATTTTGGAAAGACAGTTCGCGGACAATGTGACTTTGGAGTGAGTGTAACATGCGTGAGGTCAAACTGGCAAATGTTTTGACTAACGCGTCTATGAAGTTTTTGTAAAAAAAACATTGGGCCTGTCTATATCTTAAATTCCGTGACTTTTATTTGCATACAATAGGAAAGTATGAATACCTTTCCTAAAATGTGTTGATATCTGACAGAAGTCACGTAAAACTATGGGGTGTTTGAGCTACACATGACAAAACTGCTTGGTCTCTTTGATAATTGGTGGAAAATATTACATTTTCAATATCAAAAAGGACTTTGTCATCCTAATGATAAGGACACAGTTGTGATCTTCACAATAATGCATTTTTTTGTCATTTTCTTTCAGCTTTTGTATGTTTGCTGTATTTAAATGAACATGTCTTTTTTTTTAAATTAATAACTTATGTAAGAGAATTTACATAATGATAAAGAATAATGTATTCACATGTGTTCTTTTATTTCCTTGTTAGTATTATAGCAAACAAAACACAGTTTTCTCAGCGAGGTCTTCAGCATCTATGCCCTTATAGAATACCTTTCAGATTATAAAATGTGAAATGATCTGTTCAGTAGCAGGTCCACATCAATAAACGTATTGCTATTTACAAAAGATTTATGTAAGGAATATAAATGTGTATAATTTAGATAAAAATTTACATATTGTTTTATAGATTATATAAAATTATATAATTTTATAGACATTTTTTGCCCTCTGTTGGCTCAGATACTAGAACCTAATTTGAGCTGTTTTACCTGAAAATAACTTGCCATGACATATCTTTAAATAAGTAATTGCCATTGTTTTGTCTCAATATGCACACCATTCTCAACAAACAAGTTTTTTCTATTTTAAACAAGTCGGCAATTTGCTAACTGAGTGCCTCTCTGTGACAAGCTGCATTTTCTATTCTACGTATGAAAGAAAATGCATTAACTGATCTAATCCACAAGGTGGCAGTGTAACAAACATCAGATCGGTTGTGGCTGCTCATGAATATTAATGAGGTTTCATCTACTTAGAGGGCATTATTACTAAGCAACGCCCACAAAACCTCATTAATATTAATATATGAATCTACGCCAAAGTAGGTGTGGCTGCACAGTTTGTTACGTTACTCTTTTACCCAAATAAGTGGGAATCGGTGTAAAATATTTATAAGGCTACGTTAGTAAAAGTTACCAAGCAACAGCTCCATGATACTTTTGATTTTAATAAAAAGAAGAATATAATATTATTAAGCTTCTAAATCTTCAATCTTATCTTCTGAAGTACCCGGATGACTGGCAGGCGGGGCTGCGCATATCGCCGAAGCACCCGGATGTGAGGCAGGAAGACCTGCGCAGACGTGCAGCAGCTACTCAAACGCACATCAGCCCGGAGCGCAGCTGTCCGTCTGCGGTGTATTATCATCTCTATTCGTCTTTAAACATCCTGCTCGATCGATCCGTGAGTACCGGTTGTAATTTCTCAAAGCAATGCTTATAAACGAGGCCAACAGCTCGGGGAATAAGAAACGATGTATTTGAGATGCTATGCATGTTAGCACATGAATCAATGAAGGTCCATCTTCTCCATATATCTGTATAGCCACATCAGCAGTCAATCATCTGAAACACATTTCATGTGTTTATCAGCAGCTTTATTAGACTTGTTGTTTGCTTTTAATCCTATTTGCGTGAAATGTGACGTTTTTTGTGCCTCTTAATGCCATGATGGACATGTTGTATTATATAAAACCAGCGTCTGTTTTCATCCAACATTTAAAGTGAATGGGGAAGTGAAGGCATTATTGCAACAACAACACGTTAATAAATGCTTGTTTGGGAAGCTTTAAGGGAAGTGAAAATTTCAGAGACTATAATCATGCACATTGTTGTTTTTTTAGCACAAACATGCAAACAGAAAGCACGACGAATTCGGTCTATTTTGAACACCAGCCATGCATGTCATGTATGAAAAGCTTTGCTTATATATGTGTTCCTATGATCTGTGTAAAAGGAAATGCATCATTTTAAAGTGTCAACACCGCAGAGGTGACAACAGCTCACAGAGGTCACATTTTGACAGCTCAGTTTTCCCAGACTGCTTCGTGCCTATGTTTTCAATAATAATGTTTATTATTTTGTCTTATACAATCTAAACTAACGGGAGGCTTCAAGATTTCTTCTTTGGCCTAGTTTTCTTTTACAAGTGGATTTGAGCAACACCTTGGCACATTGTATTTGAGCATTACTCATCTCATTGCCATGAATCAGTTATTGTACATCTCTTCTTTGTAAGTCAGGTTGAATATATGTGTGTAATAGTAAAATACATGCGTAGCCTGTCCAGTCGTACTTGTTTTTCGGGCTGAAAACATCAAGATGAATAAATCTCTCTCATTCATCCTTCAGGCTGTTTAAATGCAAGTGCAGCTGTCTTATTATCAATGGGTTCTCTCTTAAACTTGTAGTTCACTTTAAAAAGGAAATGCTGTCGTCATTTCAAACCTGTATGACTTTCTTCCATCTCCAGTACACAAAAGAAGATATTTTGAAAAATGTTGGTAACCGAACAGAACAGCCCCCCATTCACTTCTTTTGTAACCAATGCAAGTGAATAGGGGCAGTTAACAACATTCTTCTAAATATCTTCTTCTTTGTTCTGCTGAAGAGATAACGTCATACAGGTTTGAAATGACAAAATTTTCATTTTAAGGTGAACTACTCCTCCTCTTCCAGTTTTAACCAAATCTCCTCTTGCTATAACATGACCGGACGTATGTTATTCGGGGACTGCATCTAATCCTAGCATGCATATTTTATCTTAACGTTAATTATTTACATGAAAACATTTGGCACCCGAGGTTTTTCCTCAGTGGTCCCCCATTACAGATTTTTTCATCTTAAATATGCTATCCCAGATACCCCAAGTTTTTACACTTTCCTCATTGGAAGCAGTTGTCCGCTGCACTTTGTTGGATCTCCTCCAAGTTGTAAACAAGCACTGAAAGAATGAATACAAATGACCCAAATGTGTCTAGTTCTGTGATGTGGTTCGGAGAGGCAGTGAATGTTTGTAGGTGGTCATAAATCTCCTGGTCCTCATCTCACTGAGTAATGCCAGAAATCGAGTGGATGCCTGTGGGCCACTGTGAGTCAGAGTCTCATGACATCAGCATCATAAAAACGAGCTTTTCTGTCCTTTACAAACGCCACCATATACAGGCTTATTTTCGACAACATCATTTCGCTTGAATCCGTTTGGTGCTTCAGGCATCACCTTTACACCATGCATGTACCTTAATCCATCCCAGAATCCCCTGGGAAGAGAAGACAAACTGTCAGGTCACTGTAAGATGCTGTATAATATTGCATAAGCTCCGTCATGAGACCCTGTGTAGATGAGCTTGAAGCTCTTCCTTCAATAACAACCCTACCGGGACCGTCATGGAAAATCTCCATGGTGTGTGAATTCACTATTCAGGAAGCCAAACAATCGGTCGGAGATGGAGAAAAATAATCTTTGTCGGAGAATTAAGTGTTGTTTATTTAGTACACCTAAGCAGTTTCCACTTAAAGGAAAGAAGAGAGGAGGACAGACGTTAGTGCCCGCCTTGCTAACATTGACTATGAAGGTTTTTTGTTTAGGGTATAGCGTGTTATGTTTTTTACAGCATTTACATTGGTTTACCTGCTTCTGTTTGTGCTTGAGTCACGACCTGAATTTTTGCGTATCAGTTATAATGAATCAAAGCCAAACCATTTTAAAGGGACACATTAATAAGGGGAAATCAAAAAACAGGGCTGAACAAAAAAATTGTGTTTATATATATAAATATATGCATATATACACAGTTTCTCAGGTCCTGTTTGAAAGATTGTCTCTGTGATATGATGTGAATGATCCTGATGAATATGAAAACACTGGCAGAACATTTCTAATGTATCTTTTGAGTCGTGCAGCTGAAAAAGAACGGCATACAAAATGACAAACAAATGAACGTGTTTTAAATTGGGTAAACTATGAGTTAGTGCTCTTAAAGCTGTTT
Organism: Triplophysa tibetana; assembly: GCA_008369825.1. NCBI lineage: Eukaryota > Metazoa > Chordata > Actinopteri > Cypriniformes > Nemacheilidae > Triplophysa > Triplophysa tibetana. Next base: position 2,293,605 of record CM017907.1, read on the forward strand.
ATTTTTTATGATAGATCATGAACATAATAGTATTCTCTTATTCCTCCAGCCGCCGGGCAGGAGCATCATTGACTGTCCTGTGAGGTTTCGAGTGGATCTTCATGCCCTGGGTCAGCTGGACTACATGGATGACGGACAGTGGCAGAGCGACGGCCCAGTGAGGCGAGGAGGAGTAACGGACCCGGAGCTTCTGAACGACTCGGAGTCCAGCTGCAGACCGGACGAGAACAAGAACCGCTTGGTGGAGGAAGCAGAGGAGGTCGAACAGGGTCCTCGGGGAGGGCAGAGGTTTCTCCGACATGACAACACTAATAACAATGGAGAAAGTGAAGATTTTGATAGTTCCAAGCTGGATGACGATGAGGATAATGAAGATGAGGAGGAAGAGATGGATAGTACCAGTGGAGTGTATTCTCCAGAGCTGGACGGACACATCCGAGATTCGCCGACTCCCAGCCCCAGTCCCACAGGTAACACACAACATCGTGGTTACAAAAACACAGACACTCCCTAGAGAACATATAATAATCTCACTAGGGGTGCGACGATATAGACGGCTCATAATTTGATAGAGAAAACAAAACAGGATTCACAATACAATTGTGTTATTTGGAACGTAATATATAAAATATAAATCTGAAATTCAACAGAAGACATTTCAAAACATTAAAAAAAGTTTTACATACAACTTTTTACAATTGAACTGTCGACATTCTAGGTTTAGTTGAACGTTTTGTATGTAAATGAATAAAAACTAAGCAGGTCTATTATTGAAAGGGTAAAGATGAATATTAACATCAAATTAAAATTAAGAAAGCGTTCCTCGCTCTATATTACTCGCCGGATTACTTGTTGCAATACTCGAAAAAATACTTCAAGCGACGGGGAATGTCTTCACGCATCCAGACGTGTCAAACCGTAGTAGCTGACACGGATATCCTCCTCGAGTTGCAATTATTCAACTTTCGCAGAAGAACCAATTGAAGTGAATATCGCATGTTTGCGGCAATCGCCCTTCCCAATTTGCATCGCCCGGTGCGAGTTTGCGTCTATTCGTGACTTTGCATTGACTTTGACTTGTATTCAATTTACTTGCGCAAATAGTTCATTGTGTGAACACACCATAAGAGAGGACTTCTTTAAAAAGTAGTAGCACAAAATAAGCAAAATATATTTTGCTTTAGCTCAACCAGCAGGATTAAACATATTTAATACAGTAAAAAATCACAGTAGCAATGCGATATTTCATAAATGTTTCGCGGTATATCAAACTATAACACACCGTTTGTGTGGTTACTTCAAAAGTGTAGTTTTCTTAAGTCTTAGTCTTAAACCAGTTAGATACGCTAATAGCCAATATTGACATTTTTTAATCGTTTTTATAGTCAGTGATTGTCTCATTCATTGAGTCACATGTTTATGTACAGTGTGTACATTAGTTAAGGTAAGAACCTTAAAATAGAAAAGAGCAAAGTATAACACCATTTGCTGCTTTAAATATGGCTTTGAAAGTGGCTCTTCCATCAGATTTCAGAGCTGTAAAATATATGTGATCTTGTGGTTACAGTGTCAGAAGGTCTTGTCAGCCCAGAAGGAACCATGCATAATGATGTTGCTTCACCTCACGGCTTCATGTCCCCTCTGGCTGTGACTCTACAGGACCTGGGGGTGCAGGGAGACCACCCGCTTCTGCCACAGTGCCTCCATCAGGTATAATAGTCCAGACACACCTCACCTGTCTCCCTTTTGTGGACACACACACTTTCTCTGCTCAACTTTATTAATAGATGTGTTAAAAGTCAAAAATGGAAAATGCATTACTGTTTTTTAACCGACTTGTTCCATCCAGAACATAAGCTGTGGAAATACACTATCGTTCATCTGTTGTTGTTGGCCTGAGCCGATTACATTGACTGATTCTGCACGTCCATAACAGCACGAGAGAAGATAGAAGCGGCACCTTAAATGGTCAAGCTCTATAAAGGTTTACCTTATTAGCGTGTTTTACAAGAAGCTGGTTTTTGGTTTTGAACATGAGTTGGAGGAACATTTTATTACATCAACGTCATCAAAATAGTGCAGGTGGTTTTATGGATAGGCGCAAGAAAACAATCACAATTTACTGTGTAAATAGATTTAGAAAAGAAGAGTTCATTATTCAAATTTTAGGAAATGCAACGGTATTATTTATTTATATCTATTTCTAATATCAAGCACTGTGAAGTGTTACAAAAGTGTGCGACGTGACTCCTTTAAACTGGTGGATACCTCTTATATATTTTGATCTCTTAGTGCTGGCTGGGTTTAAAGAGAATGATAACCGGAAGGAAGAGAGGAACAACGATGTGAGAGATTGATGCTGAAGTGAGAGAGTGGTTGAGAAAATTAAAGGTCAAAAGTTTTTCTGACGCCCACTTGTGCTAAATTAAGTTGACTGTGTTAAAGGAGCAAACGCTTAAGTTAATGATTTACCCTGCCTGGGACGCTCTTATTCCACTGCTTGCTGGACTCTTAACAACATGATAGCTGATGGAGGATGTTTGACTTCTTTCGCTTCTGAAACCGCTTCAGTTTATGAAAATGATTCTTGAATGGAGGTGTAGTTTAATAAACGCTTGTTAATCAGGTTTGTAAAATTACAGTAAGATGTTTTTATACAAAATGATGCATTGATTTAACTGTGTTATATGGTGTTTTTTAACTTATTAGTGATAAACACATGCAGTTATCATCAGTGTTGGGTGTAACTAGTTACTAAGTAATTAGTTACTGTAATTTAATTACTTTCCCCTTGAAAAAGTAAAGGAAGGGATTAATCCTATTTTTCTGTAATTTAATTACAGTTACTTTTGGTGTAATTAAACTTAATACTTTGTGTCATATATGTGTGAGCAATAGTGGAATTGACATCAAAATTCATTGTCTAACTTTAAAATTAGTGCTTTAATGTATAATTCTCACATTTGTAATACTTTACATAAAGTATTCTTATTTACTGACCAGTTTAATATTATTTATTTTTAATGAATTAAATCTGCAGTTTCATGTCTATCCTTGAATCACTTAACTAATCAAGGTTGATATATGATACAGAAGGTGATTATTAATAAGCAATGAAATACTTTTTGGAGAGAGTTATTTGTACAGTAATCTAATTACACTATTGAATATGTCATTAGTAACTAGTAATTCATTACTTTTTCAGAGTAACTTACCCAACACTGGTTATCATATAATATCAGTAATGCTTGTACAGTCAAATATGAATGCATTTTTGAACAGATAATATCAATAAATAAGCATTTTACATAGGGCTGCACGATTATGAGAAAATCATTATTGTCGATTAATGACCTCAATCTTGTAATTGCCTAATTATTGTCAATTAATAGATTTTACTTTGCAGCTTTGAAATATTTTCTGTGAAACATCCGCATGCCATATTCTTTCTATAAACATCCAAAACGAAACGATAAAATGTAAATAACATATAATTATGGGAGTTATTTTCTTAATAAGTAATCCAAACGCATGGCTAAAGCAGGGTTCTCAAACTGGGGGCCCTAAGATGCACCCAGGGGGGCCACAGTTTTTGTGCCATTTTATGAAATATAGAGACTATAAAAATTAGAGCACCAACCGAAAGACTTGATGTTCCTGCATTGTATAAGATATTATATGTTTTATAAAAAATTCTAAGGTAAAGGTTAGCTTAATTCTTCGCCCAAACACACTGCCGAAACGCACAGAAATGAGTGCAGAACACAAATACGAGTATTTTAAATATGTTGGGAACCGCAAACTGTTGGTCTCGATAGACTTGCGTTAGTTTTGTGTGCCTGTACAATAGAAGTCAATGGGGCCCAAAGGTTGTTGGTCTCCGACATTTCTCAAAAAATCACGCTGGTTTTAAAATGACAGGTTGAGTAAATTATGAGAATTTTCATTTTGAAGGTGATCTATTCATTTAAGCATTTGTAACAATAACTGTACTATTTTAATGAAATAAGTTATCAAGTGATGTTTATTGAGTAATTTAATGCATAATAACTCTCTTTCAGATTGCAGAGGCATTCATGTGTGAAGAGGATTGTATCCTGTACATTGGATTTGTCAAGTTCTTTATATATTTTCATAAACTTAACTCTACACATGTGGGTGGTCCTGTAGCTCTATAATATAATATTATATTGCATTATTTATGATTAAATTATATTATTTTCTGTCATATGTATACATACGCACAGCCCTTAGTGTTCTGTTGATGTTTGTTCCATTACAGCTCTTGTTGTACGCCTCACTAAATCTGAGCTGTTTCTGATGTTTATGGACACATCTAGTGTCGGTTATCCTATATAATTCTGTTAAATTCAGAACATTATTTCATCCAGACACTATCTCATATCAACAGTTCACTTTGACATCCTGTTATAGAACAGCAGCGAAGTGCATTGGTGCTTTGGGATTTCCTAGATTTTCTTTAACCTGAGCCTTTCCCAGATGAGAGAGCAGTCAGGTTCATACAGTTAGAAAGACTTTATCACGAACGCGTGCTGTCCAACCTCACCGCCATACAGGAGCAATGGGGTAAGGGGACTTATTGTGTGAAATTAACAATATAATATTATGTAATATACCTTAAAACCAACTGTGTGTTCATGTGAATGGTTTTGTTATTGTGTTCAGAGAGAAGCTGGAGTTTGATTGGCGGGTGTCAGGACGTTAGAGAAAGCAGAAGTGACCTGGATGCTGAACACCTGGAGAAACTGAGACACATCTGTAGGACACACCGGCAGTAAGTGTGAAGCGCACTCTCAGCTGAATGTAAATCAGAAATTGAGATGTTTTCATCTACTGATGAAGGAATTGAATTTGATTTATCTGCTGTGAGTGACGCTGAATCATAGAATCATTTATTCGAGTCAAAAATCGCTATTCATAGATCATATGGCATCAGCAGTGTAAAATATGTTCGCAGCTTTTTGAAAGGACTACAAGTAAATGTTAACCTTTCGAACCACTAGGCGATTTAAACCCACGTTGAAGCAGTGTTTCTGTTCCATTCCCCACGGCCGGATACTTTCACCGGACGACCACACACGCACCTGAGCCTCCCTCCTAAATTTAGCCCATCTGTGTCTCATTTCTGCTTTCTGGCTTCAGTTTGGAGTCCTGTAATGGTTTAAGCATATGGCCGTCACTGCGCTTTAAGCAATTTGAGACAAGCGCTAGAGTTTCAGTATGGGAAATGTGCCACGCTAATATTAGATTCCCACTGAGCGGAGCGACCTTACATTTGCGTTCTCCTTTTACGCGCTGCGAAAGAGACGGAAAGAGGAAAAATATGAGGATACCTTAGCTTCCTAAGATGGTTTTGAATGACATTTTCTCGTTTGTTTTGTTTGCAGACCGGCACAGAGCGCAGAGAAGGTAAGACAACCTCTGCCACGTTTGCGTAAGCATGCGGATGAGAAAGCTCATGTTTAAAGATCATAGGGCGAAAGTCAACGTCATGTGTGTGTTGGTAGTGCGCGGTGGTGTCCAAAGTCCAGAGGAACAGCGTGATCAGGGAAGAGCCGCCAGAAGACCTCAACTCTCAACAACTTTTATGCAGCTCAGGTGAGTTTATTTCTCCAATCACAGTCCAGATTACCTCGAACGGACCGTGAACAACCACGACATTTATCATGTGTCATTTCCACATTTGGTTGAGATACTTCATCGCGTTTTTTCTGATGCTACATCTTTTAGTGTGTGGAAATACATCACAACGAAGCTTCTCGAGAAGTTAACAAAAGTCTGATTCGTCTGTTAGCCTGCATGTAGCTTTAAATGTCAGTGTAGGTTATTGAGTTATATTGATTATGTTGTTTGTCTTTAAAATGTAGTTGACAAAAAAATATTTTTCTTCTCTGATGATGTCACCTAGGACACACCGGCTATTGGATAACAGTAATGAATAGGCAAATACGTTTAGCTTTAGGTATTGAAAAGAAAACATTTACATTTTTTAGCTTTAATTTTCTTAGTTTCACTTAGATATGTCGCATAACAAAGGTTAAACAAGTTGTGAATAATGTTTTATGTTTATTTTGAAATATTGATTAGTGGAAAACTCATCACATTTGTCTCTGTCAGGCGGTGAATGTTACTTAATGGCGACATGATACTGCATTTGCGACGTATTCAAGTAAACCAATATTCAAGAGAAACAGAATATTCCGCATGAAATAATCATTGATATTATAAGCATTTATAAGAAATATTTGCAGGCTTTTATGTAGTTCATTTGACGTTTCCTAGACTTTTTTGGTATATCATCAGAAAGTAATTTCAGAGGTATCACTTTATAACAATTTGATGACATCTTTTTTATTCACAATAACGCTCGCATGTGCATCAAAATAGCAACAAGACTACCCAAACCCGCTCACCTACATGATAATCATTCTTTCCCCACATGCAGACAAGGCAACCCCTTATTCAAATTCACACAAACACAGTTAGAGTTCCCTCCTGTATCTTGAGGTCATGTTTTATTGATGAGAGCTCTCTTTCTCACTGACTCCTGCATCTGATGGGGTCTGTGACATGAACACCGTGTTACTCGCATTGAGTTCCATGACCCGGTTTCACTTTTACATGGCATGCGCGGCATCACCGCACACACATTTTCGCACTCTTGACGCACCCTGTGCCCGGCCACATGCTTTGAAGTATGGTGACCATCTATCTGCTTGGCTTAGACTCCGGCAGCAAGTGCATATTGGTGTTTGTCATTACCCTCACACATGAGATACAGATTAATTACATTCCCTCTGTATATTTGCTCTAAAAGTTCATCGTTATATCATGTTCCTCTATGGCTTGAATTCCATCTTTGTTTTGCTATTTTGTCATGAAAATGTACTAGAACACACACATGTGATTTGTGGTTTCCAGGCCTGGAAAAATTAATAAAATAGTTAACTGAACAATAACCCATGTATAGAGCGCAGAAAAAAATTAAGAGACCGTTCTCAAAATCTGTTTTTCCTTTATTTTATTTTTTTATAGTAAATAATAGATCTACTAACAATATTTTTACCAAATTTCAAATAAAAATATCGTTTCTATTTGCATTCATTTTCAGAAAAATGAAAACCGGAGAAACTGCTCAAGATAACAGAAAAGATGCTCTGTATTTTTTCAAACTTCAAATACTATTAAGAATACAAGATCATATTCACTTTTAAGGAATACAACAGTTATATTGGTACATTTATTTAGAACGAGATATATATGTTATAATGACCTGGATTTTTCTCACAGTTTGCATGTCTTATCATTCTGCCAGTGTTTCAAATGGCTGTTGGATGATTCTATGTCACTCCTGAGATTGGATTTAGTTGAAATTCAACAGACATTGGACAAGAATGGCCACAATACATCTAGAAATGAATCCTGATATGAATATACTACTTTAAAGGGATAGTTCACCCCAAAATCTAAATTGAGTAATTTTTTACTCGCCCACATGACCTTCTATAGTCTCAGCCTCAGACGTCACGCTTGCAGACCGTTGGCTAAACGTCGGATGCCTAAGGCACACTTTTCTGGAAACCCTTCAGCACGTTGGAAGTTAACGTAAGTGTCACGATCTTTTTATGGTCCGCCTGGAAACAACACAAAGCCGTCTGATCTAAGAAGTAAGCTGTTGTGTTTACAACGGCTGCAATAAGAATTCATCACAATCGACTTCAGGCTTATTTCTTAAAAATATCCGAGGTTCACGACATAAATTGTCATTGTTGTTGCTGATAACTTTTGACGTGAATGTACACTGCTCTGTTGATCCGGGGACATTTCCACGCCTCTAAACATGACGCGACACAAAACAAATCGTGATTGGTTGCTTTGCCTGTCAGTCATATGGCCTCTTGGGTGACCCTTGACCAAAGAAAGCGGCGAAAGCTTCCGGCAACACGAGACTACTCCTTTTAAGACCTCCCTGCTTCTTCGGAACACAAATAAAGATAATTTTGATGATATCTGAGAGATTTCCAGGCGTCCTCATAGTCATCATGATAATACTAAAGACATCATTAAAATAGTCCATCTGATCATAGTGGTTCAATGAAATTTTTATTAAGCGATGAGAGTACTTAATGTGGGCACAAGAAACCTTAATAGCAACTTTAATCAATATATTCTCTTTCCTGTCAGTCTACAACACGCGTTCATGAGAGCACCATGACGCTAGCCCATCCGAGTTGTGCGCCGCATTCGTCTGCCCTCATGCATGCGCTGGATGCCGCATGCAGCATTGGTCTGCCCCTCGTTCACGCCGCATACAGCATTCGACTGCCCTCGTGCATGCGCTGGACGCCAGATGCAGCATTTGTCTGCCCTCATGCATGCGCTGGTCGTCGCATGCAGCATTTGTCTGCCCCTTGTACACGTCGCTGTAATACTATTCAGGTATGGAAGGAAGGAGTCGGGAACCGGAAGACATTCAAAAACATTTAATAAATAATATAACAGCCATGGAAGGAAGGAGTCGGGAACCGGAAGACATTCAAAAACATTTAATAAATAATATAACAGCCGACGGCCCCTCACGGACGACCACCGGCTAACAAACAACATGAACATTAATAGACAGCCGGCCGCCCCTCACGGACGACGGCCGGCAAATAAAACATAAATACAATACAAGCTCGGGCCCGGTCCTCTCTCTCCGACGGTCCGGTCGCGTGTTCCTTTTATATGCTCCAATCTCCTACGTGATGCGAGGCCGGTGTGCGCACCACTGGCGCTAATTAACAATTACTTACCGGCCTCGAACCATGGTCTCGCCTCGCATACTCCACTACATACCCCCATCGCCCCTCACAGGCCGGGGGGTACCCCCGCGACTGTGCATGCTCCCTCCCCCTCCCTCGGGGGGGGGTGGGGCGGGGGTATGCAGCGACGAGACGAGACAACGGAGACGGGAGCCCTCGGAGCGACCGGAAAGAGAGAGGGGAGAGAGGAAAGAAAAAAAAAATTATAGTCCGGTTCCCTGACATGCTGCCGCTCGTTCCTCAACCAACCGGAGTACTCTCCTTAGCGGTGCCTTGCGGTGGCCCTGGGCCCTCGGTGGACGGCTCGACCGTCCGCCCCCTGGCGGCCGGCGGTGGCTCCTCCTTTATCGGGGAGTCGGGACGAGATCCCCGTCCCCTGCTCCTCCCCCTTGGGCGGACGGACGCAGGCTCCGGCCACTGGCAGGCGGTGGCCCACTCGGCACTCCCGCCCCCTGCTCCTCCCCCTCGGGGGACGGACGCAGGCTCCGGCCTCTGGCGGACGGCGGCAACTCCCCCGCTCCCGCTTGGACGTTAGCCACCCCACCTCGACCCAGGGGCGCGGCAGCACAGGTCGCCGTTCCACCGAGGCTTTGACGGTGGCCACAACTTGCACTTCCGTTTCCCCAGAGCCACCGCTTCGGGCAGCCACTGGCGGACGCCCTTCGTCCGCGCTGCCCGAACTCTCCGGCACCGCGAGGTCCCTCGGCGGCGAGGACTCTCCGACAGCATGTCTCTCCTTCCTCCCGGGTTTCGGCACCAATGTAATACTATTCAGGTATGGAAGGAAGGAGTCGGGAACCGGAAGACATTCAAAAACATTTAATAAATAATATAACAGCCGACGGCCCCTCACGGACGACCGCCGGCTAACAAACAACATGAACATTAATAGACAGCCGGCCGCCCCTCACGGACGACGGCCGGCAAATAAAACATAAATACAATACAAGCTCGGGCCCGGTCCTCTCTCTCCGACGGTCCGGTCGCGTGTTCCTTTTATATGCTCCAATCTCCTACGTGATGCGAGGCCGGTGTGCGCACCACTGGCGCTAATTAACAATTACTTACCGGCCTCGAACCACGGTCTCGCCTCGCATACTCCACTACAGTCGCATACAGCATTTGTCTGCCCTAATGCATGCGCTGGACGCCACATGCAGCATTCGTCTGCCCTCGTTCATGCGCTGGACACCCTATTTGTCTGCCCTCATGCATGCGCTACGAGAGCATCACGGCGCATGCATATCTTGGCTGCATGCTCGAACGCTGAATGGCGCATGCATTGGAGCACAACCTGGATCTGCATGTGTTGTGGTGGTCTTGTGAACTATCCCTTTAACTAGTTTAGACAGAGGTTAATAAAATATAAAAAGAAAAACGGAATTAAGTATTTTTGAAGAGGAAAGGGGCAAATCTTGTATCTGCGATTTAAATATGGGCCGGTCCTATCTTCAATACTAATAAAATCCTCACCTGACATGACATCTGTCAAGTAATGATATAACAGCCAGATTGTGATAGGCCCAGAACTGCTTGTGGCATGTGTGTCTTTCTCTGAGCTGTCATCACTCAGGTCCTGTATCTGAACAGTGCTCTGTCTGCGTTTTTGACCACAGAGGGAGTGAAGAACAGAGTCAACACTCGAGGAGTCCTGCATTATTGATCGACAGGACTCCAGGGCGGGAGGGCTGTGATGTATCGATAGTGATTGATCGGCTGCCATTGATCCGTTGTGTACGCGTGATGGTCAAATTCATTCAGCTGAAAGAATATCAGATAGTGAAAAATAGAGAACCTTTAAGAAAGTGTGCATGTGTTAAATACTAACAAACATCGAGGGTTTTATAGAAAATGACGTTTTTCTCCTTCTGAAATAGGGACGGTTATGGAAGAGCACAATACATCTGATATACTCGCCCAACAGGAAGTCATCCATCCTGACCATCGTAGCAGCACTGCCCCACAATCCCAGCAGAGTGAGCATGACCCCTACCCCTCCTTAGCCCCACCCCCTTCCTCCTCCTCCTCAGCAGTGACGGACAGCTCCTCCCCTCCAGCCTGTGAGGAGGCAAGATCAAAAGAGGAGAGCAGAAGTGTGGAGGCTTCTCACGAGGATGCAACAACACATCCCGAGCATCCCCTGTATGAGTCGCTTATGGATGCTGCTCAGCCAGGCAACGTCAAGGTCCAGCAGCCTCAAACGGACACAGGAGCCGTGACGGAGCAGATGGGAGACACTGTTTACACGGGTCAGGGAATAGTGGAGACTCAGGGTAAGCAGGGCGGTGGAGGAGAGAGAGAGGAGGTGGAGACTCTGAAGCTGGAGGAGACAGAAGATAATCAGGAAGTTCCTGAAAATACTCCACAGTTTGATTTGGAGGAAGATGGACACGGGGTGGAGTCGCTGGATGTTACGAGCGTGTCCACGCTGGACGACATTGCCAAGCGCATACAGGTGGAAGAGGTGGGTGAATCAGTTCAGTTTCAGTTTCAACAAAAGGTTATTTTGTGATTTACATGGAACTGCTGTGAGAAATAGACTTGAGTGAGTGATGTCATAGTGACATCCTCTTGCGAAGGAAACTTTTATAACTGCTTCACACTCTTGACTTAAAGGAACAGTTCACACAAGCATGAAAATACTCCTTTAATTATTATAGATTTGTGGTTTCTTCAGTTCACAAATAAGTAATTTGATATCAAAATGTTGTCATGTTGTCTTCTTACGGAACTCAAAAGCTCTAAAAAGCACAAACATTTATCAAAAAAGTGCTGTTAAATGATGTTTGGGAGTGAAAACTATATTTTACATTTTACAACTATATTTTTTATTTTATATTTTGATTTAGTAAAACTAAATAGAATTTTGGTTTCTGGTCTGCATTCTTGTGTTTGGACCTTACCAGTTCAGTGTATGAAATTTATCCCCCATCTAGCGTTGAAGTTGTGAATTGCAACCAATGGCTCACCCCTATCTTTCAATGCACAGCAGTTGCTCTCACAGAACAAAGTCACGTTTTCGCTTCTTTGCCGGAAGAGATATTGTATTTACGAAAACCGTTCCGTAGAGCAGCTTGTCTGTTTAGGGCTACTGTAGAAACAACATGGTGAGTTCAATATAAGGGGACCCGTGGTGTGTAGATAGAAATAGCTCATTCTAAGCTAATGAAAACTTAAAACTTCAGACAGTTTTGTGTATTATATTGCATTTCTGTCATCCTCCAAAACATGTCACATTGAACCTTTAACTTAAACTCTTAACATCTCGTTAGATTCTACTACCCTGATGTATTCTGTGTTCTTTGTGTCTTTATCTTGGTGTGGTGTTCCTGGCTTTCTGTACCTCTGCATGTGGCGTGTAACCCCAGCTACTCAATTCTTTAACTTTCTTATACGTTTCTTTGTTGAGAGGGAGTTTGATGACAACGTTAATAATATATATCGGAAGCTTAGATGTGATTCAGGACTGGTCGACCTAAAGAGTGACCTTTCCCCCTATAAGTCAGAGATGATTGATTGTAACGGTCCTTCCGCCCTGTGTGATGTCATAATGACACTTCTGCCTCAATGAGACAATCAACAATAGGATGAGGACTACTGATCTGTGCTCGCACAAAACAGGCTTTTATGAACGCAACATCTTGTGTCCTGAACACTGATGTACTCTGTTCCCAAACATGTGATGTTCAGTTGCTTGGGGCGAAACTTCCTTTTAGGGAATTTTCCTCTTTAATCTTTAGTGTTTATTGTCAGTGTATTTTGACAGTTTTTTCTTCCTTCTGTTTGAGAGCAGTTTGTTTATTTGATAGTCTTTGTAAAATGTATATAAAAGGTCTGTCGAACGAATAATCGCAATGAGTCACATCCAGAATAAAAGTTTGTGTCTACATAATATATCTCTGTGTACTGAGCATATTGATATAGTATTTATGAACTCATACACATAAATGTATATGTTTAAGAAAAATATCAAATATCAAAACTCAACTCAACTTTATTTATATAGCGCTTTTTACAATTTTCATTGTTACAAAGCATCTGTACATGAGACACATTGAATACAAGTAAAACAACTAAAGGCATATACCTGTAAAAACAAGAAAAAGGTGAAAACAACAAAAGACAGACATACAAATGCTCCACACACACAATATGCAAACATACTTACACACATTGACATAGACGCACACACACACAGTGAAAGCACACATTGGCGATAAAGGAGAGAGAACCACAGGCCAAATATTAATCGGACTATAAATTCTTATATGCAATATTAATTGTCTAATTTCTGAATTCTAAAGCAGCCCCCCCGGCCAGGCAGATAGTGCAAAACAATATGCAAACGGTGGTGAGGAACCCAAAACTCCCATCGAGAAAAAAACCCTCAGGAGAACCCAGGCCCAACCAGGGGATTCCAGTTCCCCTCTGGCAAAAGCTGCTGCCTCTGCACAAGCTCAACAGTGCTTGCACAACAAGGCTAAATACAAATAAAAAAATAAACTTAATAAGGAAAATGATAGATTTAAGATTATCATTAACAATTTTATAGCATTTGAAATGTTGTAGGAAAATCAAAGTTGTGGCGTCCTTTATCCAGCTCTATCCTCTTAGCTCTTGTCAGGTCACCGCTTCCCATTCTCAGCTCTACCATCAGGTCTGGGCATGAACTGCATCCTGCGGTAACCTTGGAACAAAGAGACAAGACTGGCTGAGAGTAGAGTACTGTTCTGCACTCTTTGATGCAACAAGTACATCATTTGTTGTTGGATGTGTTCCTGGTTCCGGTTGATCTAAATAATGCAGCCTAAATCCTCTGAGGATTAATATTATGGAGGTGTAGTGTATGCAAGATTAAAAAGATGAGTCTTTAGTCTAGATTTAAACTGACAGAGTGTGTCTGCCTCCCGGACCGTGCAGGGAAGTGCATTTCATTCAAAATGAATGAATGTTTATCTTTAATTTCAATTATTAATATAAATAAATACGTCTAAATATTTCCTAAATATTAATGAAGAGTTTGGTTCCGAAATGAGATAATAACATCCTTAAAAACATGATTTATGTATTTATTGTGTTAGTTAGGTCTATCTTTGACTTATTATAGCTTAAATCAAAACAAAACAACATAAATTTGATTGATATTAATTTGAATGCACAATAAAACATTTTTTAATGATGTTATCTCATTTTGGAGCCAAACTCTTCATGTGTATGTTTTTGTTTATAAATACAACATTAAAAAGCACAGTACACAAACAAATATTATATAACACAAACTTTTATTCCGGATGCAATACATCGTGATTAATCGTTGTACAGCCCTTTTGACAGATTTCATGGAGTTCCGCTTGTGTAGTGCTTGAACGTTTGGTCTTTGAGTTGTGTGAACATTGCAGAAGTGGTGAGTCACAACTGTCATTGTGTTCATGAGCGTGCAGGTGAATTGTGACCTTTAGTCTGATCCGTCAGCTGTAACTCTCCTGCAGTTTTAACTTTAAACATGTTTATCATTCATTTCTCTTTCTTTGAAACTCTTTGGTCTTCTCAATTGGTTTTGACAACACTTTGATACTGGAGGTGGATTCATTCTTAAGATCTTTTGTTAAGTCAATTTTATTGAGATGTCTTGTGGATCTGGGTAGTGATATGTGGCTTTGTACTGGTAGCATATTTGGGTTTGTGTGGTTAGAAGTGCTTTATGGACACAGACTAAAGAAAACAATCTCACTGGCTTAACATCTACTTTCATTTATTGTTGTTGAGATGCTATTCTGATCGTGCATTATGATTCATTTTACGGTTAGATAATTATCATGTTGTGCTTCTGCAGATGTCTCAATGCAATTTTATGTTTTTTTTTTATTTTATGTTTCTGTCTATTTTAGACATAATAATTAACTTTTTCACATAACAACATCACACTTTTGGCATTAGGCACATGTGGATCTGTTATCCCAAAATAAAATGAATGTAGTGTATAATAAAAGCCTAAGAACTGTATCATTACACTTGTTTTATATCCATGAGCATTGTAAAACATAACAGTTCTCCGCCTTTTATTTATACCACAGCACATTCATTCAGGATTTATTGTAACTATGATAAAATCATCAGCGCCTCATGGGACGCTTTAATCATTTTAGACGTTATGTTTATGCAACGTTTGGTCGGTTCTTGTAAACAGTTTTATAGAATTGAGTCATTTTATGGAATGTCTTAGTTGTTTTATGGGTTTTGTTGAAAGCGTGTAAGAAAACTCTTTGGCTTTATTTTTCTGGATGTCAAATGAAATAAGCTTTTGTAAATTTATAGACCTGTTACTGCAGCGCTGGAGACATTTGTTTTCAATCAGTCGGACCTTACCAAATACAGGCATAATGACTTCTTAAGGTCAAACAAACTCACTAGAAATGAAAGCTTGTTTTATACAATGTCAACCCATTGTTTTGTGCATCTCTATTTGTATTCTTCTGGTCAAAGTCAGCGTCATTATCACATGTACAAGTTTAATATAAATATGTACATACTTTACTATTTAAAGCTTTTTCACACACTATAGATAAGACAGAATAAAATAAACAGGATTGCTAGTTGCATGAAAAATACATATGTAACGAAAAATACAAAAAAGGAATATATTGCTATAATATAAAGTTTGGAAAACAATATCATAATTGGTGTTCAGTCTTCTCTTTAAAGGTTGTCAAACAATCTTTCTGTTGCTGTTTTATGAATCAAAAGATTTTAAATTAACATGTCCAGCATTCATCATTATGGTGATGTATAATGTTGAGTGAAATGCTTTTTCAAGCATTTCATTTAATGTATTTATATTTGTAAATGTCTCTCTGTTATTCCTCTGTGCCGTATTGTTGTGTGGGGTCGTGCTTGCTTATTAATATTGAGATTTATGTATGGCATTCATTGATTGGCCGGAGGGCGGCTCTTGACTCTTGAATAATGTCCACTCATTCTCGGTCTGACCTTTTTGTGACCTTTCCATTCCTCAGCGGCTGGTGATGTAACATGACCAGCTTCTCGTTCCACGTCTCCAATACTTTCATTGCCGTGAATTATTCACGAGATGGGGTAACACCCAATTCGCACGATGTGCTCCGCAAATGGATTCCTGCACTTTGAATAATACAATATCATGCAATATTAAACATGCTTAGTCAAGACGATAAGAATTTTATTATCAGTCGTCTTGCATTTACAGATTTTGTGGGTTGGGTAGAGAATGTACAGTATCTGTATTAGTTGTCTTTGGGACTTGAATTCGCAATGTACCTCCTGCTGGCTCTGCTAGTAGTGACATCTAGTGGTTAAACTATGTGCAAAACATTGAACTAAATAATTCTTCAGGATTTTCGTTCACTGCGTTGTTCAATCACTTTGACCCTGTATAATCATCGAGAACCACAGCACATTGTTTATGTTTCTCTGTCCTTCAGATCACACCAGCCGCGGGCCTTGTGTCTATCTTAAAAAGAAGTGTCTCGCTAGAAGGAGCCGACAGTTCTGCCCCCGCTGCTCCTAAACCCGTCTCCAAGCGCAAGGTCCGTTTCCGTGAGCCCTACGAAGGCCTGGACCACGGTAAGAACCCGAATCAAATATTGATGATGTTAAATCAAATGTCTTAAATGCATATTAACTGTGTCCTGATTTGCTATGATATGCAGATGAGGTAGGCGGAGACTCTTGGTTGCTCCTCCTCTTGTTGTGTTTGGCCACCGTGGTGATCAGCGTGGGCGGGACTGCGCTCTACTGCACTTTCGGAGACGCCCAATCCAGCGTGTGCATAGACTTTTCCCATAACATGGACTTTTACATTGGCCGGGTGCAGAGAGGGGTGGATGAACTCAAACACTGGCTGTCCCCGAGCTCATAGCGGGAAAACGAAGGACATAATGACTCTACGCTTGTTAAAGAGTCATTTTTTTATTTCATCGGTAGACTCCAAGATCTCTTAATTTATCGAGTGGCATGTATGAACGTGTTAAACTGACAACACCTTCAGCACAACAGACTCCATGGTGAGACCCAAAACAATGTAGGATTCAGGTCACTCGGTCACAGAAGACGCCCTACGAACCCTGAGCCCGCCTTTCAGGTTTAAAGGGGACGGCCGTCCTCCAAAGGACCTGAGAAAACCTCTTGGCCAGTGTTTGTTCTCGAGTAGCTCAATGTTTACTGCCATCCACTGAACCTCATACAGAGAGACTTCGTTTTTAAAGCAATCTTTATATTTGATTGACAGGATTTTCATTCATTCAGACAGTGATCGACCATCATGGCACTAAAGACGATGATGGACGTAACCATGTGTAGCCGGGACGTAGCATTCTCCTCTGGTGGGCCTGGATGGGCTTAAGGAAAATATTTCTAGGGACAGGAAAGCAATACATGAGAGTTCAATCTTTTTAGATACATTCGGTAAGAACATCCCGGGAAGACAAATCTTGGTTGCCACAATGGCTCCTTCTTTTTTTATGGGTACACAGAAGATATTTTTTAAATAGATTCAGCTGTATTTGGGCTTGTTAAAAAAGCTGATACACCCAGTCCAAAATTATTTTCGTTTTGTCTTCATTTACAATTTGCAGGTACGCGTTAAGGTAAAACGATCATTTTTCTTTTATTCTGTATAGTAGTGACAACATTTATCCCAAATTCCAAATGTTGTTTTCTTATCCTAAAATATCTAAATTTTACCTTTAAAAATGACCAGGATTTGTGCATCCATACGCTAAACCACGTTCTTTAATATATGATGCCCTGCTGACTGTATCTAAAGGAGTCTTAAAGAAGAGCTCGGTACTAGCACCAGAATGTTGTGATTTTATCATTTTCTCAGGCATGGTCTTACTAATCTTAACAATTATTGCAATCATGATGTTAAAAAATACTTTGCTTTTATGTTATTATAAATTAACATCTCGTGTTAAATAAATGTGTTTTAAGTCAGATTAAGATGCACCCTGTGTTTGTTCAACCCGATGTGTTCCTCAGAGTACATTTGTTATGTTTCTTTAAAGCACAGACCTGCTTTGATAACGTCGACATGTACAAGAAATCTTACGTGCAGATTTGATTACAGTCATTTGCTGTGGTCAAAAGTACAAGAACTGTAAAACATTTGGGGTTCTCTGGTTTTACTTGTATGTTATCTGGCTGGTTCAGATGACAGATGAATGTCTTATTGTGCGAATTTTCAGCCTTTATTTATTGCAGAACAGAAAGTCTTTTAGAATCACAATGTCCGGCGCATGCACTCTCTCCTGTCTGTACTGAGACTATTTTAACTTTGGAACTTCTTCATTTTAATTTTGAGTATATATATCATGTGAAGATTGCTGTATTTCCTTTTTGTATGGTTCAGATCTGTTTAGTTATTGGCTGGGGAGAGAATTTTAAAGGTAAATGCAATGAGATGTCTTTGACCAAAAATACCTGGCAAATAAATTTTAATGTTGTGACTAAGTTGTCTTATTCCAATGTACTTTATTGTTTTAACAGGAACGAACAACATTACATCCAGGTTACAGATTATTGGGTCGTGAGCAGTGTTGGATGTAACTAGTTACTTAGTAATTAGTTACTGTAATTTAATTACTATCCATTGAAAAAGTAGAGTAAGGGATTACTCTTATTTTTTCTGTAATTGAATTACAGTTACTTCTGATGTAATTGAACTAAATACTGTTTTAATATGTGCGTGCAATAGTGGAAATGACATCAAAATTCAAAGCCTAGCTTTAAAAACTGTACTTTAATGTATAATTTTCACATGTGTTATACTTTGGTCTGTTAATTATACTTCTTTATGAAGTTTTATATTATTTATTTGAATGATTTAAAATACCCTTTTCATGTCTTTTCTTGAATCACTTAAATCGTCAAGGTTGATGTACGATATAGAAAGTACTAGTTATCAGTAATTAAATACTTTTTGAAGAGAGTCATTTGTAGAATAATTTAATTACACTATTGAATATGTAATTAGTAACAAGTAATATAATAAATACACTCTTCTTTTAAAGAATGAATTGCTTTGCGTTTGTTGACCGGGTCATGCACTCCAATACAACAGCTGCTCAGCTGGACAAGGAAAAGCCCAACACTCACTTCAGAGATGGAAAAGTAGATCCAGCTGGGGGGTTATTTGCAGGAATATTCTCAGAAAATACAATATATTTGGGTGACTACAATAATACAGTCCATTAGGGTCTGTCTGGGTACCATGGGAATAGAACTGCTGCCGCCCGTGATGGAAAAGAAACAGGGGTCTCTGTACAGGCTTTAACCTGACCGTTCATCCTTTAAACCAGGTGGACATCTCCAGTATATTTTCATAAACTACAAAATAATCTGATAACCTGATCATTTAATGAAACTGCGCCCCCTTGTGGATGGAGAATTGAACGACTCCAATTAATTTACATTTATGCATTTGGCAGACGCTTTTCTCCAAAGCGACATACTTTGCATTGTACTATACATTTGTATCTGACTATCTATGTGCAGTCTATGGAATTCTTTCTGTTCCAATAAAAATGAACATAAACTTTGTTTGCCTTTCTGGCACAAATATCACGCGTGGGCGGGATTAATGGCAGCTTTACGCTGATTGGCTTGTTTATTTGATTGACAGCACCCTGAGAAGAGGGTCAAAAGTGAGGATTTTAAAAAGCGACATGCGCGCTGCTCTCTTTTTTGTTTTGCTTAGCATTGTTGTTAGTGATTGTAATTAAAATTACTTCATTGTTTAGTAAGTATAGTTAGTTATTGGTTTTTGAAGTTATTTAGTCATGCGCTTCATAGTCATAAATTAGTTCTTCAGATTATAAAGAAAATCTCTAAACGTTTTATTCCTGTGTAGAGTAGCAATTCTGTTTTATCTCGTTGATTAGATGCTTAAAGTTTTTTATTGTGAGGTATTATTTTATAGACAAGATTATTATAAGAATATCATACACAGTTACAGAGTATATATTTGTAGGATAAATAGAATTCAGCGCATCAAATGTATTGAAATGTATTGACACTGACGCACACCGTTTATCACAAAAAGTAATTTATTAAAAAATGTATTTATTAGAAGCAAAATAATCATACTTATCCCAAAACCCTGCCCATAATAATTGTAGACCTATCAGAAACGACTTGATATGACGCCTAACACGGTTGATCTGCAGAAGCACTTATATGCGCAGGACCGACGCAAAAGATGTTTGATCAACTACAACTAACATCGCCTATAAATAAATTCGTGATTATCCACAATCAATAATAGTGTTAATAAAGTATACTTGTTAAACAAAACGTTACCTCTGTATCCAACGACCACGCTCGTTCAATTTGATAACCATCACAGGCTGCACATAATTTGCGCATCTTTGGTCTCTTTCAATCAACTCCGTCGATACGGAAGTGGCGCTTGTCTGAGGCGCGTCTGCATCTGATCCGCATTCCGCGAGCAGTGTTTGTCTGTGACGGTCAGCAGCACGATGGCAACATTCAGCACATCCTCCAATAGACCCTACCACATCGTCATCTTCGGGGCTACCGGTTTCACGGGACAATTTGTGGTGGAGGAGGTGGCGCGTACTGCATCCGAGGGTCCGAAGGGGAATCTGAAATGGGCTGTAGCCGGGAGAAGCAAAGCCAAGCTGGACAAAGTTCTCGAGCAGGCCGCCGAAGCTCTCGGTGCGTGGTGACACATATGTCTCTCTGGGCTTGATTTTAAACCAATAATTTACTAAATGTCACTTTGCATGTTTAATCTGAATTTCGTTTTCCGTCTTGACCGATCATCGAAGAGCAAAGAAATCACCATGACAACCATAGTTATGGTCAAGCTTGAATAGTTGTTCTGCATTCATCTTTTAGCGACGTTAAATCATGTAAAATGAATATGACATGCGATTTTAAAAGCATAAGTTACTTAGCTAACTGTTACCCAGAAGACAGACATGATTTGACTACAGTAACAAAATGATGTTTATAGTAAAACTATGGTTATGTTTTTTGGTTTAACAGCAAATAGCTGTGGGATTTTCTGTGGTTGAATTCTGGGTAAAGATAGTCTTCTCAACTATTTAAAGAGCCAAACTGTGTAAACTATAATTTAAAACAGATTTTTTCAAGCATGCATGTAGTTATGACTATGAAGAATATATTTCTAGTCTACACTAAAATTAGCTTTGCACTCATTTCCATCTGAAACCTCATTATGAAAGACAGCTTCATACCCTTTATGGTCTTTGGGCAGATAAAAAACAGATAACTGGTCAGAGTTGTGCAAATTTGTGGAGGGTTGTGATGACATCACACCATTGGACTTGACTTTGACCCTCACTGTTGCAACTCTGTCCAGACTTACTGATTTTCTTACCAAAGAAAATGCCTGCTGTGTGAGACTGCATTGCCTTGTTTTGCTTAGATAATGTACTCGCATTGGACAATGCCATTTTAGTCTTGTGGTCCGCAGTCTCCAGGGCGGTTCTGAATAATCCTAGAACAGCTGATGGAATATTGTCCTCCTCTGACATATTACTGCACACCCATCATGACTTTAATTCTGTAGCTTTGAATGGGTCGGCTCAGATAAGAACGTTTGCTCATCATGAGATTTCATTTAGATTTCACTTAGAACTGAAGTAGGCGTCATGTTCAGAGTTATCGATCTTTATCAATAAGCATATTTATGATTATTGTATTTGGCCTGGACTGTTTTGCATTTGAGCTGTACATTGTAAGCATGCATCATTTATTGTCTCTTGAATTTACTTGATATATTATCCAGTATTTACATAATTGTGGTTCATGTGCAGTGTCATAACAGTAGCTGTGTTTAATGTGCTTGTTCACAGGTAAACCAGAGCTGCAGTCAGAAGTGGCCGTCATTGTCGCAGATGTGGGTGAACCTGACTCATTGGCTGTGATGTGCAAACAAGCGGTGATTGTGCTCAACTGTGTGGGGCCTGTAAGTATGCAGTGAGGTTAGAACAAAGAGTGCATGATCTGTCATGGTGGGCTTTGGATCACAAGCAAACATCCCCCCAATGATGGGGCTTATTTAGGGGCTTAAACATTTCAAAAGGAAGTCAGCAAAAAATAACGTGCTTTAAATGTTTTTACACAAAGCATTTCGTGTAGTTCAGTTAGTTTTTGAATCAACACACACAGATAAATGTATAGCTTGTAAGTTGATCTTGATAAAACGAAAAAGCATAAATGGAAATACTGAATTAGGAATATTAAAACTATGCTGAAATTGTTTATCACATTATTATGGATTCATATCACATAGCAAAGAATTAATTTGTATAATTCAGACTTCGTTTAGTTTACCTGAGGTGTGCACAGCATTGTATTTGTGTAAACAGGAATCCTATAATAAATCATTTGACATGTTCTTTCAACAGTACAGAATGTTTGGTGAACCTGTTGTCAAGGCATGCGTGGAGAATGGAGCCCACTGCATCGACATCTCCGGAGAGCCACAGGTCCTACATCAACACATTCACAATAAAAACTTAACACTGCTTAACAATATTTTTAACCTGTTTGGCTCATATGTATCATGCAGCATTGAAATGTGTTTGTCTCTTATATTACTAGTTTCTGGAGAGTATGCAACTCAACTACCAAGACAAAGCTGCTGAGAAAGGTGTTTACATTGTGGGAAGCTCCGGGTTTGACTCCATTCCTGCAGACATGGGCGTTATTTACACCAGGGACCAGTTTAAAGGTACATTCAATTACTTTTCTTTTTATAAAGCACTTCATGCATAGATTATAATACATGTTATATTGTTTTACTGGGTAGTTTGTTTCTTTAATACTTTTATATCACACCACGTTTAAGGCACTTGAGGTTGTGCTATATGACGAATATAGTCACGGCTCCAGGAGTTAAAAAAAGTCAAAGATCTTGATTGTTTTCAGTATTGTCATCTGTGTTCTCAGCATTGATTCTGTTTTTCTTTCGTTTCCAGGGACACTAACAGCCGTTGAGAGCTTTTTGACTGCAAGCTCAGGACCAGAGGTCAGTGTGTTTTGATTCATGACAAAAGAAGAATGAAAACGGGGTTGTGCTTTCAAAAGGCTTTTGTGTAAACTCTCAGCTGACCCATATTCTCATGTGATGCCACAGGGAGGATGCATCCACGATGGTACCTGGCAGTCGGCCATCCTTGGCTTTGCGGACAGCGATAAATTGCGGAGCCTCAGGAAGAAGTTCGGTTACAAGTCTCTGCCTGTGGTGGGAGCTAGAATTAAAAGGAGGTGTGTAAGAGAAATAGTCACATTGTAAATTGTTAACCCATTAGGGTGCAATACGTCTGTAATATGAGAACATGAATTTGATCAATTTTATATGAATATTTTCAATTAATTTCTTAACGAAGATTAATAAATACTGTCAATTTGGATTAAAACCACAAATATTTCTGTTCCTTTTTTACAGGGGAGCTCTGTTTTTTAGTAATGAGATTCAACAATATGCAGTTCCCTTCATGGGCTCCGATCCATCAGTGGTGAAGAGAACCCAGCGTTACTTGCATGAGGAACTCCAGGAGTCTCCGGTTAGTCATCAGTTCAGTGTCAACCACCCCACATTCCCATAATTCTGTGCACGCAGTACAAAGCAGGAGGACCGATCGCCTGAAACTGTCAGTTAGAGCTGAAGCCAAACCCTGAACCTGTTCAACTGGACCAATGCTGAACTTGTTTAGACAGTAAACTAAAAATACTAAAGGTCTTGATACATCTGCAGATTTTTGAGATGACATGTCAAAGGGAACATCGACTGTAACTGGATTAGGGTGGTAATCTGCAAATTCATCACAGACTTCTTAGTTTAAGATACAGATGATTCAGTTGTGAGGGGTTTGGATAGAGGCTGGCCAATACATTTTTTAATGTGTATTTATTTACATTGGATATTAAGTACGAATTCAGATGTAATCAATTGTTTCGTCCAAACATCTATAAAGTTTTTCTCTAATGAAAATTTGTGGCTGAACAGGCAGTATATGTCCATAAAATATGTCGTTTATTTTTTTCAAAATTTACAATATGGATCGTATTTTATATATATTTTTTTACAATATGCTGTCTATTTTTCTCTCCAAATTTACAATATGCCGTCTATTTTTATTCTTTCCAAATTTACAATATGCTGTCTATTTTTATTCTTTCCAAATTTACAATATGCCGTCTATTTTTATTCTTTCCAAATTTACAATATGCCGTCTATTTTTATTCTTTCCAAATTTACAATATGCTGTCTATTTTTATTCTTTCCAAATTTACAATATGCCGTCTATTTTTATTCTTTCCAAATTTACAATATGCCGTCTATTTTTATTCTTTCCAAATTTACAATATGACGTGTATTTTCTTCCAAATTTACAATAAGGTGTCTATTTTTTTTCTCCAAATTTAATAAAATGCTGTCTATATTTCCCCCCCCAAATTTTCAATATGGCGTGTATTTTTTCTCTCTCCAAATTCACAATACGGCGTTTCGTTTTTTTCCAAATTTACAATGTAGCGTGTATTTTCTTTTCAAGTTTACAATATGGCGTGTATTTTTTTCAAAATTTACAATTGTTCCTTGCATTCCCGTAAAAGGCATTAATATTCTACTACCTAACTTATTGGTATGTGTCTGTTATCCATTAGGTTCAATATGGGGCGTACGCTGGTGTTGGGGGCATTTCCAACATTTTCAAACTCCTCTTTGCTGGAATGATGTTCTGGTTCTTTGTGAAGTTCAGTTTTGGTAGAAATCTCCTCATGAAGGTAATTCGCTTTTCTGCTATTTAATTTAGAATGGTTTAGTCTGATGATCACAGTCATGCCAATGCAATTCTGAATTTACTTTGTTGCAGTTTCCAGAGTTTTTCTCTTTCGGCTTCTTCTCTAAAGAGGGTCCAACTAGAAAACAGGTATTACAGGCTTTATCGGGTTTATCCTGTTTATACAACATTCGGGTCACTATCAAACGGTTCGCAGTCCTATGAAAATCTTTATAATTTAAATGTGATGTATACAGATGGAGGACTCCTCTTTCCGCTTTGCTTTTTTTGGTGAGGGATACACTGAAGGTCTGGAGACCACCGAGGGGAAACCCAACGCTAAGATCCGCACTCTCGTCCAGGGACCAGGTACTTTGACCTCAGCCTTACAGAGGGTCAATCTACATAACTCGCTCTGTTCAAAGGAATATTTACTCGATGTGTACAGCATATGAATGTATATCTATGTCTGCTGTTTTTCAGAGGCTGGATATGTTGCCACACCAATCGCTATGGTTCAGGCAGCTATTACTATGCTGAATGAATCAAATTCTCTACCTAAAACGTGAGTCATGAGGATATATATATCATAGACTTTAAATGTGAATATTCCCAGAATGTTTCTATTTAATACTAGATAAACAATTTGTAGTTTAGTTTAGATTATAGAAGATTTCACATTTTCAATTAAATGTCTGTTATATTGGGTGACTCCACAGAGGTGGGGTATATACTCCAGGAGCGACTTTCGCCAAGACCACCCTCATCGACCGCCTCAACAAGCACGGCATCCAGTTCTCTGTGCTTTAAGGGGGATGGATATGGGGCTGGACCCACCTGGCTTTGACATCTTAAGCACCTGTTCCTTTGCTTGCTCAAACGTAAAGAAATATATTGCTATTTGTAGCTTTCTCGGCACGTTAACAGTTTTGCTGTATTCCGGTTTCGTGTCCTGGCTTGCACACAGTAGACAGGGCTGGATTTATTTGCATGCACTTCGCTCAGATGACTGAGAATTTGCACAATGAGTGTGGCACAGTTTTTTGATCTTGTGACATTTCCTGTTTGAGTTTAAGATGATTCTTTCCTAATTTTATCAAGTACAAAATACTAATGCAGATCACAGAAATCTGCTAATAAACATTTTAAAAGTGCACACAGAGTTAAAAGAAAATATAGTTATGTATAAAGAGAACTAGGTTTTGTAATGTCATTACTAATGTGTGAAGTCAACAACGATGGCTGGGTAGTAAGATCCATTTAAGAATGATATATAAATATATTTTTTGGAAATCTATGAATCTTTGAGTACATTTTTGGGAAGACTACAGAAAGGTTGTAATATGGTTTACTGTTATGACCGATGTGCTAGCTGAACATTTCCTCTTGTTGCCTGTTGTTATTCTGGTTTGTTCCAACCAAATAAATAAACATATCTAACTAATATTCTGGAATAAAATAATATATTAATGAATTCACGTCAAGGCTACATTCAGAATATTTGTAATTACTGCCTGCTATTCAAATTTATACTGTGTATTCTAGTCGGTAGTATGGCATTTCTAATATATCCTGAGATAATTAAATCTGATAAATTAGGATGTGCTTGTACTAGTACAAAAGACAAGACAATTGCATCGGTGAGTCTCTTGAAAATTTGTCTTTTTGCCCAACTTAACAATTCAATTTTGTAAATCTTGTAATCAACAACAAGCAATGTCATGGGCCTACAACTTCATAGAGGCTGATTCAGGGTTTAAGCTTTTAGGACCAAATTCCTGACTTCTCCCTTTTGCGGCGCACAATAGCAGCCACATCTTGTTTCAGAGTCGTGACGCACTGTTCCATTTGCACAGCAAAGTCTTTAAGGAGATAAGAATGTTCATCCACAAACAGTCGGAGACCCAGCAGATCCGCTTCCTCCTACAGAATCATAAACGCAAATATTAAAATGGATAGATTATTTCAAGCATATTTCTATGTGAAAGCATATACAACCAGTAGGGCTGTAGATAAATTCTTTGACATGAAAAAAATGATTTTACTGAGACATCTGAATTACTCCCTGCCGATTAGATATGAGAGCTTGATTAGCTTTATTGTCTGATTTATAGCAGGTCATATAAAACTAAGTCAGGTGAGAACAGTGTACTCACACTGGGTTTGTGTCTGCGCAGTCGCTGTAATTGCCCTCTGACGGAGGTCATGCTGTGGTAAAATACTTTCAACGCTTTGGCGAATTCAACATCGCAGCTGGTCCTCAGGCTGCCTCTTCTATCCTGCCGAGTGCGGTTATTCTCCACACCTGCAGAAGTGAATGTAGCCGTGTGTGTGAGCATGTTATGTGCGCTGTAAATGGCCCATGTGCGGTTTTGCATGCTTGTACAAATAGTAGCACATATTGAGAGACGCTGGGATCAGAGTTTAGGCAAGCGCATCATGTCACACCCTGTCTCTGCATTGGAGCCATAACAGTTTTTATTTCCAAAATGTCCTGATGATGAAATGCTGTTCAGCATGTGTCCTTACAGAAAGTGCTCACCGTTTCTGGCTGAGAGAAGCTGGTCTCTCAGTGTGCTGTTTTCTTTCCTCAGCGCTGCGTTTGCGTTCCTCAGCTGTTCCAGGTCTTGATGAAGGCCACGTAGAGAAGAGCTCAGGTCAGACCCACCGGTTTCTGCAGCCTAGACAGACAAACTATTTAGAGTTCACAATATCTCAACATGCCCTTATATTTTGTGTACACGCTTAGATTTTATAAGGTTTACAACTGGAACTTGCCATGTTTCCAGATGCACTGATCTTGTCAATAATAATGCCGTCTTCTTGGGTCATCTGCACACCATCCATACAGGAGACTAATTCAGAACATCCCTCTATAAGCAAAAATATCCTTATTTTTTAAACATCTCAATGCAATATTCATGGTATCGAGGACTTTTGAGGAATTACCCTGTAAGCCCCAGAGCTCCAGCACGAGGGCATTGCTCTGCAGGTAGTTGAGCAGTTCTTGTGAGGTTCTCAGAGAAGTAAACTGAACTCTGTGGTCTATCAGAGGATTCACGTTGTGCCACACTGCTGGAGAGTAAAGAGGCTGTGGACAGTCAAACACCTGGAACCTGTCAAAATATATTTAGATCATCGATTAACCTCCAGTTAACCTAAAATTTGATTTTTCCCTGAAGGTATATTCGATGGAACTATTGTTAATACGATTTATTAAGGAATGGACTGTAATGCAGTTTACTATTTCGGAAGAATCTGGACTATTTAGAGATCTTAAAGGGGATGCCGCATTATAAGATCAAGATGGTGCTTTGTGGAGAACACACACAGCTCTTTCTGTGGCTCAAGTAAGGTTTTATTTCTAACATTCCAACAGGGATGCAAATCATCAGACTGAAATTTAACCACTGCAATCGTGTTACGGTATCTACTTATATAGTAAGGCCCCAGATAGGTGGGTCATTTAGGTAATTTTCACTGGAAATGATGAGATATTATGGGACGTAATTAATCTATATAAAACAAATCCAATCTTTTCTAAACTCTTTACAAAGCAGACTTACACAATTAGTTGCAAGACTTTTGCACAAAACTAACCCGATCTGGACGCCTCTGTTGCGCGCCTCTTTGACCCAGCGCAGGCCGCAGCACTGATCTAAAACAAGCTGAAAATCCAACCGTTTCCCAAGAAGCTCTGACGGGTCAATAAGGATGTCGTCTTCACCCAGAGGCCTGAAAGATAACCAGTATTCACTCTTAATGACATATAAAGTTTTAATCTTTATCATCTTCTCTTAAATGCAAATCTATTTTATTCACTGTACAATGCAAAAGTGTGACCCACAATCCTGTGGGGCTGCATGGCACTAGCTGTGCCTGCAATATGGCTTCTTCTGTTCCTTCTGGACCCACTACCTCCACCTGCTCCTCCAGAGGGATGCGGAACGCCAGCGACTGCAGCCACAGGTGAGCGCTGCCCAGGTGCAAAGGTTCAAGAGGATCCCAGAACGGGTCTCTGTCCCGGGGAAGAGGGGCTCTGTCTGCCCTTTCCGCACCAACCACTTCCTGCTGGTACACCTCTTCCATCAAAAACTTGCGGTTCACAAACTTTGCCTTAGACCACATCCAGACCTGAGGAGAATGGATTTATTTAGGAATCATTAACAGTATTATCCTTTATGTATTGATAAAAGTGATACACTTTAATGTTTACAATATAAAATCCATCTAGACCGTTTTGTTCAAAAATCGTGCAAGATAAAATATGTAGAATATTTGTTCTGCAAAAAAATTGTTATGTTTAATATAAAAAGACTTTCTATTGAAATGCTTAAAACAAGCTGTTCTGTTGTTTGGTGGTTGTGAAATATGGCTACGGCCTGACTTTGGCCCTCGTGCTTAATGTCTTAAATCTATCATTGCATTTCTCCTTTACTTAGTTGCAACAGTTCATGGTTTCAAAAACATCTAATCTTATTTTGATCTCTTGAGAAACTAAGTCATCTGACATAATCTGAGTCATGCATTAGAAGACAGTCAGGACATTTTGGTTTTCTAAGAGCTTTCTTACTGGCTAGTTTGATCTGTAATGTAAGTGAGACATTTATAAAACGAGCACAGTCGTGGTTGTTCATCTTTGTGTGCATGTGTACAAATTAAGGACTCAGATTCCAAAACAGAGAGAATCCATTTGTGTTTACCTGCTTGCTTTCAACAGTTGTCACTCTTACGGCGATCTCCTTCTCCAGGTCATGACCCTTAGAGTCTGACATCGCCAGATTCTTTATTTCCAGTTTGAATTCAACTCCCTGAAAAACAGGAGAGAAGATATTTCAACTCGTGAACATGTCCTTGTTTAAAACATATTATATGATCTAAATTAAGAGGACTGAAGTCACCTTCTTCAATTCTTTACTCATTTGATTGGCTTCTGTCACCATAGGCATCAGCTTTATGTAGTCATAGAAGACAGCCAGGAGACTAGGATCCGTCCGGTTTGGCCCTAGTTACAGGATGAGTCGTCATGAGACCAAAACTAAAAGGTTACATTTGACACAGTTTAAAGCCGCCATGAAAACGAAATTAAACTTTTGATGCTTCTTGTATGTGTCTATTTACATGTCTGTGTACTCCTAAACGTTAAATAAAAATAAAATAACAGATTTTAATGTGCAATCTGTAAATTCCTAGATAAAAATAAATGAAAGTCAGTTATTGAGCAAGGATAAGTGCTCAAAACTATCCTTAACTTGCCCTGAAAAGTAATGGTAAGATTATAATAAGGATTTATAAATTGAGCTGTCGGGTACGACATCATAGAAAACGTCAGTTTACGTCGTTTGACTTCCATCCATGCAAAGATTAATACTTAAAGTAACCTGCAATTTTATGTTTTAAACAGAGATGGCGATATAGTGGCAAAAGTTAGAGATTGAACCTTGACATCCTAAATATCTA
Source organism: Triplophysa tibetana (assembly GCA_008369825.1). Lineage (NCBI taxonomy): Eukaryota > Metazoa > Chordata > Actinopteri > Cypriniformes > Nemacheilidae > Triplophysa > Triplophysa tibetana. The sequence goes on from CM017907.1 coordinate 2,323,702, forward strand.
GCATGAGAATTTAATATTTTATATCTGTATTTCATAGATTTTAATTTACATTTTATATTTGTTTATTTTATATCTTATATTTTAAACAAACTTATATTTTAAACAAACAGCAAGTAATTATGATTCATGGCCGTGACGTAAACTTAACACTACTGTCTATTTAGAAAAAGGATCAACCCTCAACATTTTTCACATCAACTTCCTGTTTTAACAGGATATGCATTTGTTTAATTTAATGGGAGCTTTAAAATAAAAGATCACACACACACACATACGGTGGCCCTGATTATCACAGAGAGACTGAATGTGGATTCCCTCGGCTGCTGCGAGCTCAGACTGAAAATAGTCATAGTCGTGTCGACTCCAGTCCTCTCCCGACCGCTCTGAAGGGAAGCCGATATACAGATAAGTGCTGTTTGAACCCAGAACCAGTCGATCCTTGAAAAGAGCAAATTAAAAATAGTCCAAATCTTGTTCTTATCTCCACCGAAGCGTATTCTGCTTCATATTGAAAACACGCAGAATGTTTTTATGATTAACCCAGAACACACCAAATGCTTCAGCTCTGTGTTCTTAGATACAGACGTTCCATTCACAATGACCTTTGACCCAGACACAGGAGTTATTGATACTCTCCTTTGGTGACTCGAGAAGACAGCATGTTTCTCCTGAATGCTGAAGATAAATGGCATGATTCAATTGCCCGGGAGAACTAAATATTTGGTCCATTTTTGAGAAAGACCATAAAAAAAATAACAGGCCATGTTAGACTTACCCTAGACCCCTGATAGAGAGAGCTCTGGGTGAGTTATCCCCCAGGCCGATGTCCCACTCACCTTTACACAGGAGGACAAAAATAAAATGTTATAATCTATTAATATACGAGTGTGAGTCATCTGATGTCATCAGCATGAGACGACAACACTCACCTTCCTGGATAAAGAGCTTTACGACGCCAGACAGCTGAGCGTCCTCATTGACGTTCATTATGTACGGAAACATCTGCATCATCCTTCGTTCCTAAAACAAGTGAACGAAGGAGACAAGTGAACAATGAAGAGTCAGAATGAAATGTTTCCAAAACGTCCTAAACTGTGGAGGTCAGGGATCTCCTTAAGTGTCCATGCCAGGTTTCCGGGCACCTGTGTTATAGTGGCATACTGCGTCTCCCAGTCTTTGAGCGCCTCCTGGAGATGTTGTTCCCACAACGTCTGAATAGCTCTGATCTGTAGCTCGTTGTGAGTCAGCAATCGCCGTAACTCCTCTATAATGAAGCATTGAAATTACACTAAACCTACTTGCGTTCACAGTCAGATATTTCGTTGTATCATGGTCACATACTTGTTTCATCATCTGCTCTACGACCTTCTTGACCCAGTCGGCTCATTCTCAACAGCAGTTTCACGTTCTCTGCCTTGAGCTCCTTCACTAATCGCTCTGTAGGACTCTCATTCACCACGGCTCTATTCTGGATTCTCTTTGCTCTAAATGGTGAAACATTTATTTATATTGCATAATAGTTTTGTGTGAACACACTGACCTGCTAAAAAAAAGAACCTTGTTCAATAGAAAATGTTATGGTTATAATGGGAATTTTATTGGGTTTAATGGACAGTTTATAATGGTGTCTACTGGTATGTGATGGATTTTATTGGTGGGATGGTATCTGGCAGATGGGAACCATTACAGGAGTAGTTCACCCAAAAATGGCCCCCAGTGACTTGACCATAGTTATTTTATTCCTACTATACCATTAATGGGTGAACGTAAATGGGGACCGTTCTTGGCTGAACTATTCCTTTAGATCCTGTTGGGAAATAAAGCTTCACCATGCTATACAAGAACCCTTTTTGGCAGAATAGTTCTATAAAGAGCCCTTAACATGTGAAGAAGCTTTCTGTCTCACTTAAGATTCTTTGTAGTTGTCGGAGCCGATAGCCTTGTGGGCAGTGCTCCGACAACTGGCACGGCAACCCGAGTTCGATTCCCGTCTCGTGGTCCTTTCCCAAACCCACCCCCTTCTCTCTTCCACTTCGATTCCTGTCCTCTCTACCACTATGCTGTACAATTAAAGGCAAAACGGCAAAAACAAATCTTTAAAAAAAAAGATTCTTTGTAGGGTTCATTAGTCCATACAAAAGTAAGAAAGAAATAGTTCTTTGACTGAAAGGTTTTTGGGGAAGCAATAATAGTTCTTCTATGGCACTGCTGTGAACAACCTTTTGTAGCACCTTTTATTTTAAGAGTGTACATATACAGTATATTAGCACACACAGTATAAATAAGAAGCAAATGTTTACATAAGAACTAACCTTTCAGCATATCTAAGTGTAGAAAGCGACTCTTCATAACAAATGTCAGCAGGGCTTAATGTTGCAATCTGTTTATTAGGACAAGAAATCAGCTTTCAATACAGTATACCAAAGCTTAAGCAGAACTCTGGGCGTGGGTTATAAACCCTTACCATGACCGTTCGACTGTTGCCACCGAGGGCAGACTGCAGTAGTTTGGTAAGGATGGAGTCTCTGTATGGGATGTGAACCGCTTTCTTCCCAAGAGCCATGTCTGCTAAAGCACTTCGGAGACATTTTGAATGTATATAACCATTCACAATGGCACATCAAACACAAATGAATTGAACAAAGAATAGAAAAGAAAGCAGTGATGCATGTACATATACAAGCGGTATATAGTGTATAGATATTAAATGGGCTGACCTGATAACATTTCCGAGGGTTGTTAAACTGAGATTGATGGCGGTCCCCTCTTTAAGCCTGTCGGCCTCTGACCCCGAAGACCTTTGTCTCTCACTACCGGCCAAGTCCACTAGGTTAATGTTGGACTGTTTGGTGATGCACTCTTTTGAGAATATCTGCAGGTGCAGTGACACACACAACTACATAAACTGCATGAATTTAAAATTAAAGTTCATGTAGAAAATACAAGAGAATCATTTAGTGTTACTCAAGCATTGACATTGCAGTATATCAACACCTGTTTCAGCTGGACGATGATGAGCATGTGTGACCGACTGCTGTTGGCGTTCATGTGTGTGGCGGCGGTGGTGCGTGTGCGAGTTCCCTGTTCCATCAGCTGCTCCACCTGTACCGCATTGTCGCAGGGCACCCGCCTCAACCCCTCCACGTAGAACCCCGTCTGCTGGTCCTCTCGTACCCGAAGACCACCAGCAGATCGACTGGTCTTCGACAGCAAGTCTATAACCTGAACTCATTTAAAGAGATAGTTCACCCTTCACCTATAGGTGTCATTTTAAACCTGTATCACTTTCTTTCTTTCGCAGAACGCAAAAAAAGAAGCTATTTTGAAGAATGTTGTTAACCAAACAACAGCGGTTCCCATTAACTTCTATTGTATGGACACAAAACCAAAGCAAACCATTCAGGTTTGATATGACATAAGCGTGAGTAACTTTTACTGTTCTATAACATAGATAAAAATGATAAGACCGGCGGCCATTGTTTGTTCTATAAGCTGCTTTAAATTTTTTTTATAAAAAATGACATTAATGATTTAGCATAAAATGACGTAATTTGATCTTAAACCACGCAAAAATAAGCACGAAAAGTAACCTGCAACGGAGATGGCGATATAGAGACAAAAGATAAAACAAAGATATAAAGTGCGCATGCTTACCAGTTCATTGTAAATTTCCAACATGCTGAAAAACACCTGTATTTGGTTGACAAAAAAGGATTATAAAAGGTTAAAGTCTTCCTGTAAAGTCTTTCTGTAATAAGATGACCAGCTTTCTATTAAGGTGTAAAAATGCAGTTATTAATCAAAATTTAATCAAAATTTTACAAACCTGACACTGCCTGCTGTCTTGCGAGTTCCTGAAAAACTGAAAGAGTCTCTCACAGAGGGAGGGTATCAGACCTTTATTAGGACCATTACCCACCATGGAGTAACTCTTTCCTGAACCTGTCTGCCCATATGCCAGTAACGTGGCATTGTAGCCATGCAGTGCATTGTCAAGGATGCCCAGCCCCAAACCATGAAACACATTCGCCTGTGAGGACGAGGGATAGAGAGATTCAATCAAACAGTAAAACTGCTATCAGACAATTCTTCAAAGTGACAACTTTTAATAATACTAAACTCTTGGCCTTGTCAACATTGGGCATTCAAAACTTTCCAAGCACACATTTCTTTTACAACACACTTTGTTAATCATACAATAAAGTACAAAGACGCATGCCTGTTTTTAGATATCTGTACATAACCTGATATCTGTTACCTGGTCTGCATAGCGCCCACCCGCCTCCTCAGGCACAAACACACCATCTTTGTTCCTACTGAAGCCACTATGGGACCAGTAAGCATAGTCAAATGTGAATGCGCGGCTGTTCTGCTGGTTACGGGGATCCTGAATGGTGATGTTGTTGGAGGTCATCGAGATGACACAGCGACTGCCTGCATCCCGTTCCCTCTACAGAACCAAGAAAAAGCATACGCAAATTCTGTCTCAATTCTGTCCCTCAGTTCCAACCAAGAGAATAAATATTACCCTGCTAATTCAGAAGAAACTAAAATATGATCTGGCTACTTGCCTTATTAAAGGGCCTGACTCGGACTGCCACTTTCACACAGTCCTTGCAGGCCATTTCTATTTCCTCGCCCTAATCCACACAGGTACCCTCAACAGTCCCTGAAAACAGCAAGCGAGAAAGTGACAGGCTGAAACCTGAGCCATTCGTTCCGCTCACTTGCGATCAGGGCCCAGCAAGATGAATAATACATCACCCTTACATGCTGTAAGGATGGCTTCCCGTCTCCATGCTCTTAACAATTGGACATCAAACTGTTTTTTAACTTTCTTGTTTGTGTTGTTGTCTGCTTAATGGATGAACAATTCTGCATTATATAGTTTATAAGCATGACATACATTACTGCTGTTGGCTAAGTTCACCATACAAAACTTCAACGTGTAACTTCTTTCTGATATTTCATGCTAGTAAGACTTTTCTAATGCACTCAAGATTGTCTCCAGAAAATGTAAAAATTCACTTGGATGATTTTAGGCATCTTTATTGGGATCTTTAGGACGATTCCTATACTTATAAAACTAGATTATTTCAGAAATCTGTAAGACATCCTTCAAATGGGCCACTGTTCCAAGAACACGACTAAATATACTGCAGTTGTAGCACATCTTGTTTACACGTCATTGGATACCCAACATTCAACTAAAGTATTTTGGACACACTAGATATCTTGTGCTTTAGAAAACAAGATTTTTTTGCAAAACATTTACACAGATGAAAATTTTCATTGATAAAATGAAATGTTTCATGAAGTGAAATACATCTCAGAGTTGTAAATTATTGTTCTGTATTTGAAAGCAAACAGGCATTACAAATAAGTTCAAACTGCTCTTTAAAATAAAAATGATACATTTGAATGAAAATAAATGTACATTATTTGCATTGAACTAACAACTTGGTGTTTTTCAACATAAGACCTCAAGAGAGGAGATCAATGGCTAAGCAAAACAAAAAGTCCATCCATATAAAATGGACAATTTTATCACACTTAACCAACTTAAGGTAATCATCTATATGAATTACATGACCCAAGTGGTGCAACCATAAACTTTGAAATTGTTTGATCTGACCTTAAAATTGTTGCAAAGTTCTCTCTATAAACATAACAAGTAACAAAATAATTCAAATTCAAAAATAATATCAAATTTTATTTATAACATACCTAAAAAGCTATTTACATTTGCATTAATTAGTAGAAACACATTTAAAAACTAAGCCATCTCCTTTTTTGGTGCCCTAGTCCCTCGGTGCTCACAGTAAACATCATAATTTATATAAAATTATTATTCCAAATTAGATGTTTATTTATTTCAAACATTATCTTAATTAGAAAACAGCAGGCTGCAGAGTTTTTAAGAAATAGGGAGAGCAAGAAAAACAAAAAGAATGCACTTTCCACGCATCTGGAGAGGAATCGCAATCAAAGTTTCTTTCTCCGTGTTACTGGTTTAGAGAAAATGGCGTCCATCATGCGTTTACGACGTAGGTTCATCTTCAACATGGGTGTTTCCTTTTCCTCGGTTCTCTTTTCGATTCTAGCGTTCATTTCGGCTGGACTGGCCAGTGGAGAGAGGAAACTGATCTCAACAGGTGGTGGAGGTTCTGGGGCAGCCTTGGTTCTGTCAAACAGATCAAACATTCATTAATATGTAGATGACACACAAATTAAAAGAAACATGACAATTTTAATAGGACAACATGGTCACCTAGTTGATCTCTTTTTTCTGGGTTTGACAGCCTCAGTTTCCACAGCAACATCATCTACAGGGCCATTGTCCTGAAATGGAAGAAACAAATGTCTAATCCTGCACAATACATCAATTGCAGTTATTATGTTTAAAAAAAATATTCCTGTGTCTCATTGGACACAACAGAACAACGGCTGACCTCTTTGTAATAAGAATCAATGCCATCTTCGGAGAGTTGTGGATGAGACTCAGGAGGCAATAACAGTTCTGGCACATCAGTATCATTTTCAACAGACGTTGCTTTTCTCCTTCCTACAAAACAGTGCAGTTAAATTATAAAGGCAACACGAGACGATAAAAACAGAATTACCAGACACAGGAGCATCATAACTTTGACTTTACGTAATGATACCCACCTCTTGTCTTTTTCAGGTCGGCTGTGGAATTGTCTGAATCACCAACAGTCTTTTGTTCAGACACCTTGCTAGCTCGGGCGCGTCTTGTTGGCTTGCTCGCGTGTTCCTGTATATCATCCATTCCCACTAATTTAGATTCATCAGGGCCAGGATGCTGAGTTTCAGTTAATGATGCCGCTGTTGCTGCAGATCTAGTCGTTTTTCTCTTAGCACGTACAATTTCATTCACGACAGGTACACTCTCCTCCCTGGCTTCCTCGTCTAGTCGATCTGCGAGGGCATCAGCTTGGTGAATTTCAGAATTACCGTCCTTGTCTTTTTCAGAACCATCAATTTGATTCCAGAGCTGGCTTCTGGTAAGTCGTCTTGAAACACTTTGAAGTTGTGCATCATCAACAACGAAAGTGGCATTGTTTACTTTTTCTGAAGTGCTGATCACAGCCTTCCTCCTGCTTCTTGGAGGCGTCATAAGAGGTTTAGTTACAGAAACTTCAGAAGGTTCCTCTTGGAAACTCTCCAATGCAAGTCCTCTGGTAGACTTGCGTGTAACTCTACTAGGACTGCTACGTGCTTTGGACTGTACCCTCTCGTCGTCGACTCGATGCACCTCTTGAACCTCAACTATTGTCGTACGTGCTTTCCTGGCACTCTGCCTGGTCTGTGGTTGCAGGTCATCGCTGGCCAGAGGATCTGCTGATACAGCCTCATCTTCTTCCACCACCGTGTTCTGGGTTCTTCGGGATCCTTTTCTGGGATGTGGCTTTCTGTGGGGTCTTTTGTTTTGGACTTGAAGGCTTTGACACTTTTACAGCAGGCATATCTTGATCATCCACATTGTTTCGCTGTATTAAGTCTGCCTTTCTTGCACTTCTTCTGGGTGTTACAAGAACTTGACTGTCTGGTAGTTGCTTGCCGCTCCTTGTGACACGTCTTGGTGTTGAAGGCAGTTCTGTCCGTTCTTCCTCTGTGACATCTTGCTCAAGGTCAGGATTTAGTACAGGGAATGTTACGATTTTCCTTCCCATTCGTGATGGGCTCTTGGGCACTTCTTTAACAGTCTTCAAATCTTCCGCGCTACTTTTTGCCACTTTGGACCTTGCAGGTGACTTTGATCTTCCTGGCGACTTTGGCCTTGCTACCTCTTTGATTGTGGAAAGCTTGTCGGTTTCTTCATCCAAGGAAAGTGTACCGTCTACCTGGTTTGACTCTGTGACATTGTTTTTTGCAATAGTTGACACCTCTGTTACAAAATCAGTCACTTCCTTAGGGTCTTCTGGGGTCAAGACATCCTCTGGTAGAGACAACTCTAAAATTCCAAGTATTGGAGAAGTGTGCGCTGCTTCTTGCATTTCAACAAGACCACAATCCAGTCTGTCACCATTAGAAAGTCCTTTTGTCTCTTGAAGAAAAGATTCAGATAATGGCATGGATGCTGATTGCACTATCTGTTTATCAGCTGGTTTGTCTGGTTGCTCCACAGGCTCAGGAACAGAAATAACAACGGGTTCAACATTTAGTACAAGGTCATTCACTTGTTCTACATTGTTGCCCGAAACGTCGACAGTTGGATCCATGATGAACACCTCCGAGTTAAGATGATCATTATTTGCTTGTTCTTGTTCTTGCTCATGTGAAGGAAGCAAAACATTATTAGAGTCCAACTCTGAAGCAATAGCCAGCTCCTCTACATCTGGATCCAGCATAAGTGAGAAGTTGTCACAGCCTTCTTGAAGCATGCCATCCGGAGCACTGCTAAGTGTCTCCAAAGTTCCTCCATCTATAAGAGGCGTTTGCTGTTCCTCAGCCACTTCTACAGGTACCAGGAGGGTGGTGGATGGCTTTAGCACAGCATAAGACACAGCAGCTTCCTCATCTAGATCTGCATGGGCGAGTCCAACCATTACCACTTCACCATCTCCCTCAGGTATGTCGTTATCCAAACCCTGCTTAAAAGGCAAAAAACAAAGTAGAACAGGACACCAAATTAAATTTCACTGGACTATCCCAAATTTCTTTCCCTTGTAGGTTCTGTTTTGGCTATGACACTAGTGAAATGATGTATGCTCTTACTTTCAGTTGTTCGTCAGGCATGACCAGTGAGAACACAGCATTGGCTTGTTCCTGGAGGTACTGCTCATGTGATGGAAGTTCCTCCAAGTAAAGAGTAGGACCAGAGAGATGGTTACTCCCATTACCTTTCACTTCTTCTATAATCTCAACCTCACTACCCGAGTCCTCAGCATTGTCACCTCCAGACTCATCTTCGTCTTCTAGCTCATCCTCAGATTCAGCACTTGTGAGGTCATCGCTGTCATTCAAGCTCACTACAGCTATATAAATATATATATATATTTGTACAAAGTCAGATTTGTAATATGGTACCCTGCCGTTTAGCTTAAAAAGAAACATGAAATAGACTTACATCTGGACTCTGAGGTTGTAGTTTCTGACGAGGTAACAGATGTTAGTGTTTTCAATTCTGCAGCATTGTCAGGGATGGGTTCAACTTCCTTAATGTCACAAACTGGTTCACTATGTAATGTGCACAACAAACACAAGTCATAACACTGTAAAAAAAAAATCAATAAATGAGAAGAATTTATCATTTTTGACAAGTACCTTTGGATTGATGCCTCTGGAGTTTCTCTAATACTGGACCGGGTCAAGGGTGGGGACAGATCTGGACCAAATAAGTGCTCCTCCACAAAGGCATCCAAATCTAAAGCATCAAATCAATTAAACATTACATACTGGATCATACAAATACTACACAAATTTAAGTAATTACAACATATATTAACATTCTCCTTTTAGCTACATGAAATCTTTTTACATTAAAAAGCGCTATGACATGAATAAAGGCCAAGAATAATTATAAAAATAAATCAAGGGTTCTTGAAGGTTTCGCACCTGATGTCTCCATAGACTCCTCAGGTTCAGCAGTAATGTGTGTATTAACTACACCATCAGCCACAGGTTCATGACTTACAAACTCATTCACTGGAAGTTCAGAAACAACAGAGCTCTCAAGAACTGGTTCTTGCGAAACTAGTTCTGACTCCTCGATAGCTGGATCTTCAACGGTTCTAAGAGCAGTACCTTCCTCCAAAACACTAGAGGCTTCAAAAATGTTCTCTACTTCTGTTGGTTCCTCGACTTCAGGATACTCTGAAACCACAGGCAGAAGCTGCAGTGTTAGATGGCAAGGTGGCACCTCAAGCTCAGCTTCAATAACTTTATGTTGCTCGTGAATGTAAGTCTCTGAAGTTTCCTGCCACTGCTCTTCAGTCAAGTCCTTCACAAGATCATTCTCAACCTCAGAATGGACTTTAAGCTCAAGGCTCTTTTCCTGAGCTTCCTGTGTGTTCGAAAGTCTCTGTCCACAGGGAAAGTCTTCCCGAGTCATGTTTACGTCATCTGTATCCAACTCTTTCGCTAACTCTGCAACAGAGGACAACTCTGCTCTTGCATGGTCTTCCTCTAAAGTTTCAGGAAGTTTTACAGTCACCTCTCGATCCATGCCGTCATCCACTTGACGTTGTGTTTCAATAAGATCCTCAGGTGAAGGCGCATCGTGAAACTCAAGAGTGGTATCAGACTGATTGGAGACAAAGCTTGCTTCTTGCCCAAGACTAGGCAGTCGCAAAAGAGCAGGCGGCACTTGTTTGGCCTCCTCTGCAGGAATCCCTTTTACAGAAGATCCACTCTCAGATTCGACATCACGATGACTTCCATCTTCCTGTAAGGTGATGTATGTCCTTAGATCTTTATCTTCCTCTTCTGCGTCTGAAAATTCACTCCAGACGATGTTTGCTTTGGGAGGTGGGGAAGACCTCTTAGGCCTTTTGATATCCTTGTTAATGGTGATCTGTAAACAAGCCAGAGACAACTTCAATATTTTCATAATGTCTATAAAACTTCCATTTAATTTTCAACCTACACAATCAAACATGCATGTAAAGGCCCATTACTGCCAGCACATTCAGACCTACCCCATTGTTCCAGTGGACGGATCCCTTGGTAGCAATTGGAGTTTCAGATTCTTCTATAAAAGTAATACGGCTTTCTTTGCCGCGAAGAGGGGGTGTGATAGATCGGCCTGGGGAGGCAGAAGGAGTGGCCACAGGAGTGGGTCGTAAACTACTCCTCAGAATAGACTGTGGTGTGAAGGCGGAGAAAACCGGGCCTGACGCCAATGCTCGAGCTCTCTAAAGAGACAATAAAGGATATTTTAATGGAGATGGGTGATGACCAAGAAGGCCAAAGTACTAAGCTTTGGTGATGCTTTATTTCAGCGAGTTTAAAAAAGTCCCTCACCTTAACCACTTGAGGAGTTTGCAACAGATTGAGCTCAGGAGCTTTGCTGATGCTCTTTGGTCCAGCCCACGAGGCTATGGACCTTGTAGGAGTGCTCGGCACATTTGAACACCCTGGTGAAGATGGCTGCACAACCAAATCCAAAAGCCTGTTGACAAAGCATCAGTTATTTGCTAGATTTGTTTTTGAGAAGTACATTTATCAGTAATAAAACACTAATATATAAACAGTCTTCAGTGTTATACCTGGACATCCTCTTGTTTAGCATGTTGATTGGTGTTCCCACAAACGGCTGCGGTAGATTTGGTGAGGGAGGATGCAGGCTTCTTAGCATCTCTGACTCTCTGGGACTACACAGGAAATACAAAAATAAAGCACAATTTACAACAAGTTATAGGCAGTATCTATAATTTTCAAACCTTGATGTTAAGGACAAGACCTTTTGGAAGGGGATGACTCTGGAGTAGGATTCTTGCCAAGCCAAACTTCTTCAATTTTGGAGAGGACATTGTTGATAAAGGCTGCTCGGGTCATCACGTTTTCAGATGCTGAACGTTTAGCTATGGTTGACAGAGGCTGTGGTCTTTTAACTATGGATGGGAAAAGCATGCAAAAAGTCAAGTTCAAGACAATGCTCAAACCAAGATCTTCACAAGCCCACATGCATATGAAAATGATAATACAGCATATAAAAATGATAGGTACCTTCTCGAAGTATGGTAGCAGGGTGTTGGTATGGTTTTGCACGCTCAATGGCTAGTTTTCTCTGAACCCGAGGAAGAACTTTCCCATATTGGTTCAGAATGGAGTTTCTTGTGTTTGACCTTTCTTTCATCTTAGGATCCCAATCAGTCTGAATCAAAGTAAACAGATGTGTGAATAATTAATGTTTCCCCTTAAAATAAGCCTATGATAATAAGACTATAATATGATTCCAAACATACTGCCAGGTTCATTTTAAGGGTTTGGTTGAGTTGAAGGGCAGGAACATAATTGGCCTGCTGGAGGTAGTGAACCATAAGCAGCTCCCGATTCTGGAAACCCCCGGAGCTTTGAAGGAATCGTTCCAAACACTCCTGCGAAGGTAAATTTAAGAAGAAAATGATTGAAGGATGACATGGTTGCAAAGGAATCATGACAATATGTACCCGAGTTTTTCCACCCCACCTGCTCTGCCCGTCCAAGTGGGAGTTTCAGCAGCTCTTTCATCAGATCCAGCTGCTGACAAGTCTCAAAGAGAAACCTCATTAACTCCTCCATGTTCAACTTATTACAGTGTTGCCTTAGCAATGCCCATGCCTCCACAATACACCTGTCCGTCAAAAACAACAGCAAAATAAGACACTACAAAAGATCACACTGAAAACAATTGTTTAATGAATTACACAACACCATTTAAAGCACAGACATATTTCTACCTGTTATAGAGCAGAACAGAGAGGGAAAGCTTGGCTTGGTTGGTAGATGACAGGGGCGGCTTCATCACGTGCAGGTAACGTAGAGCGATGTTGTGCTTCTGCTGGCACATTAAAGCCTGCAGGACGCGCTCATGTTGCCAGCTCCAGAGAGAGTGACTGGTGGCCGGGTGCAACAACAGTTCCAGCGAGCTCTGGTGGATGAAAGATTGCCCATCACGCATTACATATCAGTAATATCATTTCAACCAACATACTAGGATTGCGCGATGTTTACCAAATTAGCATAGGACGATGCATACAGTGAAACATTTCGATGGACGATGAGTGCGGTGAGATGCGGAAACCGCAGAAGGAATTGCGAAATCCAGGCATAAAAACGGAATTTGCTGTATAAAGCCGGATGCACAGAATTTGCCAAAAGCATTATTTCCCAACCAGAAAGTAGCACTGAACAGCTAACAAAAGTCAAACTGTACTTTGAATAGCGTCATTCAGATGAGGTTTAAAAATATAAAATGTTTGTTCTGAGTGTCTATGAATGAAAGAGTGATTGCGGTCATGGAGCTTTTTAAGCATCCACTTTTCACAATGAGGAAGCTACCATTAAACACCGTTTGCGGCAATCCCACAAAATAAAAGTCCTTTAGTTTTAACACACCCACATTTTACTAGACCTCCCTCTTGATTTGTTTTAATAATTTCACCCCAGACATATAATTTACTTAACTAAATATAAGTAAATGTGCTAGTAAATTATTAAAAAATAATATATATTATTAAAAAATATTACTTAATTAAAAAAAGAAGACACAGAATCCAGAAAAATTTGGGAAAAAATAAAATGAATTTCGTAGGGCCCAATGTCACTTTTATTTCCCGCTGCCCATGCGGATGCGCACAATTCCGACACAAAACTTGAGCGCATTACTAGTATTCATTGTTTGTTTTCACTTTCTACATCCGCCTTGTGCTCACAGTGGAAAAGCGCGAATGGGCAAGCTCGACACATGAGCAGAATGGCATACTGTGGACTCGGCTCTCAATATTTGTCTTTGGAATGTGCTGTCAAGCGTACAGGATGTGCGGACAACCGCAGACCCCCTGATGACGAAAATTGTGTCATGCAGGGGAATCACGATGGCGGCCCAACATTGTGATGGCGGTCAGCCATCGGCAACTGACGATGTCATCGTTTATCAACCCAACATCAATCCCATATCTTAATATGACTGTACTAATTATGACCAAGTCAAGAAAACTGCAATATAGAAATGATCCTCAGAAATATCTGAATATAAACAATGCAGTAGAAAAAAACATCACATGGACAAAGAAAATAAAGGAATTTTGCAGTACCTCATGATCATGATGATCCAGCAACCACAGGCCTTGTACCAGTTTTACTAAACCAATGGGAATAGCAAATGCTGTTGGAAAAGACTCCACCGACACCCCACTTTTATTGTGAAATGAGTACATCACATCCAGTAGCAAATAAATAACCTAAGAGACTGAGTCAAGGAATAATCTTAACACGATGGCAGTAATATTCACAGCAAATTTGATATAATACAAGTACTTAGATGGAATAGGTTAAGACGCCCAAAAAGGATGCAATAGCATATTTGGCAGACTCCTCAACATTTTCCAGGAGATAAATATCAAGCAAGGCCTGTAATAAAAAGAAATAACAACAACTCAGTACAGCTGAAGCGAAGTCCTTTCTTTTATACACATCTTAAAGTCTTCACTTACATGAAGTGATGGTGGAGGATAGTGTCCTGTTCCACCCTCGTCCCTTTTCCAGAGTTCAATAAGGCGCTGCCCACACTGACTCACCAGTCCGTCAATCATGAGACAGTCTGCACACCACTTATCACTATTGCAAAGAAAACATGTATTATTGTAGTGCTTAGTAAAAAGGACTTAAGCAAAGAAAGTACAAGTGACTAAGACTTGTTGAAAATCGGACCTGCCACACCCACAAATCAAACATGTGCTGCTAAATACTACATCACACCTCCAACGCCTGGCTCAGTGATCTGACTTACTTTGCCAGTCTCCGCAGCTCTTCCCTTTGGCCGACGTAGTAGTTATTTATGACAGAATGACTGTAAAAGGGTCTTGATAGTTGCAGCAAATCATCATCTGGCAAAAAGGATACGCAAGTTTATTATATGCAGGAGATAAATCACAGACTGAGTTTAACTTGGAACATGATCATACCAGTTCCCTCTGGAAGGAGACCGGTACGGCAGAACCAAAGAACCACCTGGGCATACTGGGAAATCAAACTAGAAACCATGCATTTGTTCATGAGTCCCACCAACCCTGCAAAAAAACACATTAGACGTTAGCTCTTTTATCTATCAAAAACAGATCGGTGTAAACTGTACACACTCAAGACACCTTTCTGTGTGAGTTCCTGAGCCTCATTAAGCAAACAGTGGAAGATGGTGCTGAGGTTTGCCAGCAAGCGTTGACTGTGCTGTAACAGCTGAAGGGTCTGTGGATCTGTGAAGTTTGTGGAGCTGTCAAAGAGCGGAGCACCTGGGTAAAGAAAAGGTGTATGATAAAAACACTGTTCAATTCACAATAACGCATGATAAACAGAAGTCAGATTATGGTGGATAACGTACATATTTCGTCCATCTCTTCCTTGGTGTGCACAACCTTGTTCCAGGCCCATTCCAGAATATAGCGCAGATTGACTGCTGATCCTGGTTGCTCTGTGCACAAATGTGCAAAATGCATTAGGATAGGTGTTTTCTTGACTTAAAAATCCCATTTTGAATATTTTGAACATTCCTACCCTCAGTAGTCCATTGTTTAATACAACCGGTGATGAATCCCAGTGAACTAGTCTCCACAGCGGTGCACAAGATAGCATCAAGCTGCTCTTCCTGTGAAATTAAAACAGAAACCATGAGAATTGCTGTTAAGCAGGTCTATGATTATCTGGTTACTCCTCTTCACCAATCCTTTGCACGATAATGTTGAGTGAAGAATGTGTGACCTGTGAGAGGCTGGAGGGCTGAACATCAGCCAGACGAGACGACAGAAGGCCAGACATGAGGCAGCGCGAGTATCCATTAGTGATGCTGTCACTCAAACCCGGTGTCACCTTCTTCAAGAAGCTCAGGGTCTGAGATAAAGTAAGACTTCAATGTACAAGTTGAACAAAAACTTAGTGTACAATATCAAACCAGGGGCCAAAAGCTAACCTCCTTCTGGTGGCCAGAGCAAGTAAAGTGCACAATTCCAGCATTAAGCAAACAACTTCCATCTAGAAAAAAAAAGACAAGCATCATTATACACAATCAGCGTTTACAATAAAACCAATATTCATTCTTTAAATGACAAAAAAAAAAAATGAACAGATGTCTTGCCAAAGTTGTAGGTGGTGGGATTAAAGAACTGTTCGGGTGGAGGGCAGCTGTAGGGCAGACCCCTACTTAGACTCCGTTCATGAACCAGAATGTCTATCAGAGGACAGGGAGCGGTCTTTTCCACCACAGAGTCAAGAGACCACACGGCCATATAAGGACAGTTCCTCAAAGACTCTCCCGCCCTGAGCAAGAAACATAAAAGTCAGAGCATAAGAATCATACATGCACAAACATATAGGATTTATGCATGTTTACTATTGGTTTAAAGCATGCGTCCAAACCCCACTATATACGCTTACCTCAGTGAATCTGGCATTTGAGCGTGGTACCATCTGTTAATATCAAAAACTCCAATGAAAGTGGATGGCTGCCCTTGTCCGTACGACTTAACTTGCCAGCTAAAAATTGATACGCTTGTATCAGGAGATGCAACTGAGGGAAAAAACAACAGCTTATAGAAAACATTACATCCACACTCACATTACATGTACATTAAAAGACATAAACAAACCTTCATTCACGCTGTCTTCACGATCAGGATGGTGACGAAACTTTTCAATGGTCTTGCAGCCGATCAGACGAGTGTTAGGCGCCTGTGCCCTGAGCGGAAATGCTAGGCCATTCAGGTCCTGACTATAACGCTCCTCACAATACTCCAAACCCTGAGCGTCAGATTTGACAAAAGAAGTCATTTTCAGTCCTAACATCACATTATTAACACGCATTTCTAAAACAGACATCCAGAACTATAACGGTATTTATTTTACCTCATACATAATTTTCCCCGAAGCCAAGCACTTTCTCTCGCCAAAGGCCAGCTGTAACAAATGGAGGCTCACCACATCCCCCTCACTGAAACAATTTCAAACCACAAACTGTGTTGTGAATCCTCAAATCAAAAAAAAACAATGGTCATGCTGCCTCAGTATTAAACTTACTGATCCTGTGCCGACTGCACAGCCCACAAATAGCAGCAATTTCGCGGGTCATTCTCTGGTTCCTGGAAGGTAAACGTATATACGGGCACTCTGCCGCCCTCCAGAAGAGAGTGATATCTAGAGAACAAAATTGGAAAGGATTAGAGATTGATTACATAATTTAAATTGAAAAGGTGTTATAACAAAGTATTTAAAAGAACTTAAAATCTCACTCACTCTTTTTTGAGGGTCTTCATGTTCCAGAGCTGCAGGTAGCCATCAGAGAAGCCTACAGCTAGCTGGTTGGTACGCTGGATATACTGCAAGGCTGTCGCCCCTGTACCTGTGGGGCTGTTAAGCTGAAGACACAGGTGTCTGCCCTGTTGAACAGCACTCTCCCTGAACCTTGGAATCTCAGATGGAGATTTATTGATCACTTCTAGATCTGTGTCAAAACACAAAATAATGGGTTAAGATTTTTGGGACGGTTCCGGATTCATAAAAGCCAAAAAAAGAAATAAGTCTTTCCTCTCACCTGAGGCTTCCAGTTCACTCTGACTACAGGAGAGGTCATCCAGACAGAGGTCCACCAGCAGAACATGACCTATGTCTGTTACCACAGCAGCCACTCCAAAGAACCAACGCAAACTCTGATGAAGATGCTGTGTGCCAGCACTGGCCCCTCCATAGCTAACCAGGGGCTCAATGGCTGTGATCTGCAACAACAGGTGAAATCTGTTAAAGCACTTTAGTTACACGCAACAAGCTCTTAAAAACATTTAATGAACATTTAATGAATACAATCCTTGAAACTCGCCCATACTGACACTTAATAAACTTCTTCACACTTACCCTGCCTGGTATGACCACAGCCTTGACAACCCGGGAGATGCCAAGATCATACAGGCACAACATACTGCCTTCTGCTTCCTCCAGACCCACGAGCAGCCCTGTTCGCTTCAGCCAACAGAAGTCCCGCACGGCCAACACTATGGGTGGGTGCTCTGACACCCCGCTGAAGCGATAAGCGGAGAAACGCTCGCCAGTAACTGCATGGACAACCTCCAACTGGGGCCCGCAAGCGAGCCATGCTAGGCCACTCTTCCCTGGTCAAAATAATTGAGGGAGGTGAAAATAAGAAACTTAAAGACATCTAACAATAACCTAAAAACGCTGTTAGTCATACTAACTTGAACAACATGACTTGTGTTCGAACAGGCAGCTAAATGTCATTAAGGTACACCATCAGCACTCACCGACAGTAAATTTTCCTTGTAGTACAGAGTCCAACGTAACTTCATCCTCGCCCAGAGCGTCTAAAGTCACTTCTGGGAAGCGCAGCAAGCTGCTGGTGACTTCTGCTGCCAGGTCACGCATGCTTACTGAAGAGAGAAATCACGCTCCAAATCAATCCAGCTTATAGATAAACATCTACATTATATTTCAACAGATAAATCCAACCAAAGGCTGTGTCCTACAACAAACTTATGATCAATATTGCAGGAAAGATTTTGTACTAGAGACCTTTAACAGAACAGCTGTCGGCACATTTACACTGCCTGATGGACAGTTGCTGAACACACTTGTGCCGTCGCTAAACATGATAATACAAACTCTCTTTATTTGAATCAGTACAACGTTTATTTGTTTGTCTACTGTGTAGGTAACAACCCAGATAAAATATTACAAATGCTGTTATTGATTTGAAGAACAAAAGCCAAAACTTTTAGAAGATATAGGTGAACTTTTAAGGGCGGTTTCACAGACAAGGCTGAAGCCAAGTCCCACAACTAAAATGCATTCGTCTTAACGGAAAACAACTTGCACTCAGAAGTATCAGTCCCAATCCCAAAGCGTTGTTTTAAAAAGACGCAGTAACATTTTTCCATAGCATGTTTATAAAAGCTACTTATAAATGCCCTAATTTGGCTAAAGCTTCGGCTTAATCTAAGCACGGTCTGGGACACCGCCCCATAATGTTAGAAATCTAGAAATCACTACTTGCAAAAATATCAAATATCTCGAGGACCTGCATTTGATTACTCTTGTATATACCGTAATACGTACTATGTCTATGTACCTTTGACGTTTAGACTTCAAAATGTGTGGTTGAAGTGTGATAACACTATCTTACAAAAACATTCATAATCTCAATCATAGATCTTGCGGAAAGTCAAAACAACAGGATAATCAAATAGCTGAAGTAGAAAATGATTTTGCAGTAAGACATATCTGCCAACAAGAAAGATTTAACATTACTTGATATTGACAATTACATTTTTACTTGTTAAAATATGCATTTTTTAAAGCAGCAATAATCTACCCATTTGTAAAGATACAAATTATACAATTATTTTGCATATTTATTTACGCAATGTGTTAACATCAACAGAATTGAACAGATTGGTTTTGAACACCATCTGATTTTCACTAGAGATGTGATAACTCAAACGAATATCTAGAATTTGTGTTTTTAATGAATAAATATTTATTACTTGTCGTGAATTCATGGTGCAAGTGATTTCATGACACCAGCCTGCCAAGAAACGACTGGCCACCTGATGCACACGCAGCCTATAGGACCCAACCATGTGCCCGCGCTGCCGCGCACCAAACGTCCCAACCATGCGCGAGATTCACGTGGGAAAACAGCAAGATTGCACGCACTTCTACAAACGCAGACGTTAAGACACATCCTTACTTAGGGAATAGACACTTTGCACAGTTACGCATGGTCTTCAAACGTAAGACTGTGTAATATTTTAAACGCTTGCAAGTGCAAGACAACTGAACATTTGGATTCAATACCATTCAAATTATAGCTGACACACCAACGTTAGCCGTTTTCTGTTCCAACACATTTGAAAACAGCAATAAACAGACAAAGGCCCTTTACGCTACTGTGGTTATATTCGCTTAAAAAGTTTACACAGCACAGTAACGTTAACTGGTTATTCAACATTTGCCTAACTTAACCGTTAAGGTTTCTGTTTCTAGTAGCAACGCTAACTTAGCTGACAAATAACACCGCTAATGTCAACAAAAACATGTCAACAAAAACAAATAAAAGCATTATACGAGACCAATTAATTCACAACCCCGCTTTGTTGTCCTATTAAAGTACGTTTCATGTTTTATAACTAATGTTTTGCGCAAGTTTACCCCACGCAGGCTCGTAGTAGCCTAGCCACGTAGCCTAGCCACACAAGCTAACGGTCAAAGCACGAGACTGACCCAAAAAATATTTGAATATCGAAAAAACACTTGAGTGAGTGATAAAATGTCTTGAAGTACGGGGATATATACAGGTGACTACAGTATTGCATTACAACATTATTATATTAATGCTACCTATTATTCAAAAATATCACCAGGCAACAGCCTTTACCTGGGCAACGATGACGGCCCTCGAGAAAACTGGATATAACGTTACTTCAAATGCGACTCGCGTGGCAACTCTTTTCCGGTCATAATCCGGGTTCGATTCGCACGGATAATCTCTTTTGGCCTGTTCGCTAAAGCTCAGAGTAAAATCGAAGAGACAACTTTGATTTCTAGGAAGTTAAACGTCTAAACTGCCGACTACTGCAACTCAAACGCAGGCGCCATTTCCACAGCGCTGCAGAAGGACTACTGCGCATTCATCAGCTCCTGCCAAATCGCGCGCGAGACACAATATCGCGAGATTTCGTTGGTGCCTGTCCTTGAGCAAGGAAATTAAATCGGTTTTTAACATCCTGCATTTGATCAAAGGCTTCGTCTTTTTTTATTAAAATATATGAATTTGTCTGTTGAATCTTATTTATGAGACCATATCTGAGCAAATTATATTTTCTTATGTGATTACGTTTGTCTATCCTTATTATGAGGCCCAAGACCTAAGTACTGTACACTTTACACTTTCAAATAAGGTTACATAAAATTAAATTAAACATGTATTTTTTATTTATAATGATTTCTAGTTAAAGCAGAAATAGAATTAGGAACATGGTAACCACTTTAAATGACTTCACGTATAATTTTAATTCGGACGTTTTTATCACGCCCATAAGGATTTTATTTATTTAGGCGAGATCATATTATGGCGTAATGGCGTATGTTCCATGCACTTCTAAAATAATTATTAGCAGACTAGTAGATTTCTATAAAACAACTAAATCCTTGACCACTAGTGGTCAGTCTAATCTGCACTGACGTCTGTTAAAAAAACATAACTCAATAAGGTTAAGAAAGATTGAAGCTTTTACTGAAAAAAAAGCTATTAATAATTACCATGCTTTAACATATTTTTATTGGGGCTATTTCAGCATAATAGTTTATAATGAATTTATATATATATGTATATATATACACATATAACGATAGTTATAAATTATAACACAAGTGAGATTAGGATGCCATCGTTTAGGCCTATTTGCTTAAATGTAATTCATCCACTTATTATAAACATTCTGGGTTTTTTCATTACAAATAAAATTGTAATTTTTTCACTTACATTGTAAAAGTAAATGGTTAAAACGAGATTGTGTCATTCTGTCATGTTATCTCTCTCTCTCTCTCTCTCTCTCTCTCTCTCTCTCTCTCGCTCGCTCGTTCTCTCTCTCTCGCTCGTTCTTTCTCTCTCCCTCCTCTCTCTCTCTCCCTCTCTCTCTCTCTCTCTCTCTCTCTCTCTCTCTCGCTCGTTCTTTCTCTCTCTCTCTCTCTCTCTCTCTCTCTATCTCTCTCTCTTTCTCTCTCTCTCTCTCTCTCTCTCTCTCTCTCTCTCTATCTCTCTTTCTCTCTCTCTCTCTCTCTCTCTCTCTCTCTCTCTATCTCTCTCTCTTTCTCTCTCTCTCTCTCTCTCTCTATCTCTCTCTCTTTCTCTCTCTCTCTCTCTCTCTCTCTCTCGCTCGTTCTTTCTCTCTCTCTCTCTCTCTCTCTCTCTCTCTCTCTCTATCTCTCTCTCTTTCTCTCTCTCTCTCTCTCTCTCTCTCTCTATCTCTCTCTCTTTCTCTCTCTCTCTCTCTCTCTCTCTCTCTCTATCTCTCTCTCTCTCTATCTCTCTCTCTTTCTCTCTCTCTCTCTATCTCTCTCTCTTTCTCTCTCTCTCTCTCTATCTCTCTATTTCTCTCTCTCTCTCTCTCTCTCTCTATCTCTCTCTCTCTCTCTCTCTCTTACATGTTGCTCTTAGTGCCCACCTCATGCTAAGATTGAGCTCCAAGGTTATGCAATTCCCCTTCCCCCCATACATCCTCGCTCTTCCCCATCACTGCATTGTCAAACTGAATAGATATGAACTCTTTTACTCCTGTGAAGGTTGCATTTAAACCAGTTGCTGTGTTGATGTTCAGCTTGACAATGGAGGAACTACACAAGTGCTTATATATTTTAAATGTAGAAAAACATTCAGACCCAGTGAAGCTGTCAGCGTATGTTAATGAGTTTTGGTGAGATATATGGGCGTAGAACCATGCATAATAGTTTATTATGACTATATAAACTATTATGTTGAATATAAAGATGGACGAAGAGGGAGCTGATGAAGAGGTGGGCTGGAAGAGACTAAGCTTTGAGATAAAGAACAGGCCAGCGGAGATTCACTGTGACTCAGAAAAGGAGGGCGGTGAGAGGGTGTCAATCGCTGAATAATGATTCTGTTCAATCGGCACCTGAACGGCGACGAGCAAATTATGTGTCAAAGAACTGTCACATCTTATTCCCTTCATCTGCTTAATAAGGTTAACTGTTAAAGGTGAAGTTTAGTGTGTCTAAGAAAGCAGGAACATTGACGACATTTCTTGCAGAAATGATTTAAGAAGTTTCTTTGTACAAAAATAATATTTGGCCTTCCTCACCAAAAAGTCCTATATAAATAAAAAATACGTGATATTCAAGTAAGAATATTGTACTCTTCAAGAGCTTTCATAAGATTTAAAAAAATAATTTGGATTGTGCTTGCTTGACCTCATATTAAATAAGCTGTAAGGATCTGATATGATTTTTTTACTATAGCAATGTATATCCAGAAGGAATTAATGTAGGCCTATCTCTGCAAAAACCAGGCTTCATTAGCTTTATGTTATGACGGGGGATAAATAAAAAAGCCCTCTGACCAGCATGGACATTTTGTCTATAAATAAAATCTTTCACCGTTTTGTGAATAGCATATGGAAGAATTTTCATAATGGAATGTCAAATAATATTCATGTCTCCAGCTTTTTATTTATGTTTTGCAACCAATTGCAGCTGGTTTTATTACAAACAATCATCCCTCAACACCTACATTTACACGTGCCATCCGTGTCAGCGTGTATTAACCACAGCGTGTCTGTGTGTTCTTGTGTATTTCAGCATTTGGATGTGATTAGTGACGTTGTTAGGCATAATCCATCTAAAGCCCCTGGTTCAGAGAAGATCTCTGCCAGTACGACACAGACATTCTAACACTCTTGTCTCTATTTTAAAATATTCCTTTGATGTCAAAAACATTACAGCACCACAAAAACTGATAAGGAAAACACCAAATTGAGTTCTAGGTTTGTTTATTTTTATTGGCATTTTCTTATACTTTAGATTTTACAAGACGGACACATTTTGCAGATGTACATAAATAAAAAGTGTGGCAC
Organism: Triplophysa tibetana; assembly: GCA_008369825.1. Lineage (NCBI taxonomy): Eukaryota > Metazoa > Chordata > Actinopteri > Cypriniformes > Nemacheilidae > Triplophysa > Triplophysa tibetana. The sequence goes on from CM017907.1 coordinate 2,347,017, forward strand.
TATTGTGATATTGCAAAACCGCGATACTTGAACGCGTGCCGTACGGTAATGTCTAAACATCGGGTAATAAGTGAAAGTGACACTTGGTATACATACATCACCAATTCAGGTGGAAAAATCAGTACTGCACGCTGTCTAAAGGTGATGGATAGAAAATGGCAGGCTATGATAAGCAGTGCACCCACGTGATCCCCTGCACCTCACAATCTAATACTTCTCCTGTCATCAGAGTATGAAGCATGGCTTATGTAGAATAAAACACAGAGCATGAAAACATGGATGACTAAAAACCTTTAAGAAATCTCATCCAAAAATGTGTGTATACTAAAAAAATACACACTTAAAAAACATAAACAAAAGAAACGTCACGTGTGAGCTCTAGCCATCAAATATGCACTTTGAATATTTAACCTTTGGAGAAAAAGATACAGAGTAAATGTGATCATTTACTAGACTATCAGTTTATAGACAGACACAAAACAACACTTCCTAGATAGAGCGTCAAGGGGTTGACAAATGCACATGTGCGAACCGGAGCATGCGATAGCACATGTGCACTTTTGCAGGTACAGCAGGGAGGGGAAAGGAAGCCAAAGCACTTTTTGCACACATTTAGCCACTGCCCAACATCTTTGTGGCGCGTTGGTTGGCTTCGTCGATCCTGGTTTTGTTGGAATCGGCCTGAAATACGAAGATAACAGATTGTTTAACTGGAAAAGCATGGCTCCAGTTATCCAAAGGTCATGGGTTTGAGTCTCAAGAAACAAATGTATTTATCAAATATACAGTAAGTGGGTGGTGTCACAAAGTTTTGTGAGTGGTTTTAAAGGTATCACTTGGGTGTCATGACTAGGCTTAGTGGTTTGTTCCTATTAAGTAGCTATGAGCAATAGTAATAGTGATGCTTGTGTCTTTTCAATTCAATTGAATTCTATTTTGTTTATTAAGCCTTTTCATAATTGTGCATTGATGCAAAGCAACTTTACATACAATTAGGTTAAAAGATATAAAAGAAACAGATCTTGTTCTCAATAATATACTTATTTTACTAAAGAGTCAAGCATATTGATGTCAATGTCTGGTATAGGTGATAATTGAAATCCTATGATTTACCATATCCATAATCCGGTCGATTTGTCGATTCTGGGTGTCAATCTCATTGCCCATGTCCAGAGCCATGTGGCGGAGGTTACCGATGATGCCTCCCACCTGTTCCAAATTCTCATCCATTTCATTCTCTCGTGCATCATCCGTTACCCTGAGAACACAAAGAAAACACATATTTGCTGTATTAAACACTGCTTGAGATAGGCATGAGAATTGTATTTCACCACATTATCCTGTATAGATATCATTGTATTTGGATTCTCTTGAACCGACAGGGTATATTTTTGAGAAATCAGAGCAACAAGAGCTCAATGGTTTCAAGACCTACAGTATACATGACGTGCCTGAAGCTACAGTCTGCCACATAGCGGATATTCGTCTTCAACAGACAATTATAGAGATCATTATGAGTCAGAGACGAGGCTCTCTGAGGCTGGTGTTCAAGATTCAAACATCATCAGCAATTACGATTGAGAGCCATGTATTCATTAACAGTTGGGACTCTGATATTTGTTAGCTTTCCTGTAGCTCAGTGTTAAGAGCAAGGTCGTGGGTTCGATCCCAGGGGATTGCAAATACCTATGTAAAATGTATAGGATAAAGCAATGATTAGATTAGATTCAACTTTATTGTCATTACACATATACAAGTACAGTGTAACGAAATGTAAGTCACTTTGGATAAAAGTCCCTGCCAAATGACTGAATGTTAATGTAAATTTGTATGAAAACTAGGAGACAAAAAAGGCACTCCATCACTTTGTGAGCTGTCGAAATATAATGATATTTGCAATAATCATGATATTAATAACCATGATTATTGATGTTGAGTTAATACTATACATTCGATAATATCAACATCTCTGTTCTACATTTTTACATTTTGCCTTAAAGGGACAGTTCACCAAAAATAAACATTCTGCCATTATTTATAACTCTCATTTCATTCAAAACCTTTATGTTACTCTTTGTTTTGTGAAACACACAAAAAATGATATTTTAAGAAGTGTCTTAAGGTTTTATGTATGTATAATGAATGTGAATGAAGTCCAAAGTTGGTGAGCAACATTCTTCAAAATATCTTGAATATATTGAATTATCTGTAAATAATAGGTAGACAACAATTTTAAAGTGAGTCAATAATGACAGGATTTTCACGGTGAATGCTTTAACAGGAGCTCGTCTGACTCGATGACCATGCTCTTCAAACTCTCCTATAAACATGCTTAATCGAATGACATTATCCATCATTTTTTAGAAAAACTCACCTGCGGATAAATCCTCCGCTGATGGCCATCTGCTCACGTTCATCGACCACACGTGCTGGCTGACTGGACACCACCCCATCCTGATTATTACCCCAGGACTGACCACCACCTTTCAGCCTTAACGGCCACAGGAAGTAAGAGAAGATGAGCACTAGAATGCTATTACAAAGCTCTCACACTAAAAGTACTAAACTTACACTTAAGAGGAACGGCATGCAGATATATAACGTTTAAAACAGGATATGGGTGGGGGGGGGTCTCTGCATGTTATGGATTTACTCATTAAACACACTAGTGTATGTGCTTCCTGTGAGGAGCAACACAACTAGAACTAACACAACACCGAGTGGATCACAAGAGAAAACTTTATACGGTTGGAAAGTTAAAGAGGACGTTTACATCAGCAAGACAAGTTAAGGTGACGAAACAAAAGCACATTTTTTAAATCAGTGTACAGAACAGAGAATATACAGGTGTTACTGAAACAGTTCAATGTGGTTAAATATCAATAAATAAATAAATAGAAGAGTTTTAAACAAAACACACATTTTGCATTGCATCAGGCAAGAAAGGGGTATCATTTTTTAGTAACAATGCACAACAATTAAGGTCTGAGGCTTTGTACCCAACAAATTGTAATTCAGATCAAATATGATTTATACCTTTTGTTGTTTTACAAATCTGATTTTTTGTTCAGACAGTGTAGTCAATACAGGGGGTAGTATACATGCAATGTCAAGACTCTGTCTTTTACAAAAGGCCTGGGATATTTTTGATGTATTGTCCGGCCCTTCCCAATGGCAGAAAAAAAACATAATATCCAAACATAACAATGCACAAAGTTAAATAGAGTTTTAAGATGCAACATTGTGTGTATCTTTACATGTAAAATCACAAATAAGAAAACCAACATATAATCCAATCTGACACAATTCCAAATGTGAAACATAAAAAACTGTTTCAAAGAATGTGGTCTAATTGTGGCAAAGATCCAAAAACTACAAATAGATTAAAAGAATCAGATTTATGCCGCCTGTCTGAACAAAGCCTGAGTTCACAGCAAATCTCTAAGCAATGCAGGTGCTTTCCTATGGGCTATTATCTGATATTTCAACCTTTTATGTAAATTAGGGCTTTATGTTTGAAGTTATTATATTTTTCAATTTTATTCTCCTTCTTACATTCAAGCTATTGCCATTGAGACCACAGGAGCTGAGAAAATATATTCTGACAATAGCCAGTAAGAATCTAGCATGACCTTAATCCTTTCTGACACAAACTCAAGTGTGTGCGTGACATGAATAAAAGGATGAATTCAAAGGTAAGCAATCGTTGCTTAATTCATTTGCAAATTTTAAACTTAACAAGAATACAATTATGACATCACCACCTGTCATTGAGATGCTTTTTAAAAATATTCCAAATCATGCTTGAAGATCCTCTATTGCTGGTCTTGTCAATTTTAGTTTAAAAATTATTTGTGCTCAAAAATTTGTAATTGTTTGCCAAATTAAGTGAGCGAATTGCCAAGTATTTATATTTTTAAAAAGCTGCTAAAGACATATCTCTTTAAAATTGCCATGACAAAAGTGGTTGGAGCTGTGTTTAATCCTTTTTCTTTTATTTCGTTTTTTGTATTATTATTATTATATTATGTCATATCAGACATATCTGGTTTTTGCACCTGAAGCACTTTGAGTTACATTTTATGTACGAAAAGTTCTATATAAATAAATGTTTATCATTATGTCTAATCACTCAATAACAAAAAAAATGAGTCAAGTCTCAATTCAATAATCAGTTCCACTAAACACTTAACACAGAACTTAAAGCTTCTATGTTGACTTTAAAAGGAAATAGGACATCATTGCATTTATGTTTTTGTGTTGGACCTTGAATACTTCAATCCCCTAATACATAAAAGGAATAATAAATGACCCAACAGTTAACATTCATAAATACTTCATCAAACAACTGGCGTTCGGCGACTGCTCACATTACCTCTTATGACACAATTACACTTCTGCATATTTTAGCCAGTGACAGTTGCTTACATGAGTATTTATGTGGCGCCTGCACCATTATTCAAGATTTGATCACACGGCATAACATTAACATATCATTTACACCTCATTAAACACAGATATATGAGATATGTTTGTCCCTGCTTGAATAATATTACTTACACTTACTAACTAAATTAATTTGGTGCAACATTTGAACTTATGTGGTTTGAAAGTCATATTTGCAACCCAAAATTGTTAGCAACCCAGAATCCTGAAGCGAGATATTTTAAGCCTTGCCTTTCAGGAAACACGTGCAAAAAACACATCTGCGATCAGCTTTACAAAAAACTGTGAATTTTGGTGCTCCACCTTGTTGGTTGAAAGTGTGTAAAACGCTAGTTTTTCATGCATATCAAGCAGGCACTTGACATTTAAAAACAACAAGAGCAGATCAGTGAAGCATAGAGCCCAGCGTATTTGTGCGTTTAGCGGCAGCGAGCAGGGCCTAGATCTACAACTATAGATGTGCTTAACCGATGGCATTGCATGCCTCCAGCTATCTCTACCACCATCCCCATGCACACAGGAGTGGTCCAGGCAGAGTGCATCAGGGGGGGGGGGGTCGTGGCTACAGAGCGGGCATGCGTGCAAACTGGTCATTTCGCTTTTCCTATTGGTCAGGCAGGCAAGCAGGCAGGTAGGCAGACGACAGGCATCACCTACTTGTTACATGGACACGGGCAAAGCCCACAGAGATTTCCTAGATCCGTCAAATTCTTTTCTGCTTCTTTCATGTCCTTATTGATTTGATCCATTCCTTCTTCGATGCGCTCCAGTTGCTCTGAGTTAAACATTAGTCAATTAGGACCCCCAAGAAATAAAGAATGCGGAAAAGCAAATGGAGATAGAGAAAAAGAAAAGGCGGAGAGGAGGAAAAAAGGGGACAAAAAGAAAGAGAAAGACTTGAAACATTCACGTGACAACAGACAGTCAGACAGCAGCACGCGGGTGAAGCCCATCGGCGCTTCACCAGTACCTACTTGTCGCAGGGACATACAAGTCCACAGCATTTGCCTACATCTTTTAAACTTTTCTCTGCCTCCATCATGTCTTTGTTGATATGGTTCATGCCATCTTCAACACGCTCGAGTTGCTCTGGTCAGGACAAAGGGGTGACACAGCAATGAAATGAGATTTTGCATCCTGGCAGACAAACGGTGATGACAACAAGTGATCTGAGTTCTCCAGAAACATCTCTATGTAAACGTGAAACATTCGTGAAGGGCTGGTTAGATTTGGTAAGTTATGTGATGGGATGTGGAGAACATGAGGGGTTTGAGAAAAAGCAAGAACATTTGCAAATTGGAGTGTTTTTTTTAACCAAATGCATAGCATTCAATTTATTTAATAAGTGATTGGGGTTTATTATTGACAGTGTGATAATGTATTGACCAATTAAGCCATTGTTAAGCATTGAGTTTAATGATGAAAATCAATGATGCCTGTTTGCACTATTCCTTTCAATTCTATCCAAGAACAAGAAGCTCACTTCTTGAAATTCGATTGTTATGTCTCCAAAAAGGATTATTTTATTCTCAAGGGGCAAAATAAAGTGCTCAGTTCATGTTAAAAATCAACAGACGTTTCGGTCACATATGACCAACTTCGGTGTTTCACATTCTCTAAAAACTCTTCATATTTACATAACTTACATCTTAACACACGTGTGTCCAATCAATTATTCAATTAATAATAAACCAGTTACTTTTATTAGAAATGGACAATTATATCTAGAGGAGAAAAATTTTGAATCAGACAACCAAAGCAGTCATATAATCATTCTTAATGTTTCAATTAAAATTATTAAACATCGATTTACTTGTAATTTATTTCCCCTGACTACATGATGTTTTTCTTCTGATTATATCATTTTTATATGATGGTTTATTGAGGTTGATTAAAGGACTGTTTTGATAAACTCATTGACCTTTTTCTCTTATTATAATTGTCTATTGCTAATGAAAGTTACTGATTTGTCATCACTGGGTAATTAAGGGACACACGTGTGATGAAATGTTAGTTAAATATGAAGCGCTTCAAGAGAATGTGAAACACTGAAGAAGGAAAATGGAAATGTTAGATTATAAATGGACTGAAATGAAAAACAGATATGGGAAAACATTCCTCTAGGGCTTTAAAACACAGTATAATCCCTGGGGGGTATAAAACAGATGTTGTTATTAAAAATGCACATCAAAATAATAAATTAATTAAATGGCTCAGAACATGAAAAAGTGACCCGGCTGGCAGTGTGGTTATGGTGTTGGACTTAAGATCCAATAGATATATATCCTTGTGGGTTCAAACCCAACTCCTGGTAGTTTAGTTGCGCCGTTGGGTTAAAAGATAGATCTATCCTGGTCAGTTTGAATGCTGTGCACTCTCGGTGGTTTGCATGTTGCCTTTTCGGAATAAAAAAGTAGCACAAAACACCAACATGGGACCAGTATGACCGAGTGGTTAAGGCGTTGGACCTAAGATCCAATGCATATATATCCTCGTGGGTTCAAACCCCACTCCTGGTAGTTTAGTTGAGCAGTAAGGTTACAAGATAGACCTATCCTGGTCAGTTTGAACGCTGTGCACTCTCGGTGGTTTGCATGTTGCCTTTTCGGAATAAAAAAGTAGCACCAAACCCCACTCCTGGAATAGTTTAGGCATGGCTTTATACTATTCACGAACTCCACTCCTGGTAACGAAAAATGGAATCAAAACTTGGTTATTAACACTATGAACTGGTAGTGTTGCTGGCTATTAAGCATCTTTGTAAAATAGGGATGTAATGTCGTTTTATTACCCTCTCTGTTCTATTATAGCAACTGGTAGCTTGAAATAGAAGAGGTCTTGTGTGCTCTAGAACAATACTCTGATCAGAGGGCAGCTGTATGTTTGGAAGTGTTATTATTATTTGCTCTTTATACAGGAGGCAATTGGGGGCTGGGTCGTTTAAGGCAGGTAATGGATTGTCCTGAGGCAGTCTGAAGAACACAACATCCATAATTGAACTGTATGCAATAAAGGACTGTATGTATTGCTTTGTTAGAATAATAAGAAATTCTCCTCCACGTAGAAAGAATTTCCACATTTCTGTTTATCCACATTAAACCGAAGAAAGCCACAGGAAGTACATGGCCTTCATTTATCAATAGCAACGTGACAGTGTTTCTAGTAAACGACTCGCATCTTTGATAAATCAATTATTGTTTTATTGCTCATGATAACGAGTGCAACTGCGTTTTTGGAATGAGTAGGTTCATTATCCCAGATAAGTTATGAGCGTTAACAGGAAAGTCGTTTCCCCCAGGGATTGTACACAGATATATTTCATCTGGTGAAAAGGAGTGTTGTTTGTCATCACCAGCAACATCGATCGTTCGGTTTACCTCACACAACTTCACTTTTGACATGATAGCTGGATATTAAGCTCATAAATACATGTTAAATTCATCATAGTAATAGAATTGTACGTAGGCCTATAGTCATTCAGAATATTTTTTTTCACCACAATCTGTTAAATAGCTCATCTAGCAACGCATTATGGGTAACCATTAGACTGTAATGACCAGCCTGATCACGGGAATTTGTAATTATTTTGCGAAATGGCTTATTGGTATGACTTTAAAAAGGAAAAAGCAAGAACTAAGCCCCATTGGTAAGCATAACCATCACAGGCTCGTAAACAGAGTGTACCAAAACATGCTAATGAGAACACAAGAATTCATACGAATTAGCCACCTCCTAAAATAGTGCTATGAGATCGTGTTGTAATGGCTTTATTTTAGTTATTAAAAATATCACCATCTCTGCACTGTAACTTACCTCCCTGTTCATCCAGCATAACCAAAGTTCTGATTCCAGCATCTTTACTCTATTCCATCAAAAGCGACAAAGAGGAAAGAAAAGAAATAACAAGCGAATAAGAGAAGGTAGATAGAAATGAGAATTTCATAGATGCGAGTCAGATATAAGATGAGAAAAGACTAGGAGGAAGAAAAAGTGGAACGATTAGAGAGCACAATATTATGACATCTGAAATTCTTCATTGGCATGTCATTTTAAAAGGCAGTAAAGTGGCAGGCGGCGCTGCGTTAAATTTATTGTAGGCCTGTAAACAGAGCACTGGGATATGGTTTATTGGTACGTGTGAGCAATATGGCGAGTCGTTCTCTAAGGGACTCGCAGGATCTACTGACCTAAATAGAACAGTTGATTTTTTTTTGCTAATCCCACATCGTCTCATTATTTTAACACGCGTCAAGCCGTGCAGCGGAATGCTGTGATAGTGGCGAGTACCTTTGAGAATCTATTTATTTGCAATTAAATAGTCCATCTGGTCAAATATGCGCACATGTAGTAAATGTTTAATCTGGCTGTGTTCTAATAAAAACAGGGGTGCGTCTACAAAACATTTGAATACAATATCATGAGTGTCTCATAGAAGCTGCTTGAGAAATTTCCTGAAAACACAGTATTAGATTAACACCCATTTCGTGTCTTGTGTGTCGACTCTGCCATATCAGTAACACAGATGGAGTTTGTCTGAAATCATTGATTTTTATTACAGATCGGAAGCTCGCTGTCTCTATTTCTGACCTTCAGAAAACAAGCAATGCGGGAACTCTTTTTATATATCAGGCATATCTATACCTAAAACATCCACGATGATCTAATGTGGTCAAGTTTATAAAACTAGAAATGATACACAGATGTACAAAGAGTTAGATTTTTTATTTATCTCACCTCCTCGACCAATTGCAGCATGCGCCGAGTACTTTCCAAAGACTGTGGAGAAACGAAAATACATATTACCCCCAATAAATTGTATTTTAATATTAAATATTAATTCTATTATAGTGTTTGTCAATTATAAGAGTACTAGGTTTTGATACTGCACAATGTTCATAATGTCAGATTGGACATCGTGTTACAAATGTCTGCCAACTTCAGACTGAATGAACACCAATGTTTACCCCCCCCCGCTACTTCCTGTTCTTTCAAAAGAAAGCTCAAGATAGCATTATCCACTCATGAATATTTAATGTTCTCTCAGTCCGGCGTGTATATCTGAGCTCACGAAATATGACTGCGCAGCACAGGACGCAGGATAACTGACTGACTTTAAAGATCTTTATTCTGTTCTTGGTTTTCATCTCAGAGAGCCGTTATCATATATCACATGCAACTATATATAACCTTGCAATTGCGAGGTTTTCAAGGTGAAGTGTGTCATTTTCAACGTTAATTTCCTCTATTCCAGGTTAAACCATGGAGATGACTACACACAAAAAAACATCTGTAAAAATAGGGAATAAGGAATTTTTTGTATTCATTTAGAAAGTTGTTCATCCTGTATTTTACATTTTGCACTGCATTAAATTGGATTTTAACATTAATGGAAATGTCTGTAAAATAAAGGAAAATGTACTGGTCATTTTCTGGCAGTACTTTTTTCATTTTTTTACAGTGTGCAAGTGCGGGTTTATAGGTTGACTCCAATGTGGGGCTTGAACTATTCTCTGTAACCTATTTGCCCAAAAAAGAAAGTTCACTAGTTGGCAAATCGACGAACAACATCTTGTTTATCAAAGATAATCCATAAGAAGATGAGATGAGATCTCTTTAATATCTCAATCATTTCTTCCAGACATCATAGAGATTAATTGAAGAGCAAAAGGAAACTTTTGTTTAGATCTTCATGCATCTCAAATCTTATTCCTGAGAAAAAGTAATCTCCAAAAATGACTTCATTCGAGTTTCACAAGAGATCTCAACAACGTCACAAACTGAGCTCAGATTTGTCAAGTCTGCGATCAAACGAAATATTATTGAAGATTTCAATCTGAACTCTCTATATTTCTCATCAAATATACCCAAATCCAGATTATTGTACCCCTACATCATTCATTTTACACCGCCACTCTTAATACACAATCGTCTCGTTTGTTTTTGTTCTTATTTCTCCCAAGCAATTTTAGACAAAGATGACATGTAAATGAAACACATTTGAGAACTCTCCTGAGCTACGAAAGACCAACAAAAAATGTTCCTCTGGGAAGTGCTCCAGTTTCAATTCATTTTTTATATTTGTATAACTCCAATTAGGAGCAATTACAAAACAAATGGCTTGAAACTACAATGGAATGGTGTTTGTTGGCACTCCCAACCAGCATAAAAAAACTGTTCAAAAAATAATGAAAGACCTGTCACACGGCACAACAACATACGTGTTCAAAATGTATCAAAATTCTTGTCATCAACCAACCTCAGATGTACCAAAGTTATCCAACCCCCCCCCCCCCCATGTGTGTTTGTCAGTTCTGATTGTTTCTGAAGGAGACCGGTGTGATTAAAGGTCTATCAAAGCCAGTGCAGAAACCCCACAGGGCAGGTGCTGGGAGAACTGTGACTGTCTGAAATAAGAAGCACTCGCTGACAGCCGCTGCTTCTGCCTGGTAACCAGACAACCTCCCCTGCTCCATAATAAATAGATGAGAAGTCCTAATATAGAGTCTCTTCTCTTTGTACAAAACACATCTATTCACCGCTGCTCTTTAGCGAGGGTCTGTCTCATACTGGAAGTCTATTAATCGACGGTCTGCTAGTCATTTCCTGGTCTCCTTCATCCTAGGATGAGTCTATTTATATGTGTAGCTGTCACATTAGCGTTTATTTTTAGACCGGCATCTCCCATGGATGGGCGAAGGTGATCTTACCTCATCGCCCAGCTGATCAGCTCTGGCCTGCATGTCGGACAACTCATTGCGCATATCGGCTTCGTCCGCCATGGCTGATGGAGGGATGAGGTTTTCGCTCTACTTTGAGGTCTGGAACAAAGAAAAATATGTTTTGCGTTTGATTTAGTGAAAGTGACCTATTTGTCAGATATGGTGACCCATACCCGAGATGTGACCTCTGCATTTAACCCATCCAGTGACTAGTGAACATACGCACAGCAAGTGGTGAACACACGTACACCCGGAGCAGTGGGCAGCTATCAGTGCAGCGCCCGGGGAGCGTGTAGGGGTTAGGTGCCTTGCTCAAGGGCACCGCAATCGTTACCTGCCGGCCCTGAGGATCGAACCGGCAACCATCTGGTCACGAGTCCGACTCTCTGACCATTAGGCCACGATTGCCCCATGTAAATTTAGGTCACGTCAATAAAGGCATACGGGCAGGACAAGGTTACATGAACATGCCGAATTTATGAGTGAATCAAAAGGCAACCAAGCAGTGCAAATGAGCATCACTGAAATTCATTCACATTTGAAAACAATAAACAGACAGGTGATGTGTGGCAGTCGACAGTTGCGGACTGGCTGTCCGGAGCACTGGGAGTTTTTCAGTTATTCATTCACCTTCGGCTTTACAACTCGGCAGACTGCTTACATTCACACACGGCAACATCACACACTGCATGAAATGTAATTTACATGATCTCGTAATATGTACTCTTTAAGTCAATTCTCTTGTCTAAGAAATTATTCATAAGTAGGAAGTCATCAACCTAACAGGGTAAAACTTGAATCTTTGACTGTGTATTACATGTCATGGTCAAAGTGTGATTTGCAAACAGTTCAAATACATCACCCTACATTTATATTTATTTATTTATATTTATATTTATATTTATATTTATATTTATATTTATATTTATATTTATATTTATATTTATATATTTATAATTATATTTATATTTATATTTATTTAACACTGACATGTTCCGGGCAGGCTTCTATGTAATTCTGATATCTGTTTGTTGCTTAGACTGCACTGGCCATAAGTGTTCAATGTTTGTTGTTTTATTGGCTTTGCAATGTGTCTTTGAGGGTCTTTAAAAACATATGTTTCTAAATTGTGGTCTTTTAGAATGATTTGTGCATCGATAAGCTGGTGTATAATGTTGATAGCTTGGTGTTGTGGGCTGCTCCTGGAGGAGAAGTCCAGGACCACTTTTTAGTCTCATCCGCCCCTGACAGTTGATATGTTCAGACTCATTCTTTCGGAAATGGACTCATCAATTATGAAGGGTAAGATTCTTAACACGGTGTCTACACCGGACGCGACAACCTGCTTTTATTTGTTCGTCGCATCGCATCCAGTGTGGACAAAACTGTGTTCTAATGCGTTTCTAATGTCTTTTGTCATGTCTCGTCGCGCCTGTCGTGTCCAGTGAAGTAACAGTGTAACGCTTCTCATCGCCCACCAGTCACAACTAAAATCCATGCGTTCCATCTTAATCTGACCACAGGGTGTTTTTAAAGGGTTTACATTGTTGTGATGCATACATTATGTCACAACCATCTGCGTCAAGGGTCTTGGCTCCGTTTATAAATGCCACCCAGCGTGCATTGATTTTTGTATTCTTTTCACTGAAATTCAAACACATGGTGAATGATCCAGGCATGATTTTATAATCTAGCGTGAATGCAGAAAAGTGGAAAGTCATGCTGACTGCAACATGGCAACGCTGTGTCTGTGCAAAGACCCAGCACTGGGCTGATTCCAAAACATTCCTCATTTTGTGGCTCAGAAGATGTCTCATCTGCCAACTGTTCATCATCGAACAAACAAATCTGAGATATTAAGAATGTGTCAAGACTTTAGTATGCCTAAGCAGTCGTTTTTTTACATACAGGCAGTCAAGATAACATTTGCATTGCATTTATGTATTCTAGGTGCTTTAGCAAGAACGTACAACGGGTTCAAATATTTTTTCATCACTACATCCATAACATTGGGGTTGCAAGCACCATGGTCTTCTTCAGCAGAACACAAAATGGTATTTTTTGAAAAATGTTTGGTCCCCATTGACTTGGTTTATTGGTTTATAATAGAAGTCAATAGGGGACCCAGGGTTTTTGGGTAACAGCATTTTTCAAAGTATCTTCTTTGAGGTTTTGCAGAAGAAAGAAAATCACACAGGTTTAATGACAAAAGGAGGAGTAAATGATGATAGACTTTTCAATTGGAAGGTGAAATATTCCTTTAACTATTCGTGAAGAGCTGCTAAACTTTATTTCATTGTTCCCTAAACAATGACAATAATGTTATATTCTAATGGATCATATATTCTACAAAATCGACAACATGATGACCATTCCATGCAACGTTACTTTAATGTAGTGTGCTTTAACAGATTTAAGTTGGCATCAAGTCAAGTAAATATACTATACTGCCAGAAATCTTGGAAGTGCCTCTGGTGCTCGTGCCCGTCATTAAGCATCTCTCCTGTGCCAACTGGAAAAGGCTGCAGATCTCTTGTACTCCAGCTTCCCACTGCCTGCTACATCTCATGTCTCCACCACTAATGGAGAGAGGTCCATATAAACATCATCAACGACTCATTTCTTTTTATTTTAAGACTATTAGATTACCTACAAAATTATTTTCAAACAGGCTGTCAAAGTGAAAGGAGATCTTTAGCATGGAGCGTGTCCCCCAACAGTGTAATGTATCTCAGTGAACAATCACTACATAAACTCTAAGGTAAATTAATGTCACTATATTAATGTTAATTAATCCTTTTTTTATTTAGGTCATAGTAGGAGACAGTAGCGTTCTTATTTAACTTTAAGTTGACTGTGGAAGCCCTGATTCTAATTCACAATGGATTTAAATGAGGTTCTTGAAAACTCCTTCCAATTATATTTGTTAAACAGAGGGTCAACGTATTAAAGAAAGAAATCAACTCAAGTGAAAAGCGTCCCAAAAGCACACAGCAAAGATTTCATTATGATTACAAAATGTGTCTTTGTGACATTGAGGTGGAACCTGCGACATGCTTTCCGTTTTGCTTTCCATGAGGCAGAAAGTCAGACATCCACGACCAACTGAGAACAGCACAGGAGTTTAACTAAAAACTATTTTGACTTTAGTGATGCGCCAGATATTAAATATTTCATGACCATAAAATGCAGCATGAAGTGCAGCGCATGAAAAATGAATTAGGCTTTTAAGTTTTTTCTTTTGTGTGAGCGGTGAAATTAATGATGGCGTCTGTAGTTAATAATTGCATTTTTTTCATAAACCGGGGCAAGAATATTCACTTGAATTATTGTTCCTCTGTGCAACATCTCCGCTAACGTAAACACTAATTTCTCGTAAGTCAACTTTGATGAATTTTCAAGGTTTTGTCCATCTCACCTCAAGCACTGACATAATCTACAAACATATAGACAATTCATTTACATTCACCCTACAAGGTTACATTTACATTCACCCTACAACGGTTTTCCAAAATAGGGTCATTCGTTTTCTGGTGAACAAAAATAAAAAGTGTAGTTACACTGAGTCTCTCTCTGGCTCCATCACTTTCTCCCCTGAGCCGCTCTGATTCCATTAATAATGAACGGTGTGTCAGATAAGGAACGAGAACGATGGTCGGCTCTCTCATTGACAAGCATTTTCTCCCAACCTTGTCTCCGGATGTGTAGGCCATCATGTTAATCATTGCTCTTCAAGGACGTGAATGTTAATCCACACACCCTGAGAGAGTACAATTTCATCAGCAGCCAAACACGCCCTTTGTGGACGTTATTTCATAATGTAGGTCTATCAAGCAGAAATCTGTGTGTTGCACACTCAGGAATAAAGAATGTAACAAGTGCAAATTGTAAATTTGCTTTATATCATTTCCCTGAAGCTATTCATTTACAAAATTTGTTTAGCTATGAAGAAGTTTTTTAACTTGTTAAAGAGTTATCATGAAAATATATAACATTTATATAGAGAATAGCAGGGGAAGTATGACCCAACCACACCATTAAATGTGATAAGCATTGTGTTCCTCTGTTCAGCATGCAGAAGGTCATTTAGTTTAGCCCTTCGGCCAATGTGGCATTGTGCAACCCACCCCTGACATGAAGGTCATAAAGGTTGATATATTGCAACCTTCACATTGAGCATCAGGTGTGTTGCACGAAAAAGCAGGAACACAAATCCAGGATATGTTGGTTGTCTTGCGGTTATATGTTTGATACGGTTTCCCATTTTATATGTTAGCAGAGCTGAAAAAATAACAACTCTCTGTCTAATAAAAAAAATAATAATTGCTTACACGTTCTTGAATATGGTTTTTAGTTTGTTGTATTATGTCTCCGAACAAAAGCAGCTGCATTTGCATTCAATACATCTTGATTAATTCAAAACAAAGAGACTAGCATTGAACACTGAATAAAACGTGGTTTAAAAGGCTTCGTTTTGAAAGGTTTTGAAGCATACAATAGCCATCAAATGCAGGCGAATGGAAAAGGACAGATCATTTTATTCCTACAATAAATGAACCCCAGTCCAACACATTAGTTTGCACGGACACATTTGAAAAGCAACGGCTGATGCAAAAACAACCCACCGAATGTGATACTTAATGTCAAAGACTGTCAGTGACTCAGCAGTAATAGTGAATATAAAACAAGAAGAATAATGAACTCTGAGTGCAAACTGACATTTTAACAGAATGTTCTCAAAAAGCACCAACGTATAAAGCAGCAGCTTCAGGACCATATTGTGTTTTCCAGCAACCCGGGCAAATGCTGACAAAGACCAGGTGCTGGTACAACACATCCCAGTACAAATCCTAAAAGGACAACGCTCGGCAGAATATGTCACCGAGCACATTCGAGAATAGCTGGCGATGAAACACGCAATACAAAGGCCGGCTGTATCTGAAAAAGGGCGAATAGTTCAGATAACATCTTAGTCTACGAGGAATATGACCCCAGTCTCATGAGGCCAGATGTTTTCATGTCTGCTTCCACATCTCATAAATCACATCTCATAAAGAGAGCAATGAATGTGCCTCTACTATATCAAAGCAGTGTCCATGAAAAGAAATAGATGCTTAAGGATAGACCAATCAACGTTATAGTGTCTCTCCTAAAGATGGAATTGCTGTGTCCTCCAGAGACCTGCTGTCTGATGTGTTTTAAACCCGTCAGAATGCGTCACATCGGCCGTGTCAGGCCACGAAGCATCACAGATTAAACCCACCACTCCAAAGGGATTTATGGACTACTGTCCGTCTTAAACAAGCTTACGGTGTTGATTCGCCCCATTTATAGAATTCACAGGAAAACTCAGTGAGATACAATTAACAGCAAGAAATCACTTATCTGTTTTTTGAAGATGTCTTTAAGAGACTTTTTGGAGAAAAAAAAGGAAAATTTCAATTTCTTATCAATTCAAAATGTATTGCCCCAGTTTTACAGACAAGGTTTAGGACTAGTCCAGACTAAAATTAATTTTTACCTGTTTTAATTGAACAAATTCTTAATCTTAAAATATGTCAGTGCCATTGTTTTTTTCTCAAGATGCACATCAGTAATGTTTTTTTCGAAGGCTTTTTAACAAAAGCGACTTAAATAGCCTAAATTAATTTAGGCAGAGTCCTGGTTTAAGCTAAGCCTTGTCTATGAAACCGGGCCCAAAATGTGTAAGTTAGTTCTATTTTTCTTGTTTTTAGTTAGTCTGAAAGTAAGTAAGACCTTGTTGACTAAACTTTTAACTAAACAAAATTCAAGTACAAACCTTTTTTTTCTTTTAAGCCTAGTCTGAAACCGGGCCATAGTGTTATTAACTGCTTAAAGTGTTAACCAAAAATGAAAATTCTTTGAACACAAAGAAAGACATTTGGAAGAATCTTCGCAATTTTCAAATTCTGGGACATCATCCGCTACCATAGTAGAAAAATAGAATATAGCATATTTTTGTTCTGTTTGACACAAAAAGTTATATTTATATTTATATAAGAATTTAGTTAAACAAATAGTTCTGGGGCACCTTTGACTACCCTTTCCTTTTTCAATAATGTTTCATAACTAGAAATTGCTTCCAAATATCGTTCTCTTTGTTCAACAGAACAAAGTAATGTATACAGGTTTAAAACAACCTGAGGGTGAGTAAATAATGATAGAATGTTCATTTTTGGCTGAACAATCCCTTCAAGTTAAAAGCATTAGGATCTATTTCGGATCTTGAATTTGTTCAACCGTAAAGAAAGAAAAGCATGCTTCCTCCCATATATGGGTCACCCCCATGTGTGTTACTAAAACAACGTCTTCGTGATTTATAAAGACAAACGTAATGCATACATTTGCATACAAATGCATCCATAATATTGCCCTCCCTGAATAAGTGTTTTGTAAAAACACTAGGGATTATCTCTTCTTGTAAGATAGGAATTGGCTATGACCCAAGGCCAAAACATTTTAAGATCTTTTCCATTTACATTTTAGGCATTTAGCAGACGCTTTCATCCAAAGCGACTTACATTGCTTTATCCTATACATGTTACGTAGGTATTTGCAATCCCCTGGGATCGAACCCACAACCTTGTGTTGATAACGCAATGCTCTTACAACTGAGCTACAGGAAAGCAATTCCCGTTATTCTAGCAGTGTGTTATCTCATAAAGGCAAGTCTAATTAAGTCTAATTATAGCCACGCATGATGTTTACTCTTGCAGAAAAGCCTTTATGCATGATTTCATTATATGTCACACCAAATGCTCTCTTAATGTGTGCCATACTTAGAACTTGTTCTGTTCAAAACCACGTCATTAGGTCAAGACATGTCCTCTGACAAACAGAAGTCATATAACTCACACTTCCCCCGACACCTGATCTTACAGTTTTTTTCTATAGGCGGATTCATCAGACGAATGTACATGGTCCTAAGGTAACTTCCGATCTATGTTTATTGATAGATCTGTCTAGTGTTTATAATAAAAATATTTATATATCATTTAAATTTACTGTCACGATTCTGCCTCATCATGTCATGTTTTTCTTGGTCTACTGGCAGGATCATGACAGAGCCTCATGTTTTCTGTGTAGAGAGGCGTGTTATTGTTGGTTCTGAAATAACATGCACTCTCTCCAGTCTCATGTTTGGCTCCGCCCCTCTCGTGACCTCATTATTGAATGTTAATGTCTTCATGGCCCGGACCTGTCCCTCTCTTGATTTGGTTTCCTATTTAATGTCCTCGTGTTTGCTGTCAAGTCACGTCATGTCATGTCATAGTGCTTGTCAAAGAGTGTTTTAGTTTAGTCCAGTTTCCGTTAGTCTACGTTTTGTCGAGTCTGACTTATTATTCCCCTGTTTTTGTTGCTTTGCCCCCTCGTGGGTTTTGTTTTATTGTTATATAAAGTCCTTGTGTCACCATCCTACAGTCTGCACCTGGGTCCTCGTTTGTAATCATGACAATATATATTGTATATCGATAGTAATTTGTATTACTATTTTATTGTATAATAATAGTATTACATAAACAATAATAGTTTAACTTCATTTCATATTAATTTAATTAAATAAGCAATTTGATTAATGGGTTGTTACTTTGTAAGGGGAAGCTGGAGTGGGTTGTTTTTTGTTTTCAGAAATAATCTACAGAGACTTTTTGCGGATGTGCAGAGTCACACTACCGGAAGTTGGGCCAAACTGTGTGCATAGGCAACTGCGCAGCAATGTTGGTTTTTGTTGTTGCTTTGAAACCATCTATAGACTTAAAACTACGAACCAATTCAGTTTATCCACAACAACCAGAAATCAGAAGGATGTGTGACGACAGTCCCAAATCAAAGCTTTAGCATAGAGGCTTCAAATCAGATATATAACAAGCTGATATCATATTGTTAATATTGTACATACGATGTAGACAGGTTAGACATTTGACATGGAGGGATAGAAATGAAAAGAGAAAGATCAAAATGGTAGAATTCAAAATAGTAGAACAAGCAAGACACAATGACAACTGTTGGATGATTTGCAAGTTACCAAGCAACCTGAAGAACCATCCAAACACTTGAAACCAGATTTTCCGCAATCCCATCCCATCCCTCCTGTTCAAAAACCACATAATTCAGATCATCACTCGTATAGATTCACACTAAATACAAAATAAAGACATTGTGTCGTCATTTAGCAACACACTTTTATGTTATTCCTATAGTTCATTTTTATTGTCATTTGGGTCATGACAATTACATTTACATTTACATTTAGGCATTTGGCAGACGCTTTTATCCAAAGCGACTTATATTGCATTTTCCTATACATTTTACACAGGTATTTGCAATTCCCTGGGATCGAATCGACAACATTGCATTGTTAACGCAATGCTCTTACCACTGAGCTACAGGAAAGACTATAAAGTAACCCTAGCATGTTATGCTTCAAAAGTATGACTGTGCTGTTTACAAGCCTACTAAAGCCATATGATGTGTTTGTGACATATTGACTATTGTATTTTCACAGGCCTTTTTGTCATTTCTAAAGTTACGCACGTTTTAAAAATCAAAGGTTGGGCAAAAGGTGGACAAACCCAACAGGATTTTTTTTACCTAAGGTTGAGACAAATACAGACATTTTTGGTTTAAAGCAATATTGGGGTTTGTCCTCATTTTGCCAAAACATGGGTTAAAACAACCCAGCATAATTTGGAGTGTTAAGGTCATGGTCACTATGAGCTGTTGTTGATGTATGGATGAACTGTAGTAATCAACTGTTTAAAACCAAAAAGTACAAAACGGATGTTGCGTTTCAGGGTGGGTGCTTAGTTAGCATGCATGCGCTGTCCATCTGTGAACTGATTTAATATTTGAAAGGCGCTGTCACAAAACTGGCAGGTTCCATTTCTCAGATGGATGTTTTGCAGTTTACATCGCTTGACAAGGTTGAACGCTCAGGTCAGACAGATAACCCAACTTATACATATTCTGTATATAAAATTACGGAAATATCAGGAATATCGAATCCTGTAACTCCAGAGGAGCCACGCTGGAAGGAAGCGAATTGGCAGTGTTAATTTCCTAATGTCAACAGAATTTCAGTTAATGGGACATAATACCTCCATTTGGAAAATCCTGAAGCACACTAATCATGCTCAGCATTTCACTTGAGAGGTTTGCATTCCACTCTGAAAGTACAGACAACCATGATCTCAGCATCGTGATGGAGAGGTTGTCATAGATGCTCATCTTTGTTTCCACAGACGTCATTCAAAGCAATCTCCGACTGCGGTATGTAATATTTCCCTAACAGGCTGATTTGACAATAAAATAAGTTTAAAGGTAAGAGATCCTCATTTTAACACTCTATCACGCTTTTCCATCATAAGCATCATAATGGTTTCAAATCTCCAATCCTTTGAAGATAAGGAAGGTTCAAATAAATGTTAGATGCATATAGCTTAGATGATGGTGAAACCTTCAAAAATGCATTGTGTGTTTACAGATGCATCTGTAACTATGTCATGGATGGTGGAAATGTCAGAGCTGCACACTGTCACATCTGTTCGTAGTGCAGACACTATACATTGGGTCTCAAAAAGTATTAGGTCACGATTATTAATGTAATGCCGCTTGAAATGATGAAAGAATTTAATGGTTCCTAAAAAAAAATGACGATGTCCAAAAAATAGGATAGTGCTGTCGTATTAATGCATGCATAATTCAAGCAACAAAATTAAATACAAAACTATTTCAAAGGGAGTTTAGATATTAGCCAGATTCAAAGTCAAAAAATTCATGCCCGTATTTTGTACAAGTTGGTACATTGATAGAATTGATTTATCATTTTCTATATGTAAAGTTCCAGTATATGAAATTTCGTGGCATGAGCGGTGAGGTCGCAAATTGCAACCAACGGCTCACTGAACCCCTCCCTTTCTAAGCACTATGGTGGGTGACACAGGATTAAGAAGATGTCAAGTTTTCACTTCTTTTCCGAAGGAGATAACGTAGACCAAATGCACTCTGTAGAGCAGTTTGTCACTTTAGGGCCACTGTAGTTCACAACATGGTGAATTTAATGCAAGGGTGTATATGGATGGTAAATAATAAATAAACATAAATAAACGCTACTGCGTGCTCACTTTTCTCAACATATTTCAACTGACCTAAGTGCTTCAAAGGCCTTGACCTCTTCTATCCTATCCCATGATTCTCCTTGATCAGAGGTACGACTTAGTTTTGTGCAGTTCCCCATTGACCTTCTGGTCACGTATAACCCCTAAACCCCCAGGATATTCCTCCAACTCTCCACAGGCTTATCGCCTTTAAAATCCTGATCCCGGGATCAAGGAGACTTCCTGCTTTCAACTGAGAAACTTTCTTTATCTGAGAACCTGAAAGCAGCCTGATCTTATGTGTGGAGATATTGTATCTGAAGACAAAATAGAAATTGGTTTTGCATTTTTCTTTCTATGTTTGTTGACAGAATCCGAGAGATGGGAATTGGTTTTAAATCAGAGAAAATGGAGAGTTAAACCCAAGGCCACATTTGTGAGTCTCTCCCCTTGCTAAAAGCATGCATGATGAAAAAAAACACCGAGGGCAAATTCATGTCTGTGAGAGGCAGAGTAGAGTTACACAATTGTGTTTGTTATTTTTATTATTCAAACCATAGGAATCAAGAGATTTACGAAATAGCTAAACCTTAAATATATTTAAATATTTAATAAGACTAATTCATTTATTTAAATTATTCTTATGAAAAGGAAATGTTTTGCTTCAAGGTCCAAAAAAATAAAAAGGAACAAAAATGTTAACGGAAACAAAGCAGAGCATTGGTGAATATAGAAAACCATCTGCAAAAATAATAATGTACCAACAAGTCTGGTATTGCATGGACCATATAGCATTACAAACAATATATTACATATAACGTAAATTTGTACAAAAAAGTGGGATTTTTCCTCATAATTACTATTATTGATTTCCCGTTTTAATTTCTTTTCTTATTTAATCTAAGGACCTTGTGGACCATAAAAACCTAATACTGTTGTACCAGCACAAAGACAATAACAACCCTGATTTGTTAAATTACAAGAGTCTTTTAGAAAATACATTAATCCAGCATGCAATGACACCCCAGCGTGACGTGCGGTGTGAGCTAACAGCAGGTTGCACATTCTTAAGAAGGATGTAACTGGATGTCTCTTGCCCTGTGACATGCAGAAGAGGCCCAGCATGTGAAGTATGGTTACCGTGAAATGTGCTGTGCTATCAAAGACCACATTTCCTATTTACTAATGAAAATGTGTCCCTAGAATATTTCTATTCTGGTTTAATGCCATAGATTACAAACAGTGGGGAAGCACAAAACGCTCCTTGAAACCATGAATGCTGCTAACACAAAAATGTGTTTTAAGTTCAGAACGATTATTCAAAACTTCACGATTATATAACTGTCATATTTGTGTCAGAGCGTTGGCTGTGTAGTGCAGCAGCGCTTGGGAGGTTCAAAGCAATCATCTTTACCAGAGGGGATTACAGCGTTAAAACCAAAGTGAGTGTCCCATTCAGGAAGGGATAAAGCCCAGCGTGGTAATCTGATGGAGTGGAAGTGGCTTGTACGAAGCCATCTATTAAAGCCACCAATCGCAGGCATTTGTGTAGACTGAGAACTATGTCTAGAGTATGACCCTATAGACAAGCCTAAAAATCACATGCCTCAAGCTGAACATGACACTGCCATGTGCGCAACCCATTTTTGCAGCATTGGTCACAACGAGACTCATCAAGGACACGGAATATTACAGCAAACACACGATTTGTGTGGCGACTGTTTGACATATGGTGCTCTCCATGAGCTGGATGAACCCACATGCACCCACAGGGATGTATTACATCACAATCTCATTCTGACGTGATGTTTATGTTTGCATCAAAATGTAAAATCGGGGATCCACAAATGTTACCAAAAAAGAGATTTATGAGAATTCAATATTTTCTTTAAGATATATCAAGAACACATCAGAAAGTCGGATTTGTTTATTCAAAGCAACCTTCAATGCATTTCAGCTACAAATTTTATCATTGTGCTAGCAACATCGAGGTCAAGGGTTCAATTCTGTGGGACCTTCCCTGAATCAACCCTTGTTGTTGCTAGTGCCGTGCTCTGCCAGTTCCAATATTACAGGAATATGTGGAATACACTAAAATTCATGCTGTGCCATCCATTGGAACATAGCACATACAGGTAGCGTGTGCTCAAAATATTGACACTGGCACCTGCTTCAGGCACCTCAGTCACATTTATTTCCCAAACTCGGATCACATTATCGCTCATCTAAAAATAAAGGGACAATACAACACGTTTCAGATGCTACCAAATGAGAATGCTGAACAAATTGCCCTACGTTCAATGTCACCATTCTCTCAGAGGAATAAGCTCTTTAAGGTAATGCAAACAAAACAAATCGAGTGCCAATGCACTGCTGGAAGATATAAAGCAGTAAACAGACCTGATGAAGATGAAAAACACACCCTGCCCTAGATAAACAGTTACGCAATCCGAACTGACCACTTCCCTCAAAAAAGAAAAGCGATGCCAAGATTAAAAGTCCCAAGGCTCATCTTGAAGAATTGATGTCTCTGTTGGCTCATTTCACATCGAGTGTGTAGGAAACTTTTGGCACAAATGAGTGATATACAGATTAGCCAAAGCTCTGAAAGCAATCAAGGACCCTATTTTTAAACTAGAATTATTTAACTCTGCCAGGTTTTGCACACCAAAATTACCTGGTCTTGATTGACTGTAAAAGTATTGATAATATTTATTCTAAGATAGCAATTATTAGTATTATTCAATAGTGTTTAGGCTAAAATGATAAAGAACAAAATAATTCTCCACAATATATGACCACAAAAACAAAAACCCTGACTTGCTGCACATATTCATTCAAGTAAAAAAACATTAAATCAATTATCTGCTTAAAATATTTAAAACTAAGAATTATCTTTAAAAATAAGGGACAGCACCTCAAGGCTTAAATAATACGTTGTTTGAATGTGTATTTTACTCCATTAAGCGCGAGCGTCTTAATGAGCGCTGTCCGTGGTGCTGAAACTCTCCTCTTGTTCAGTTACATTGACTCGAAACAACAAACACACACACACACACACACAGCCCGACGCCCCATCACACTTCTGAAATCTCTGCCAGGAAAGTTTATCAAACTGAAAAACGGACATTTGCGCACAAAGAAAAAAACTACACGCAAAGTGTGTAAGATAAAACGCGTCTCTGTATTTGAATTGATTACGATCATATTTCTTTATCTTTGAAGGCAATAGTAACCGATTGCTCATATATTCTTAAATAAAACCTTTTCGAAAGCGTTAAACATATAAACCAACCAACCTTGTACTCGATGAACCACGTTGGAGATGTTACTATCGTTTTACCTCCGTCAACACTGATTTAGGTCGCCAAATGCGCGTCCATACAACGCTGGGTGGGTGGGTGAGTGAGTGAGTGAGTAAGAGAGAAAGAGAGAGAGATAACCTCTACCCTCATCAAAGATGGCGAGCCCCTCTGACGTCACAATCATCCTCAACACAAGGGCGTGTCCATACAGTGCTGGAGCGAGTTAGTGTAAATGACCCCGCCCCCGTCAAAGATGACGATTCTCTCTTGCGTCACAACAACACTCAACACTAACAGCAAGGCTTCTAGGGATTTAGTTTTACACTTATTGATCCCAGCTACAGTTTGTAATGGGGTGCTAATGGGGTGCTCACACACACACATAGGCTCCTTGGGATTTATACTGACTGACTGTGTAGATATATAGCAGTTTTCTTTTTGTTTAACATTCCAGTAATTGACACAATGTAGACTACATGGTCAGGTTACACAAAAACCGATGAGTTCTAAAACAAATGCCCTAGTTGTGATTATAAGAAATCCTCCACTGTACCAATTGTTTGCTTTCTTGCCTCAAGCTGTGGTGCTCCCTGATCTCCTAATAGAAGCAAAATCAGATAAGAGCACTTTAGCTACAGAGACTCAGACACTAGATAAAAGAGATCAATAGCACTTATATGACTGCTTAAATACTTTTGGACTTAGAACCTAAATGATGATGATCATTGTTTTTATGTCTGGCTTTTGGAATAGGCTTGTTTTTGCTAAAGCATATGTTAAACAAGATTATATTGTGTTTGACTGTCAAGGTTGATAAAGAAACACAATTTAAGTGGAAGAAAATATAATCTGGCAAAGTGCTTCACTTGATCCAAACAAATCACGACATAAAATATAGATACAAAACACAAGAGGATAGATGAAGGTCAAGACAACTCCTACGAGATAAAATACTGTCCGGTGAGGAGGCAAAGACCCATTCGACTGGAATAAGCAACCTACTTAAATATGTTTGAACAGTGAATCATGCCAAAACGTGGTGCACGTGTTTTTGGACAACAGTAGAGAAAATCACTGTTGGAGAGAGCAGATATTGACTCAACACATACAAATGAGACGGTAATGTTAGTCACTGCAAAGCTCCAAAAGAAAGAAATCCTTGTTATTCTATTGATTTACACTTGTAAATTACGCTTCTGGAAGGCACAATGAAGCCTTGATTATTTAATAAAGATTAAGACTTAATTTAATTTTCTTTTAGGATGTTTTATATATTCCGAACAGCCCAAGTTCTTATTAATCCTGGATTCTTTACACCAGCGCACATTTACAGGACCCACACTGGTACCATTTTTAGCTCTTTTATTTTAGCCAGTGCCCCTTCACCGTTTTCTGTCAATTTGCACTGCCAGAACCCACCCCCACAACATGTCAAAACAGGCCCATATCCTATGTGGGGTAAAAAAGGTGGGAAATCTGTCATTGAACTGATTCTTTTCCTACCATGATTGCATACTGATGATGATCAGTATAATACACAGCTGAAACAAAATCTCATTTTGTGTAGGCTTAATCACAATACTGCAGATGTAGATAATTATACAGAAGAAAATTCATTTGAATAATAAAAAGAGCACATACCTTCATAAATATAATGTTCACATCTTAACAATTTGTATCCATCTATTATCCAACTAAATTATAGCATAGAACAAGTAGTACTGAGGCATTACCTTTCAAGACACTTTCACAAGGTTTGATACGATTATTAAAGATTCATCCAAAAATGAAAATTCTGTCTTCATTTACTCACCCTCAATTTGTTCTAAATCTGTATCATTTCTTTGATCTGATATACACAGAGAAAGATATTTGGAAGAATGTTTATAGCCAAACAGTTCTTGGCCACCATTGACCACCATAGTAGGAAAATTGCAACAACTCAAGGGTAAGTAAATGATGACAAGAAATTTTTGGGGAGTGAACCAAAATTATTAATTTACATAAAATGGTTACTTGAAATTTATAAAAAAGTAAAGCAATTAATTAGGGTTAATAAAAAAAAGATCTGAGAGACCATGACATTAAAGAAAAAGTTCACTTTAAAATTTGTCCACGTAAAATAAATGAAAAGGGAACTATGACATTAAAGGAAGTGAAAGGGGGCAAATTTTGAGGTGATCTACTATGACATAAAAGGTAGCAAAAAGGGCTAAAGTTTGAAGTGAACTATGACATTAAGCGATGAGGTATAGGAGACAAATTGCTATATTGTCAGCCATCATGCACAGAACAATATACTCAAAATATTATTACATTCTACTATAAGATCTAGTTGCTGAATTTTTTTCTAAATAGATTTCAAAAAACGTCATCTTAAACAAATTTAAAATGCTGTAAATCATGATATACAGTGTTAAAACTCACATCCTTCAGACCAGCAACCTTTGCTCATTCAATAGTTTGAGTTTGGGGAACTTTATCTTATTTCACCTTTTTATGATTAACCTACATCTCCCTCTCCTTCTGAGCTAAAGAAATCAACTACCCCCTGCATCGCGGAGCCCATTATCATTATCATTCCCTTTTCCTTTAAGGCCTTGCACTTACTAAACAAACCAGGTGTGTATTGTACATTGTAGACAATTTGTTATTTAGCTCATTGATTGTTCTGCATCTGTCACTGCAGTAGATTTATTGACAACATTTAAGTCGAGCCTCTACCTTATTTATCATCATATCCTCTTTCACAGTATGGAACGACAGCCAGAATTTCCAGACTCTCCTCTCACTTCATAATGCTGAATCAGTGCTTGTCTGTCTGCAGGTGTTCTGAATTTTATATTTAGGTCTGCACAATTTACATTTATGTGGCAATGAAGGTCAGCGACACTATCTGATGCAAATTCGAGTCGTGTTTGCTCGTGACAAATTCGCAATGTTTAGTTGTCCATGTTTATCTGGACATAAACTTGCAAAGGTCTGAGTCTTTTGCCATGTTTCTTAGTGGCTGCTCATTATGTCAAATGTCACGTATAGTATCAATAATCAAGCTTTTAACAGAAAGACATTATTATTTAAAAGCTCTCGGTTTCGATAAACACATTGGCACTGCTAAACCTTATTCTGTTTTTTGAACCTTTCCATCTTGGGCCCAACAGCCATTTAATATCCTCTTAGGACCATGATAGCTAAATTGCCCCGGAGCGAATAGACTCACACTTCGACACACAGCTATTGATTTCCGTCTCTCAAACAGCAGCAAAACACATTTACTAAGTCACTCCCTTTATTGTCCTTCTTGCCTGTAACACATCCAGACTCTTATTTGTTATCCTTAATACACAAGCAGGCTATTATTTATGTTTACTTCCAACCCAGACATTGGGATTTTGTCTCAAATTTAAAATGATAAATAGATGGAAAGAGACTGACCCCTACTGGCCAAGAATATCTGGAGATGTGTAAAGGGAAATGGCTTATAGAGCAGGTGGTGCTCTCGGCAAGGGGCAAGTATAGCCGTACCCAAAATGACAACACACTAAGGTGACCAATGCTTCTCAATGACTGTAAAAGGATATTTTCATCCCACGTAAGAAAAATGAAGAGGTTTCCTTCTTACTCACCTTACATTATTGCTTCTGGCTTATTTTCCAGAAATGAAAACAAGGTCTGAAGTTATTACTGCTATTGTGCTGACAGATTTCATTTATTAGTCTTTTGTCTTCCATCCCATTCGGCTCTGTAATGCGCTTTTTATAGGGAATGAGGTTCTCGGGAGTCATTTTCTTGGAAAGAGCTCTCCTTCTTCAAATGTGTTGTGAAGTATTGGTGAGCCGCTTTCCCCAGCGCTACAATGCAGAGAACATTTTATAATATAAACCACATATTAAATCACAATTCAAATCTGTCTGTATGAATGTTTAGTTGTCTCACAGTTTTGGGGACAAAGCTAATGTCATTTTTGCTTGCATGTCTCATAGTGAACTTTGGGTTCTTTAATATGATGTTGTCTTTCAGGTCCTGTTTTGCTGCAGCTGAAATTAATGGTGGTGGTACTTGAATATTCAAGTGCTGAAAACAAAAAGTATTTATTTATTATCAGATGTACGTAAACAATGGACAAAGTACATTTTTACAATTGCTTTACCTTCTTTTGTTCAGAAAACGCTGGTTTTGAAACCTTTTTCTTGAGGTTCTTTTTCACTCCCTGTTTCGCCTCAGCTGAAACTGGTGATGCTTGTACTTGAACATTCATCTGTTGGAGACCAAAACTATTCATTAAACATCACAGATGCACCTAAATACTGTAAAAAGTTGATTTTTTTAAATAACTGTTTTACCTTCTTTTGTTTTGAAGATGCTGGTTTTGAAACCTTCTTATTGTTTTTGATTCTTGAAAGACTGTCATACTTGGCACTGATCACGTCAATGATTATACCACAACCATAATTTCTGGCAATGTCCAAACAATTTTGCTCTGTAACCACAACAATGTGTTTTTTTTTACTTAGAAGTATTTTTTATCATATAAATGTAACATTTCTATACCAATAACAAAAGCCTTGCGAGTACCTTGCTTGTTTTGTGCCATAACATTGGCTCCAGATCTGATAAGATACTCCACAGAGCTGTATCTACAGTATTTAATAGCTCTCATGAGTGGAGTTTCACCAATCGTTGATACTGAATCCACCGTCGCGCCAGATTCCAACAACATGCGAATAATGTCTAGGTGTCCTTCATGGCAAGCATAGTGTAGAGGTGTCTGGTTACCCTGGTCAGCTGCTTT
Organism: Triplophysa tibetana; assembly: GCA_008369825.1. NCBI lineage: Eukaryota > Metazoa > Chordata > Actinopteri > Cypriniformes > Nemacheilidae > Triplophysa > Triplophysa tibetana. Next base: position 2,376,397 of record CM017907.1, read on the forward strand.
GACATTGGCTCTATAAGAGACAGAAGCCAAAAAGCCAGAAACAAACATTTTGAACTAGATTTGTGCACAAAAAACATTTCTCTATTTTTTTGTAGCTTTATTACCCCAGTTCTATGAGGAATTTAGCTATTTGGTAGTTGCCACTGCTGCAAGCTGTCATGAGAGGCGTGATAGAAAATTCGTCTGTGACATCAACAGGCACATTTTTGATGAATGCCAGGCTAAGAGAATCTTGATCTCCACTTCTCACACAAGAATGAATGTTGATAAATTTCCTTTTGGGCTCATCGATATACCAGACAGAGTCATCCTCAATGGGGTGGATGGGTGGTCGGCTTCGGCTGAAACGTGTTGTATCGGTGAATGGCTGATACATCTCAATCATGTGGACAGGAAGTTCACCGCCCATTTTTTTGTAATTCGACTGGGTTGGCTTTGTGCATATGGGAAACTGCAAGGCAGATTTGACTTCTTTTATTTCTTTTAATCCTTTAAAAAAAAGAAGAAAAATAATCATGTTGAATAAAGGAGCAGTGTTTTGTTTGTCATACTGTACCTAGGCAAAAGAAAAATGGTCTTAAATATTCCCTTTAGTTAACTTCATTCAACCTTATGCAATATACTATACAATATGACATGTTTTCAATTTCCAAGGCAGAATTGAGATTAGACATAAAAACAATACAGTATAAACAACAGTTTATTGCAAGTAGCTTCAGAATAAATTATATAAACACGATCCACTCGAGTCCATGGATTGAATTTCAAGAGGGAGCAGAACATTGTAAATTCATTGTGAAATAACAATAGAGGTTGATGATTTGGTTATAGTATATGGTCAAAAACCTGCAAGACCTCAGCTTACCTTCAGCCACCCTGCTCATCTGGTGAGAGAAAGACTGTTTTGGTGAAACCTAAGATAGACATTTAATAAACCTTTACAATTTGCTTTAAAAGAACAGGTAATTTGTAAGTGTACAATCAAATATCTAGAAAATGCATGCGGTTATTAGAAATGAATTGTGTATGCATAGGAATTATTACTATTAGCAGAATGAGTTAAAGCTTTCGTAAAAATTATTCGTCCGGACAAAAAAATAATTTAAACAGCCAGAATAATTACAAATATGCCTCCATATTAAGGTCAATAAGATGATTATATGTATTAATGTACCAAAAGACATACTTTACACCAATCGCCGAGGTGAAATTTAAGTTTGGAGACAAATACATTTTAACGGAAACCATCTTGTCGCTAAGCAACAGCTCTGAGGAACATGAGCGAGAAAGCAATCTGTACAATTAATTTTGTTTAAACAACTAATGAAATAAATTAGTCACAAATAAAAACAGATAGATAGCATTAACATGTACAATAACACCATGTATGAAAATTTAACACGACATTTTACATTATTTATCCGTTAACTTTACCACAGTTTCTAGTTTGAACAAACACGAAGGCTGCAAACACGAGAGTTGCGCCCTCGGCTAAACTCGGTAGAATTCGACAACAGTCGTGCCTTCGTCCAAGCACCTTCGGACGCATTCGGGCCGCATTCGTCAAACATCGTGCTCATGTTTACGTTTTCTCATTCATTGCTGCTCTCGCGGTTCAATGCTTTGCACACAGGTTGTTGACGTTATGACCTTTCCTCCGCAGTGCATAGTCCACGCATTCTTTTTGCTTCGAGAACATGGGAGACAAAAAGGTACTTAGCGTTGGTTTGGTGTGTTTGGATATCATCAATGTTGTGGATAAATACCCGGAAGAAGATAGCGATAGCAGGTGGGCGCTTACAAATCTACACTATAGATTCAAATGATAGTGCATAATTATTTTATAAACAATATGTAATGAACATACAGATTAGCCGTGGTCAGATGTTTGTTATGAGTGACGTGTCACTGGTTGGCAGATGTTTATCTCAGAGATGGCAGAGAGGAGGAAACGCATCAAACACGTGCACTGTTCTGTCTCTGCTCAGGGCTCCGTGTGCTTTTATGGGATCATTAGCGCCTGGACCAGTTGCTGAGTAAGTGCTTTTTAAATGACTATTATTGTTAACAGCATCACATGGACCTTGCCGGCTCACTTTAGCTTTGTCTAAATCTTCATAAAAACATTGTTAAAATACTGTATGTAAAATACTGTATTTACGGCCAATAACAAACTGTCAGCAACACGTGTACGTATGCATATTTTATCATCTTATATTTTTATTTTATATCTTATATTGTATGTATTTTGTAATTTCATCCTTCAATCTAAATATTAGCAAAGTTAATAAACTTCAACTTCATCATATTTTGCATAGGTGTACATATCATCTGCAAATATGTATATTCACAGAATACTGTATCGTTATTTTGTCAAATTAAAGATTTGTTTTATATTTTTTACATATGTGTATTTTACGGATTGATTTTATTATTACATGCTTTATAACTTCTTGTGTTATTTTTGCCATTAAATGGTATTTCCTTCTATTTATGAATATTGGGTGTATTAAACTTATTTTAGTAAGGTTTATGCCAAGATAAAGATACATGCAACACATGACTTCCCATAAATAATAAACAACAACACAGATCCAACAAACAAAAAGCCCTGTCTCTACATTAGCTATATATAAGTACATTTGTGTATTTTCTTTTTTCTTGATAATTTGTTCATTTAGTTTCATCTTGAATGACTTTCAAATGTACAAGATTGACATCTCTCTTCTTCTGGAGCATGCCGAATGCTCTTTTCCTGCCTCTGTAGTTATCAGCAATGAGACGACAGGAAGTCGCACAATTCTGCACATGAACAGGTTTGTTTGAATGAGTGCGTATTATGAAACTCTTTCCTCACAGATGCCAAAGAAAGACCAATGATGTCACGTCTACTAACAGCCCAGAGGGTTATCTTTTCTCCTCTAAAGGTGCATCTGAAGTGCATTATTTGCAGTTGGCCGGCTTTGTGTGGAACGCTTTTTGTGAACCAGTCACTAGTGCTTGTGGGTCACCGTTATACACTTTTCTGTTTGCTGTACTAGTTTCATCGTGGGGGATTTTGCACGGCGTGGGGTGGACGTTTCTGGTGTGGCTTGGCAACAGAGGGGCGAGACCCCCTGTGCCTGTTGTGTGGTTTGTCCCACCACGGGCTCTCGTACTGTTGTGCTCTCAGACACGTAAGAGCGGCATGCAGGGGAACAGTGATCGTGTGACCAATCATCACACATTAACATGGAATGAGTGATCCACTGCAGGGACTGGACCTCTTTTAATGGAAAGTAAATCAGCCTGGGAATAATCGCAGATTGTACTTTACATTGGCATCTGTTTAATGGCGAACACAAAAGTATTGAAAGTCTTTCTGCAGTTGCACTGCAATAATTGAAAATAATTCATTTTTGCAATTAACAAATCAGTTGACACTGCATGCAAAATTCATTTTAAAGTGTTACTGTCAGTGAATTTTCTACAGTGTTTCTAGGGTCATGAAAAATCTGGAAAATGTCACAGAAACTTTTCAAGCCTGAAAAATTAATTAAAATGTAAGAAAAAGTCATGGAAATTTCTGTAGAATACATATATATAAAAATGAAAAAAGCATGGAGATATATTGGTGGAAACACTGTAGTCTGTTATTTTATTTATTGGTTAACAACACACAACAGCACACAATGTTGTGGCTAACTAAGCTTATTTGCAAACTAATACAGTAAGAAAGCACATTTTAATTCTAATAGGGCTTCTTTACTTAAAGGCACAGTTCACACAAAAAGGATAATTCTGGCATAAATGACTCTCCCTCTCGTCATTTCAAACATGCATGACTTTTTTTCAGCAGAATACAAAATAAAATATTTGTAACCTTCTCAAGTCAATGGGTAGAGCCAAATCAAACATCTTCTGTGTTCTGTTGAAGAAAGAAATCCACACAGGTTTGTAATGACAAAAGGGTAAACACATAATGACCAAATTTGTATTTTTGGGTGAGCTATCCCTCTAGTGCAGTAGTCATTAGAATCGGCATCTTGAGAACTTTTCCTGGGGTTGCTAGCCAATAATCACACGTGATTCAAATCAAATGTGACTATTTGACTGTTATCCAATGCTTGTCAATAACTGATTTTTTGTGTTTGTAAACATTTTAAAGTCACAGATCATTTAAAATGCATTTATTTTAATTATTTAGTAATTTGGTGATCAAACTTGGCCACATACTTGGTTGATGTAGTCTAAAATGTAACAACATTTTATTTAGCCATTTTTTTACTTCATCAGAAACTTACCAGATGTTTCTGTACAAGACTTCTCAAAGGTGGACCTGAGCCAGTACCAGTGGATCCACTGGGAGGTAAGGGTGCTTTCTCTTTGCAGAATGTAGAAATTCCCAATAATTCAACTTATTTTCTTCTGATATGTGTTCAAAAAAGTGTATTTTATATTTAATTTCTAATGGCTATCTAATATAATAGATATGCTCATTTTGGCATTTTACTTTTAGGGCCGTAATGCTGAAGAACAAGTGAAGATGATTGAGAGCGTGAGAGATTACAACAGCAAACAGGAAGAGAGGAACCAAATCACCATCTCTGTAGAAATAGAGAAGACCAGGGAACCTCTTTACCAGCTGTTCCCTCACGGTGATGTGGTACGATTTGACTACAATTTAAAGTATTAATAATGCTGTTGGCCAAGGCACGCATCACTATTACATCGATTCACTTCCTGTTTTTCCCTCTGTTTTCTTTCACACAGGTGTTTGTTAGTAAGGACGTGGCCAGACACTTCGGGTTTGAATCGGCCGCCGCTGCACTGAAAGGCTTCAGCAGTCGTCTAAGAAAGGGGTGAGTAGAAGACAAGCATGAGAATAAACACATTAGATCTTTTTAACCAACAAAATATTCACACAGACTAACTGTACCAGTATTTACATGTGTGTCGCTTAAAAAGACCACCAGGGGTCACTAGTATTCTAAGAGGTTCAAATCCAAACGTTTCCAGACTAACCATGTGCATTTAATATCATGCTCAAATGTTTTTTTCCTGGGCCTTATGTATTTGTGTCCAGGGCTACCCTCATTTGTGCCTGGGCAGAAAAGGGTGCCGATGCCATGGGTCCTGACGGCACGGTCATCCATTCAGATGCATTCCCTCCAGAGAAGCTCGTTGACACACTGGGAGCCGGAGATACATTTAATGCGTCTGTGATTTATACTCTTGCAACTGGTGAGGATCCTTTCTTGAAATGGTCACGTGAAGCCACAGATGGTGATGTTTTCATAACACAAAGTGTTATTAGGTTATTGTGTGATTTTGTGTTGATGTTCCACACGGATGTAAATCAAGTCTGCTTCGTTCTGTCTTTTCTGCAGGGGGCAGGCTGCAAGCCGCGCTCACATTTGGCTGCCAGATTGCAGGCAAAAAATGTGGCGTTCACGGATATGATGGAATCGTAGAGTGAACAGGGTGAATTGCACAGCTGGAATGTGACACAGAAATGGATTATATTATGATTTACTAGGAAACAAATGAAAAGACTATGGAAAGAGTGTGATATATTGGTAAAGGTGATTCTATCTAATAATAGTATATTCTAATTATGCATCTGTATGTTAAATGAATGTAGAAGACTTCTTATACCTGCATGTGAACAATAAGGCTAAAGTGAAATGACTAAAGTTCTGTTTATATGCGGGTTATTGAGAAAATGACTTTTAATGTCTAATTTTAACCTCAATACTACTTTTAAATACTATTAGAAACAGATGCAACTGTGTTATAACAAGGAGGCAAACCGAACCAGTTTAACACCACGTGAACAGTTGGACAAGGTGGTTTACAATTATTTAAAAATGGTTATAAATCAACCCTCAAGAGTCAAAAAGTGAGCATTCCTTAAGAATTCATTTTTACAGGCAACAGTGGACGTCTGGGAGGTTTGTTTTAAGCTCTGAAGAGAAGTGCGGGATGTTGTTGCCTGGTTTTTACCGAAGTGTTGGCAGGCATCTCCGCTGCAGTGGGGAGCACATGTGTTTGAGAAAAGAAATGGAAGAGGACCGAAGTGTATAAGGGTGAAAGACAAACAGGATAAGTGACATTTTCCCACCCAATATCGTTTAGACACAGCTGGCCGGCACCACGCGGATTCTTTCACCACACCCAGAGCGTAATAATGACACGCTGTCTGTCTGTAACATGAATACTGACTTTGTTGAGGTTATCTAAGGAAAAGTCTAAAGACTTTTGGTGGTGTTTGTCTGAGTTTGTCTACATTTTGATGGATATCAAATAACAACTTTTCTGATATTGGATTACCTCATTTTTCCATTGTGGGTGACATCACATATATGGGCTGTTCGGGCAGGTAACACCAAAAGGCTGTTTAGGTGACTGATTCTGAAATATTGCTGATAGATGATTTAAAGATTGACTATGGAAAGAAGTTTTTTAAAAAGCATGACCTTTAGGCTTCATCAGGTTATTCTCAAGAGTGAACTTGACCATTAACCTCCACATCCCAAATCACCACAAGCCTCAAAAGTGGATGCAGATGTTGCTTCAGGAAGAGTAATAAACAATTTGCACATTCAGGTCTGACTTTATTCTGGAATAAAATTGTAACTTTTTAAAAAGATAATTAGTTTCCGATTGAGGGTTTGCTAGATCTGAAAACACAAAACCAGCCCCAAAAATACATGTTATAAAATCACTGTTATGCATTACACACAACTTCTTGAAAGCCACTTTAGTATTTTTTTGACACTGTAGTAGTTGTGAACGCTGGCGACCCTGGGAAATGTATAAAATGAGATACTGTTGGCGTAGGTTTTGACTGTACAGGCTGGATTTATGGGTTTTAATGTGACAGAAATACAGAATAAATAAATGAAAAAAGAAAACATTAAACACTAAAACTCCCTGGCAGATCAGAGGAAGGGCATGAGGATGACATAACAACACTTTGTCTTGACATCAGTGACTTGACAAACCCAAGGCTTTATTTGTGATAAATAGCATCCCAGTATGACTACTGATGGACACCCAGAAGTGTCTCTCTTTCCCTCAAATCACAAGGCAATCTTCCCTGGCTTGCAACGTGGAAAACTGTATGCATTGTGCACATGCCTCAAAAAATAATTTCAAAAAGAGAAACCACTGAAAACATGTTTTGTTCACGCGCTGTTTAGACAGATGATCCAGCTGGTATGGAGTTTTCCATGACAAAACAGTGACAAAACCTAAAGATCATGAATCATCCATCACTGAATGGAATTCTATTCAAGAGACTTCAGTCCCAAAACTCTCCATTGTGTGAGACAATAAACAGTAGTCTTCATAGCGTTATGCACACACATGCCAAAATGACTGACTTCATAATCCATCAATACAGCTGCTTAAACCAAGCTCAGGAGAGATTACATTGTGTAAAATTAAATATCTTTATTTGGACACACGTGTTGCCAACGTACACATTCCAGGTAACAGGTTGAAAGGGGAACCTAAACATCTCAGAGCTGATTCTGAAGTCTCATTTGTGTCAATTTGTTTGTTGCTGTCATTTTATGTAAAGAGAAATCTCATAACTAAAAACGAATAATGAAACATTAAAGCACATTTAAGATAGGAGCCTTAATTTTCAACATTCCTCACCCTATAAAGGATCACACGTTTTAAGAATTCATTGAGTTGCATGAAAAAACCTGCTGTGGAAATTGCACGAGTATCTGTTTCACACATACAAAATCCATCCCTGTTTTCTAGCAAAGCCGCATAGTTTAAAATTCTTTGGGTCGTCGAACAGTAAACATTCAAGCGAGACCACACAGACAGAATCGGTTGATGAAGGACACCCTCAGAATACTCAAACTTGTTGTTTTTCAAAGGCACTTGAACCAGTTGAACCACATTAAGGCCAAACTGTATGATAATTGTCTCTACTGAGCGATGGAAGTATGAATATGTAACGCAAACTCCATTCTGATAGAGCTGATGTTTTTATAAGCATTTCAACAGAAAAATGGCAAAATTATACATTGAAGCTCATTGGAGAATGGAAGATTATCGTGCCGGGACTCTTCAGGTTCATAGTACAGATATTTATCTAAAGGCACAATGGATGGAGAGCAATAATGTACATCATCGATTGTCACGTTGAATAACGTATTTAATGCTTTCATCACTGAAAACCCCTTTTTGACAAGCATCGCAGACTGTCGATGCTTTTTTTGCAAAACATAGCACTTGTAATATAGAAAATAGAAGAAAGTAAAATGAAGGCACATACTCTACATTTAAAGATAATCCCTTAACTTTAAAGTAATCGTGATATAAGTCTTAAACCGTAAAAAGTAAAGGAGCACAGGAATGAAACATTCACAGCAAAAAATAAGAAATACTTTTATCAAATTTCTATTCCCGTGCCCCCCCAAAATTCCTTACATAACCTATAACCGTGACTCTGAATGGAGTTCTGTGGCAGAAGAATACTTTACCGTGCAGTGGGAAGTCAAACAGACCTCACGGTCATCATCGGTGCATGAGAGACAATGCATACTTTAATGCAATATGAATCACAGACATGAGTTATCTCAACAAAACATCGGCCGCACAAACCCGCAGTAGTATCTGTTACAACTTCACCAAAATGTGGGTTAGGATTACATATCAAGGGCAATAGTTCCTCCATTTCCAATCATGTCCTCTATTCCCAGAGTTCATCAGAGGTCTAACAACATCCATAGGTTTGAAAGAGTAGGTTTGCATCGATTTCCCAGGCTGCTTAAGTGTCTTTAAGTGTCCTGTCCTAGTCCCGTCGTTTGCTGGTCGTCGGAGTCTGATAAGCGTCAGTGCTCGGTCGAGACGGCCCCCCCAAAGAGCCCCTTAGATAGGCCCCTAAATTTCATATAGAAGAGCGCCACTGAAGATAGTTAGAGGCTCCACCGAATGAGCCAGTTTGCCCATGACCAGGTCTATGCAGACCGTGTCTCCCACCTGAAGGGGTAGGATGATATTGAAGACCGCCAGTGAGCCCGGTGTAGGTTTGGCCTCGGCCATGGGTTTGTTTTCCAACCCCTCTGGCTGGTAACCCGCCGAGTCTACGCGAGCCATGCCGTAGTTAGACTTAGAAAGCACGGCTTCAATCTTCTCATTTTTGTGGCCCGTCAGGACGGCGCTAAAGAAGTAGCGTCCATCCATCGGTGCTGTAAAGATACCTGTGAACAACGCAGAATATTTGCATTTACTGTGGCCCAATGAAGAACAAAAACATCCTTTAAGCCAAAAGGGAAATGTAAGTACACTCATGTTCATGTCAGGTTTACCTGTTCTTGGATTGTAAAAGTTTCCTTCATTCACAAATATCTTATCAAAAATGATAGTTCCAGATGTAACCATAGGATATGTGAGAGCTGCCGAGAAGGACATACGGGGTACATCTGCATCTGATCCAGCCTGACCTGAGATAAAAATGAATGAGCTGTTAACAACTGTATTCTCTGACATTGGGCAGAAAAATAATTGTTGACATCACAGTTTCAGAGCCTAATTTAACCAACATACACTAATCTCAATATAGACCTTTTCCACACTTGCCAGCTTTAGTGATCAGCTGCTGACCTTTGACTCAATTACTGACCCTGTTCTCATGATCACACAACTAAGCACATGGAAACATTCAAAACAGAAAGATCGCCGACTCCCACACCAGCAGACACTTTGGGTTAAAGGACTACTGTAGTCACGCCAGGGTCACGAGTTCAATTCCCGGGAAACACATGTAAACACAATGTAAACACAAAGGGGTGTAGCGATAGACTCAACTAATGATTTGATACAATTCACTGGGTTCAAAATATGATAATAACGTGATATTTTGAACAAACTGTAAACTTAAATTAAAATAACAGATTTATTTAGATGAATAGATGATTAATAATAGATGAAGTATTTTTCATAATTTCAATGTTGTATTGCTATAAAACCACCAACACTGAAGGTTTGATTGTATGTGAAGTAATAAAATAAATAGGTCTGTCACTGAAAAATAAAACAGATTTCAAGACAAGAGAGAAGAATAAAAACATGATACAGTGAATATTGACACACTTCACATGTTGACAGCTTAAACAATAGAAGTTAAATAATAATGTCAACAATAAGAATAAGTAATGATAAGAAATATAATTAATGATGATAAATAACAACTAATATAAGAATTTTCATATTAAAAATAATTATTAAAATTAAGAAATATAATGTATTATGTTAAAAAAAACAAATAATAATTATAATAAATACAAAATAATAAATAAATCTGAAAAGAAACACCATAGGGCTATAATAAATATCATACTTTATCACAATGCATTTTCTCAACTTATTGTTACACCCCCATAAAACACAATATAAAATGTTTTTAAACAAAATATAAGTTAATAAATCAAATAAACAAAATGTTTGTACGAATCCACTGATCAAATCTAACTGATCTTATTATTCCTGCCTTGGAATGGTGATCTGTGCCCAGCAAAATAACCAGTTTGATCAAATATGGCTGATAAAAGAATACAAATCAAAAGACAACATACCTTGCTCTCCTCTGAGACCTAAAACAGGAGAAAGCACATTGTGAGCAACTTTAATGTGTAATCAGCATGGCATTTACTGGAAAACAAAATGTAAATGCTATTTTGACCTGATCTATAAACCTTAATGACACAATTGAATAGCTAACGAAGAAGATTTCTCACCAGGAGGTCCTCTTGGCCCAGGTAAGCCTAGAATACCTGGAGGTCCATCTTTACCTGGCGATCCATCTCTACCTTGAGGCCCCTGTGGACCAGTGGGACCTGGTGGTCCAGGTAAACCTATCATAAGAAGCAAAATTAAAGAACTTTATTTTTTACAAATGGAAATTTAGAGAATGTATTTCTACACACATTCACAATCGTATATCTACAGTTAAATGCAGAGGGCATTTGAGATGTGATACATAAACTCAGTTTTACACTTTTAGGGTGGGTTGCACCAACAAGGATTTGGCTGAAATCTAGATTAAATCAAGGTTTATTTAATAATTTTGTTGCACCAAACTGTAAACCATGTTCAGAAATAATCAGGTTTATATTTATGTTATAATATGTTCCATGTTTTAATTTGACAGTTAATCTAGATTCACTTTGAATCTGTTGCTCCATTATTTAAACTCTGATTAATCGCTAATTTAAGAATTAACTTTAAACTTGCTACTGAGGAGGTTTAAATAATAAAAACACGCATATATATAATAAAATATGCAGTACATTATCAGAAACAGATACATAAGTGTCATGTCATGCTTCAGTGATGTGATTATTGTAAATAAAAATGGACATAAATAAAACACCTCAGCACGAGTCGGGGAACGGCGGGTTTGATAAACTTGGTGGCCGGCTGTGAAGCGTCAAATTCAAGATGCCCTGCTTTCTTATCCATTACATACAAGCACAACGTCTGTGATTAAACGGAAAAGACCGACATCCTGAGAAAAGTAGTTATTTTAGGGGCACCAGTGACCAGGGATGGATGAATATAGCTGAGAACCTTAGAAGAAAATGACACACCAGCAAATGCAATTTTAAATGTGCTTCTATTCATGTTTAACAAAGACAACTATCAGTAAATACCCGGCTTAAATACAGGTTAAAGTTTTAATCCACAATTTATTCATCTCTGTTTAAAATGAAGAGGCGCAACGCATTTTGAACTAAAATAAAACTAGGAACAACAAACCCTAGATAAGTTTACTTTAAACCTTGTTGGTGACACCCACCCTAAAACAATAAAAATTCAGACCTGTGGAATTTTTCTTAGACAACCTCGCGAACTCCTCCTGGATGTAGTCCATTGAGGACATAAGTCCCTGGATACTGACGTAGATACCATCTAGATGTATATTCTTGATGGCTTCGATGAACGCGCTGTTTGAGTTCACTGTGTTGTTTAGATCACTGACACAGCTCCACAAGCTGGACACGTGTTTGTTCAAGCCGTCTTTGATCTTCTGCAGATTGTCTGAGACAGAGTCAAGCCGGCCAAAAACCACTTCAAGTTTAGAGAGCCTCTTATCCAGACCATCGCTGCCCCTTTTACAGGTCCCCATCTCGACCACGTAGCGTCGTACGTCCCGATCCACATTGTCAAAGCGTATCCTGCTATCTTCAATGTGCTCTGTCATTTCCTGCTGGATCTTGTCGATTTCAGAAATGATTTTGTCTTTGGTGTTTCCCAGGTCGGTAACTACGCTGTCGTGTTTCTGGTCGATCTGCTCTAAATCTTTCAGCCTGTCTTTTATGGAACTGAAGGTCACAATGACCTCAGACAATTCTCTACGGATGGAACTGAGGTCACCACTGTTTGTGCTTATGACGCTTATGCCATCCAGTGGTTTCTGTGGATCATCCAGATGACCTGTTCCTGAATCAGTTCCTGTAGGGGTGGTCAACGTGATATTACGGTGACTGCAGCATGTCTTTACTTCCTTTTTCAACTGATCCATCTTGACTTGCAAACCTGGACAAACGTCTCCACAGCCGGTCTGACCAGAGTCAAAGTGACCTTTAATGAAGTTAAATTCCCTTTGCCATCTATCCATGGCATGGTTTGTGATGTTCTTGAGTTTCTTCAGGTCATCTTCCACGGTGCTACAAACCTCACAGTTCTCGATCTCATTGACGATTCTATATAAGTTCTCCCCATTGTCTCCAGTTAGCGCTTTGATCTTGCGGACGTCGTGGGTGAGAGTGATCACCTGATCCTCAAGAGAGTCACCAGACACGGAGAGATCCTTAAACCTTGTGTCAAACCTCTTGATCTCAGCTTCATTTGCAATGACTCTCCATTCCAAAGACTTCACCGTGTCATCTGGATTCAGAGTGCCAACCCCTGAACTCGACCCAGGAACTGGCGCAGAGCACGCTGAGCATTCGCTTAACTTTCTGTCGACAAAGGATGTTGTATTCTCCAGCCGAGACAAGCGCTTATCAAGATCGAATACGGTTTCCTTCACCAGTCCTACATCAAGGTCTATCTCAACAATCCTGTGGTCTTGGTCATGAAAACGATTATTGAATTCATTCCGAAGATTTCTGAGCTCCTGCTGGAATGAGCCCTGTATCTTAGTTTCCAGAGAAGCGCAATTCTCCTCCGTCCTCTTTATTGTGTTGTTCAGACGCCTCTCAAAGTCCTGTAGACGATCATTGAAGATACTCCGATAATCCGTCACACTGGGGATTTCTGTTTGTCCATCGCCTCCTCCAAAATGTCCACCAGCCCCAGGTCCTACGGGTTCCCTGTTCAGACGGTCCTGCAGCTTGTCATAGGCCTCTGATGTGGAGCTTATCTTCCTGTCCATGTCATTTAGTCTTTCTCTGAAGTCCACCACCGTGTCACAGCAGCCCTGAGATCGACTGAGGTCTCTACGTAAACCGTCAATCGTCTGGCGGTAGCGTTGGTCCATTGCATTAATCTGCTTTTCTAGAGCAGAGATCCTCTCTCGATCTTGTTGCTGTTGACGTCTAAGATCTTCAACCCCAGTTTGACAGGCGGAACAGGAGAGTGTCACTCGAAGTTCAAGTTCTCTGAGGATCTCCTCCTTTAAAGTATTGAACCTGCTTCCTCCAACTCCTTCTTCTTCCAGGTCATTGCCTCCTTTCCCATTCTCTAGATGGTTGTTGATGTTGACTAGAGTCTTGTCATGTGCTTGTGTCCGGTTGTCGAGCTGGTCCAACTTGGTCTGAATGTTATGGATGGTCTCTTTCATTTCTGGCTGGGCTGCATCAGCTGGCGTCTTGCCACCGTTCAAACCGGGTTTAGTCACCTCCTCTTGGAATTTTTCATTCATCCCACGCAGTGATGACTGAAGGTCAGTTAAGTCTTTGGTCAACCGATGGATTTTGTCCTCCAGTTGTTTCATCTTTTCGTTGTCACCTCTCCCTAGGCAAAGATTGGAAATTATGTTTAACAAAACAAATCACTGTTATACAGGCAGCAACAAACAAGAAATTTGCAACAGACACTACAATTTCTACAAGTCTCAAGATGGCTAAAAATGGCCAGGTTGACCTTTTCTAGTGTGATAAAATTTAGACCTACCATTTCCCCCACTTTGTCCCTGACCAGTACCACCTCCAGTTTGTCCTGGTTGTGAGGGTTTAGGCCAAGGTCTGACTGTTGAGATCTGAGTGTTAGATCTCCCGTTTTGTCCGTCATTGCAGTCATCTCCACTGTATCCATGGCAACACTTCCACTCCATTTCCGTTACCATTTTGTAAGCCACCTTGTATCTGGGCCTCATGTATGTCCTATATCTGTGAGACATGTGAAAATCAAGTAAATGACAGCATGACATTTGGACATTTGCCATGACTTTTTTTATCACCGTCAAGGTTTTGTTTGAATTGGGAAGTACATGTGATTAAGAAACACGTTTTAGCACTCCGTTCTCTAATTCTAATTTTAGGCAATAAAAAAAAACTATTCTGGTTATGTATGCTCATTCCATTACAATTCAGCGTTCTGTATATTATTCAATATCTTCCACATTTAGCACTTTAAACAAACGGATCCTTTGGGCTTTTTGAGAACAATGTTGTCTTGCAACACTCTCCATCATACAAATGACTCTCTAACCACTAGTTTAGTCTCGCTGAGAGTAAAACACACACATGCTTGAAGCGATATAAATGTTTCAGAATGAATTCCCTGCACAAGAAGAGGCATATACTGTTTATGATATACATTCAGGACTAGTTACTGCCCACACATGTTTTCCAGCTGTTTAAACTAAAGTCTCTTGCTCGATGAGGGGCCGGGCAGCGCATAGTAGTACACAGAAATAATAACGCTCTGAGAAAATGTGAGTGGTAAATGTGAGTAACACTAGTCATGTTTGCCTAACAAAGAAGAAATGAGACTTGTGGTATGTGCATCGCATGCGTTACTGTAACTATGGTATATTTATATCATTTTTCTGTGTAAAAGATCTCAAGTTCACTGTGCCATACAAATAAACAGATATTGGTCAAGGTCAGCTCTGAACCCATTTTTCGGCAATGTTAAAAAGATGGAATAGGAAACGATTAAACTTTTTTTCCCAGGACTATTGGTTACATTTTGCAAGCCACTAAATTCTTGTCTCCATGCACCATGACCCCCTGTTTGAAGTAAAAGGGTCTCTCTGCCCTATGAAGAAAGAGCAAAAATAAGTGGTGGTATTTTAGTAGGATTTAAGCCTAATTCCTGCGGTCTTATGCGAAGCTTGGACTGGCGTGCCACTTTATTCCATATATAGCGGTGTGTGTGTGTGTGTTTTAAGTCTAACGGTTTTGAATACAATTTTTCGAGCGGGAGACCGGTATGTTGCTGGAAACCACCTTGCAACTGCACAAACTCTTTAATCCTGGCGTCCACAAACTACATTTTGTTTATCTCCCAGACTCACACTTGATCGTAGGTCTACTGTGTAAACCGCACATCTTTTTGTATTTCTTTCATTGTAATGACTCAGAGTTTCAGAAAAATGTTGTTGTGGTATTATTGCAAATGTTGTTATACTGTAGCTTTAAACATCTGTTATCGGTCAAAAGCTGATGCTACAATTCATAAAACACTAAATAAAGGCCAGACATAAACTTTGATACAAATTGCCTTAGAAACAAGGATATCAAACTATCAGAAAGCTTGAAAATAGATGCATAACATAAATAGTAGCATACTACTGTTCACTAGCTTTACACAACATAAAATTACAAAATGGTATTTAAAACAAAAAGGGAATTAGAAATGAGTCATAATTTACCCTCATGTTACCCTCTTATTGTTTTAATATTAGCGAGTGACAGCATTTGTTTCCATTCACTCACATTGTATAGATTAAAACAACATACATCTTTTTTTCACAGTCATTTTTATTTTATTTGAGATAAAACATCCAATAATAATAAACACAGTAAGGAAATACTTACACAACAACACGAGCACACTGAGCACCCCAGGAACATGGCTGATAATCAGGCTTCACATAAGTTTCCACCCCGTCCTCCACCACACAGCTCACCGTCTTGGTCACCACATACGCGCACCAGTTTCTGTAAAAAAACGTAGTTAACACATCTGTAGAAATGCTTATGGTTTAATCTAATGAATGTAAAATTGCAATTTTCTGTATGTATGGCAGTTATAAATGATAAAGTCTGTTTATTGTTTATACTTATTGCTTATGTTAAACTAATGCACACATTTACATTGTTATAAATACACAGTCAAATACAATAATTCAGGTGTAATTTACCAGCATAATCATGCAGATTTAGAAAAATATATATTATTTTAATATACCTAAGGGTTTTCTTGCCAAAAGCAACATGTACATTTTTAACCACATTGAATCATAATTGGAGTTTCATGGCTTTAGTCCATGGATCAAAAGTTCATGCCAAATACATGTATGTAAAAGATGCCAGAACACCTTTGACAGATAAACTTTAACCCCAAAGGCAAAAAAAAAGCTTTTCAAATATCAAATCTGAAATATTCCACTAGTGAGACGTGCAGCTATACAGCTTTCAAAACTAATGGAGCTCTCTAAAGATAGAAGCCAAGTCAGATCTTATCTCCCCGATATCTGCTCAAACCAGCGTTTGTGTTAGATTTACAGTAATTCTCCAATGTCTTCAAGTCCCCTAGCTTCAATACTACGCAGAAAGTGTCAGATAATCTCATAATGATCCCTGTCTCTCGCACACAAACAGTGACATGCTCTGGAACCAAGTCTTCGTCATCTCTACGCTGTTTGCTTGGAGAATTCAAACATCTGACTCTGACATCGTAGGTTTCAGCCCTGTTTTGTTTCATTCTACTTGTAAGGTCAACACCCTACGTGCCGGTCTGCTGTGTGTTTGCCAGTAACACTATGGGTTTGGTTCTGTGTTATAAGCCCTTAAACAAATGAAGCTTAAGTTACACCTCAGACCATGGCAATAAAAGATATCCATCAGTGAACTGGTCTCATACTGTGTGTCAGAAAAAACCCAGTGTCTTCTTAATAGGGAGCATGTGTGACTAAGTGCAATGCATATGAATTGTGTTAAACCAGACAAGCATGTGGAACGTTTCCAAAAAGACAATCTAGTTTATTTTCATTCGGGATGAATTAAAAATTGACTCCGTTTCAGTTTGACTTTTGTTTTTAATGCAATTCGTATTTTTCCTAATTTTAACTTTTGCACAGTTAGCACCGTTTACTTTATTCTCAGAAATAAACAATTTACACATTACAAATTTGATGGTTTGACAGTTGACAGAACCCTAATAGGTCAACGCGACAGCCACAGCATTATGTTATAACAAAGGAAGTTACCCAACAATTGGCCGTAAATGAAAAGCACTTAATTTTTCCCAAGAATTTCTCCATGTGGACGCTGTGGACCAGAACCACCTTGACATCTGGCTTTGATTCCACATGGCCATCAGCGACCTACTGTGGATTTCCTGTCCCACAGCTGCCGTGTACGCTCGAACGTATTGCCAGCACAATTTCATGTTCTGGCCTCCTGTAATAAACACAGATGGTGCTAGATCACACCATGACTTCACAAAATAAGCCGTGGTGGCTATATGAAACGAAGTTTTAATGAACTGCAAGAAAAACGCAAGTGTTTTGACCACTAGAACAAAGTGGTTAGAGTTTAAAAGTTAAGTTCTAATGTTGATAGCAACCACTACTTTGTCCGTTCAGGCCTTTCTTAAAGAGACAGTACACCCAAAAATAAATATTCAGTCATACTCACATGCTCTGAAATGTGACTTTCAAACTGGTGTGACTTCATTTTGTTTAGAACTAAAAATTCTTATCCACACAATGAAAGTGAATTTTGTAAACTACTGTACCACTTTTCTAGCAGGCTATAATAAATACATTTGGGTATGTTTATTTTGGGGTGTTTTTTCTGTATAAAAACAAAACTTTGATATCACCTTTATATACACTCATAAAACATAAAAGTGAGTAAATGACCTAATGTATAGCTATGATGCGTTCTGATAATACTACTAAGATGTAATCTAAGTTGCTTACAAATTGAAGCTTTCTAGGTTTAAAGATGGCAGTAGTTATCTGTCTGTTTCAGCTCACCAGTATTTGTTTTCCAACTGTTGATTGGAGCGCAGCAGACCACAGTATTTCCAGGCCTTTTCGGCCAGCCGTGAATGATCCACATTCTTAGCGCATTCGTCATGCAGAATTTTAATTCCGGGCTTGCTTTCATCGAACATGTATGCAGCTCATGACTTTACGGACACACTCAACATGTTTCAGCTCCAAAATGGGAGGAAAATTTGAGATGAGACGAGGAAAAAAACGCACAAAATAAAGCACATTTGGCAGCTCTCACGCTTCTCACAGTGTGTGACCGATACCAATAAGAGTTGATCCCAATATACAAAAAGATCTTAAAACATATTTTTCCATTGCATCATTTTATTTTCCTAAACTATAAATACATGAAATTACAGTTGTGACAAGCTCAAGGCATTACAGACTGATCTTCCACAAGTTCCAGGCTCATTTACGCCGAGTACACAGTAAAAGGAAAATAAAGATCTTGTCATGTGGATACGTCATGGCTTACACTACTGGCTACTTAACTTGAATTAAAATCTGACTGAATTTATGACGTAAGCTAAATCATTTGCACATTTCTGCGTAAGAAAGCAATGCTTCCCTGATGTTATGAATGTCTCACCCACTTGGATCTGAAAACTCATTTCAGCGCAGTAGGAAACTCAAAAGTGGAAAACTATGAATTGGGGTTTGAGACAGTGCCTTCATAGTAATCGAAAGTGTTGAAATGTAAGTAAGGAGTGTGCTGAAGAAACAAGATGAAAACTGGTCTGCCATTCAAAGTTAAAATAATAAAGCAGTTTATAATACACCTTTCAGGTCTTCTAGACAGAATTTGGCATTAGCTGTCTCTTTTAACCCATCCCACTTTCCCACATACAGTCTCTATCTGACAAATGACCAAATCCCGAGGATAGAGTATCTACCGCACAAATACAATTACCCTTTTGTTCCTCAATGCTGCTGAAAACAGTCCTTTCCGGTCCGTTCTTCAAAGACGACAGTAATTGCTTCTCCCAGAAGAGAAATGATATCAGATTATTGTAATGCTTTTTCACTGTTATGAGGTAACCATCAAGAGAAAAATATCAGCCACTAACAGCTAATTTTCCAGAGGGATTTACAATACGGTTCAGTACGTGAATTGACACGTGTGGGACAGACTCTTGGTCCAGAACACTATGACATCACTTCCTGGCACTGCTCAAGTCAAGTAGCACCAACTGAATAAGATCATTGTCTATAATCTAGGAGGGTAATTTAACATGATTGAACTACTGAACAGCATAACAGGGTTATAAACAAAATCATACCATAGAATTAAGTGTAGGCCTATAACACCAGCTCTGAACCAGCTCCTTTTTAAAAGCTGCAATATGTCACTTTTTTGGTTAAAATTAAATGTAAATCCGCTAAGAAACATACTGTATCTTGTCTCAGTCCTTTCCGAAACCTTAAATGTTCAAATTTGGTGATTTTCAGAAAGTGGTGTAAAACTGTAAACGTTTTAAATGATTAAATACTATGTTGAAAAGCACTTTTAATACTTTTTATCGGTCGGATATTTGCAAAACCCATGACAAACGTAAAGGCTGAATAATATTAATTATGTATTACAAAAAGTAATCCGCTTTCCTGTAGCTTGCACATACCTATGTATAAATGTATAGGATAAAGAATGTAAGTCGCTTTGGATAAAAGCGTCTGCCAAATGCGTAAATGTAATGTAAGTACAACCCTGTCTATTATAGAATTAAAATCTTGCTGCTCGTTTTTAAAGCTCTCAATGCACAAGCCCCATCTTATCGTGCAGATCTTCTTACTCCTCTTTCATCCTCCAGATATTTAAGACCATCTGACTGGGATTTTTTAGTTGTCCCGCATTCACGTTTACAAACAAAGGATGATTGGGCTTTCTCAGTTGCCGCCCCCGTCTTTGGAACCAACTGCTACCTGCATCCGCCTTGCACCTCCTATTTTAGCTTTTAAAACAAGGTTGAAAACGTATCTTTATTCTCAGGCATTTCATTGATTTTACATATGTTTTTGCTTGTCCTATGTTTCTGTCCAGCACTTGCTGAGATAAATTTGCTAAATAAATAGATTTTACTAACTTACAAAAATCATGAAATATGGAGATACGAGGTTGGAGAAGGTAGCAGTGATATCATTTTTTTTAATAAATATTATTAGGTATTATATTAGGTATTCAAGATCTCCTAACCTTACCATGATTCATAACTTTAAGCCTGAAAATTTCTAATGTGGATTAGTTTAACATCCTTGCACTTAAACCATTGTAAACAAAAGTTACACAAAGTGCAATTTTATGTTTAGAACAGCGATGGCTATAAAGAGGCAAAAGTCTAAGACAGAGTCTTAAAATCTTGTTAGTGTCTGTGTCATTACTTTATCAAGTAAATGGCATTTAGTAAATGGCATTCAAACTTCTGCATTGCTCTATTTCTAATAAAGTAATGTTACACAAGACTTTCAATTCAACATGGCAACTTACATGAGACTTTAATAAGACTATATGGATGCTAACTTGCATGATTACTACTGTCAACTCCAAACATTTACACTGAGCCAAGGTCCCCTTTATAAAGTTTTTAAGATGTTACACAAATGTCTGCGGTTCCCATCAGGCCTGTTGACTTATACTGATGTGTTTACACAGAGTTACACAGAAAAGGAAAATGATTAACGTGTGTAGAGGTGTAGTGGCTATAATGCGCTCACTGGAAGAGGGCGATCATGCAAAACCATCCGCCTGATGATTTAAAGAAGCACTTCAGCCCATTGATGCTTAAAATCGTTCTGCCGGACAACAACCCGAGTTACTGTGTCAAACCCATGATTTGTATTCATAAAGGGAGAAATTGTCAAATATAGTTAATGAACTGTCTATGATTAACGATGAACTGTTGTTGTTTGTAAAAGATCAACAAAAAGTTTTTTAAAAAGTCTATTCGTGTTACACAGAAATAATAACCGCAAAGTGCTTTGGACAGATATAAGAGTGATCAAATACGGACATCATTTTTAGTGAACGGCTCCTTTAAGACACAGAAATAATAACTGTGGTTTTGAATATTACACAATGCAGCTATATTTCCATTATTATTATGTCCATGCATACTTAATATTGAATGCGTAATGAAACGCGCTATCAAGTTACTAAAATACAGTGTGTGTTACAGAGCGAACACTGAAAAGAACCAAGGCGAGAGAGATCAAGAGATAATGCAATTCTCAGCGATGGAATCCTTTTGATATTGAACTCCTTCAAAACACACGATGACACTAATCTCCCTCTTGTTTTACTCAACAGCATTTGCACTTCCAGTGATCAAGACACTGAAGAAAAAACAACAGATCTTCCCCTCTGGGTGACCCTGCGTGCCGTTCGGGCACTTCACTGCACACAGTGACCTCTGACCCCTATCTGACATCATCAACAGGAAGTGGTCAGAGCAGCTGGGACCGTCACTACGGCTACACGGGCAGCCTGTTTTTACAGTCTCGCTTATTTGTCTCTCCCCGGGAGGGGACAGACAGACGTCTGACCATCCGTCTCATCAATCATCAACAGTGAGGTGACGAGAGGGCGTCTGTCCCCGGAACGCACAATCACACCCAGTTCTGTCCAACTGTGTCCACAAATGAAACACTGATAGTGAGATTCAATATCAAAACAGATGAACAGGCACAATGATGATATTGTCAGGAAAAGCATTCGTTCGCTCCATTAATGTTGTTGTTGCCAATGGCTTCAATCTCCGTTTACAAACATCACTTAAATGCGGTCACAGCATATCATGTGGAAACAGCTCACAATTGCGGCTGTTTATTGCAAAAGATGATGCAGCTCTTTCCAGCACGGCAATTTGAGATTCGATTATCGCTGGATGAACACCAACAAACATTTTCAAGTGTAATAACAAAAACTAAAAACCGCAAAAGACCTAAACTTTAAAATTTACTCAAAATCTTGTCATTTCAACTCTGTATGAACACTCTTTCGTGTGCTGAACACAAAAAAAGATTTAAGAAAATGTTGGTCACGGAACAAAAGGCGGAAAAACGGATAAAGGACATTTGCACTAGGAATTCGGGTTTTGTGGATCGCTTTAGATTAATTTAAATTTTTCCGTCAAATAAACCTACAAGTGGTTTACCTACAGCAGTGGTGTTCAAACTTGTTTTGCTTAAGTACCCCTTTTTATGATTTTTTCAAGCCAAGTACCCCTTGACCAGACCGCAACATTTTGCATTAAATTACAGTGAAATGAGAGTCAGACAGTTATTATATCTGATGCCCCCAAGCAGGTTTATTGCTTATAAACATTTCTGTATGTAGCTTTACGCAACTATGTAAATCTCTTAAGTGTTAGGCATAACAGTTAAAGGTAAATCATTGTTTTTCAGTTCAGGAAAATCAACATTTCTTTAACATTTAACAGCAACCTCTCCTAACTTGCATTAAAAAAATAACTCTTATAAATTGAATGCATTTTAAATGTATGAATTAATTTTTTTTCCTAATTTCATATAACAATACTATTATCATAATTTATTGACTTATTGATTTTCATTATTTATTCCTAAATTTCAGTTTCTCTCAAGTACCCCCTGCAGTACCCCAAAGTACCCCTGGGGGAACGCGTACCCCCATTTGGGAACCACTGACCTACAGCATTGCTGAATATCAAGATAGATCAGAAAAACAATTTAACACAAAACTAGCTTCCCATATAAAAAAATGCTAAAATAGCTTAAATCTTTAAACTAAAATAATCTACAAAACAACTTTTTATGACTCAAACTTCCAGACTGTATAACAAATGGGCCTCAATGGTTTTTTTAAGACCTCTCTATATAAAGTAAAGGTTGGCCACACATACGCACTCTGTGCCAAAAAAAGCACTAAAGCCTGAGCATTCACAACATCTAAAAACAGTATTAACAGACGTCTCATTAAGCCCCACACTTATCTGCTCACAACAATATTTAGATATTCTCAGTGTTCACTATTTATCTCATTTTATTTCACATACTGATACTCAGATAAACTTGTGTTATGGTTACACTTATAAATAGTTTAGGTCAATCCAAACAGGGCACATATTTGATGGAAGGGCAAGCTCGTGGGAACCTTTTCCTCATGGTTATATCGCTCCTTTACAGGAAAGCTGTTTCTGCAGGGGTCTGACCACAGCGGCACATCTGTGGCGTCTCAGATTGGAACGTCACTAAAATAAAGGAATGGAGGGCCTGGTGTTCGAGCAGATGTACTACAGATGTGACTGAAATAAACCAGAAGAAGATATTTTCATGCTGAAACACTTCTTGCAATGGGATCCATTTTACTGATATACAGATTTTACTTTTAATTTAGAAATATTTTACCTAAATTTTACAACAGGGTGTCCTTTATACCGATTGTTCCTAATATGCAAACCATGAATGGCTTAATTCCCCAAATCATACCACCCAAATGCCCCCCTAATTTTGGCATAGACCACTTAAAACTTCCTAGCATCACTGGGACGTCCTACGCACCACATGATGAGCTTTATATATAATCTTTAATGTAAAGATAATCATGATTATCGTATAAGATCTAACCACTCAGACACTCGAAGCAAAGTTAAACTCTCAAAATCCTCTTCAAGTTCGTCTTTCAGAAACAATCGTACAGAGCAGACGTTTGGCATGTCTGGACATCCGCTGCTCTTCAGCACTAACGGCTTCCCATGTCAAAGAAAAACGTGTTCACGGGAAGCACTTTGCATATCAGAGGTGTTTTCAGAACAAAGTTCGAGTCCTGATTGACAACTCTAGGAAGCTTCTTTTCGAATGAAATGCTGATTGTATAAATGTAGACTTCCTGTCTTACTGTGTTGGATTGGGGTGGTCCACCCGAGACTTAAAGGCACCGGCGCAGGTTTTTGAAACAACCCAGGTCAACGGCCAGGAATCTCTCTTTCATAAAGAGGATTATTTAAACCCTCTTGAGACACCAGAACAAAAGGGAAAATAAAACAGCTACAGACTGCGAAGGACGGCTCAGCATCAAATAAGACACGGGGTATTGAAAGAGGGACACACAAAAGCATGGATGCGGAAATGGATGAATAACAGCTGTAGAGGTCAGAGGCGTATTTCATCACCTACCAAGCAACCCTGAGTGTTCAAAAAATATAATAGCTTTTTTCACTAAGCTACAGTGAAGTATAACGGCAACAAAGTTTAATACCTGGGGTTCAGGGTTTGTTCAAACAATTAATCGTGATTAATCATATCCAGAATAAAAGTTTGTGTCCATAATAAAATGTCTGTGTACTGTCCATATTCATTTTGCATTTATAAACACATACACATAAAATGTGTATAAAAATATATTTATCAATAACTTAAATTAAATATAAACGTGTATTCATTTTAAGGAAATACATCTTAATATGTCCTAAATATATATACATGTATGTGTTTATAAATACAAAACTAAAATGCACAGTACACAGACAAATATTATGTAAACACATATTAATCTGGATGAGATTAATAAAATAATATGTCGATGGGTCCCAAACCTAAATAACATCTAATAAAATATGTCCAAATTCTAAATGAAACCCATAAAAGAGGATAAAGCCTGTGTATTTATAGCCTCTCATTAGAAATACTGCAAAAATAGATCAAAGAAAGAGACATTTTCCGTGCTCCTGTTAAAGAGAGCTCTTCACATCTGTCAGTATCTTATCTGTCCTGTGATACTAACAGCTTTGAACACTGTCCCATTAGAGATATTCTGCTTGGGAAGCTGATAACTGCAAACCGGCCTCTGACACATCATAGTCTGGACCTAAAGACAACACAAACACGGCAAGACCTGGGAAAAAATCACCAGTTTTAATATGCTAGTTGCTTGCAATTTCAAAACGTCAGGGTATACAACAAACAAGATTAGTTTAAAAGTCACATAGAGTACAATAGACAAGTCGATTGTGACATCTTAGATTTACACTCGCCACAGAGACCTGCATGCCGCGCTGTCTGCCAGAATTAAAATCGAAAGGAAATAAATGAAAGATGGCAAAGGTGAATACGGGCGTCCGGTCTTCATGAATCACTGCTTGTCCAGTATGATTTCCTAAAGTGACGTGGACTTTGAGCTTGGACTTTTGACTTCTGGTTTGGCAGAAAAAGAAGTCCAGTGTTTTGGCTACATGCAAAAAAATCTAGAACGCAGTACCACCAAAACATAAGCCACGTCTATACTGTAACTCTCCGTACAGACCCCAGACCGACAACATAGAAATATGTCTTTGATCAATATTTATCCCATTTAAAAAGTAAAAATAACTCCCTTTTAATTACTAGTTACTTATACATATTCAATATTGTAATTAGATAAGTGTACAAATAACTTCAAAAAAGTACTGAATTACTTATTACTAATTACTTTCTATATCAACCTTGATTAGTTAAGTGATTCAAGGATAGACATGAAACGGCTTATTTAAATAATTCAATTCATTAATTATGTACATTAATTATTCTTATTAACTGACCAAAGTATATATATGTGAGAAGGATACATTAAAGTATACTCTTTAAAGCTAGACTTATAATTTTGATGTCATTTCCACAATTGAATATATTACCTTTTATTTAGTTCAATTACATGAGAAGTAACTGTACTTGAATTACAGAAAAAATCAAAGTAATCCTTTACTTTACTTTTTCAACTTTACTTTTTTGTCTTTGGTGTGTTGCAAGTTGCATGTATTAGTCCGTTGAATTGCAAAAATGAAAGTGTGGGAACAAAAGATGCATTCCTGCTAAATCGAATGCTCACCCAGACCTGCCTGAAACGCCTCGTGTAACCACCCGGCGAATGTACGTCATTTCATTACATGACTTGTCTTTGCACAGGTTAGGTGGGCATACCTGTAAATATCATGGTATCGTCACTGCCGCAGCCATGTAGCGAAGACACTGTGTGTTTCGTTGTGAAAATAAAGACTCAGCCAAAAGTTGCTGCTTAAAACGAAGGGTTACATTTTATTTACAACACTGTTCCAGAAAAGTACAATCCGAATGTTCAAGTATGTGCAGCACATTTCACCGACGATTGCTTCACAAACCTGGGAGAGATCCAGACAGGCTATGCACAAAAACTTTGGTTAAAAAGTGGGGCCATTCCAACCATTAAAATTTCGCTGGCTATGAGTATATTTTCAATATAAAAGACTTTGTTTCGGACTAACGTGAGTTGATTTTGTCGTGTGTTTGTAGTGCGTGTTGTCTCTTTGTGTGATCTGCAAATGCAGACAAAGACAACATAAGTCCTAATAATCAGTAATAATGTTCCAACTAGGGGCAACAAATGTCGTGTTTTAATGGGGTTTTTTTGTCTTAGTTGAGTGGCGACGAATCAAGAAGGGCCTGCTGTAATGCAAGCTTGTTTCTATCTCAAACAAACTCTGTATGATGTATATGGTTGTTTGTTTATAGTTTTTATAACCTCGTATATAAAAGGAAAAACAGTTATCTATAGTTTTTAACAACTTAACTTATTATATTTTTTTAAACCTTACCAATCCTTTACATCCTGCTCAAGTCGCGCTGGCAAAGTTGATGTATCGGCTTGATCATTTTCTGTATCAGATTAGGGCTCGATTGGATATAAAGAAATGCAGATGACATTTTATCACCTGTCAGTACAATTGCTTTGGAACCTGATTTTATAAATATGGTAAGCGGCGTTACATTTCCCTCACACGCTTGCAGAATTCGACCAATCACTACGCACTGGTTAACTGGCCAATCATAGCACACAGCATGTTTCACAGAGGCGGGGCAAAGAGGAGATATAACATGCACGGTGCGTGGAAAATGCAGCGTTTTTTAACCTTAAATTGTGTATACACATTACATTACATTACATCTAAAACAAACGATAATATTAGTTCTAGACGTGTCATTTGACCACCTTTAAATTACAGTAACTTATTCCACCCAACATTAAATACAATAATGGTTCTAGTTTGTAAAACATATATTTAGAAACATATATAACCAACATGCATTTTTCACATTATTTCTGATTATTGATCATCTTCCACACAGCAGATACAGACTCTCTGCATCAACCTGCAACTTTGACTATAGACGATTTCGCAAGAAGTGAACACTGGTCCAAAGCACTTCCGGTTTCAGTTTTATTAATTTATTTACTTACACCTCACACATATAATAAAAATGTCATGATATTCATTTAACATTTTGATTTGGTAAAAAAAATTCTGTTAGTTGTATTTTGTCCAAACATTGTGCAGAGTTAAAAAACTGAAACAGAAAGTTATTTTGGACCAGCGTTTGCTCAGCGTTGTTTGCATCATCCAAAGTTTGAACATTTTTTCAATGACTCAGTTATTGCAAAATATTGTAATATGCAACATTTCTATATATTGCGCAGATTCATTTTGATACTGTACTGTTCTTAAAAAACTAAATGACCAAAATACCCATTCTCTACTATCCACCACCCAACAAAGGGACAATGACCAAAAGTGGTCTTTGAACGTGTTAGCATTCAAATCTTTGAGAGTAATTTCGATTCGACTAAAGCCGATAAGGTTCTGCCAATCCCACTCGTGTCGAAAATTCATGTCAATCTGGATTTTGTGGGATTTGAGAGGGTTCACATTCAGTAATTGCTTATTTTAAGTAAACATTAACAATGAACAAATCAGTATATCACATACAGTAATCACAACATTAGATGAACTATTATATACTGTACATTTATCATCACTTCATGTGTCTCTGCAGAATCTGTCTGGTATGTTTTTTATAAGGACATATTTTGTGGTTTTGTGTTGCAGCCACATGCCCACAATGTAGTTAAAATGCACCACATGTGATGCTATGATATTGACTTATCACATTACTCATGAACTACAGTATATCATCAAGATATCAAATATCAATAACAAAACAAGTGTTGATCCTGTTTCACATCAGTTAAGGAGCTCAGATGATGACTGAGATCTTGCATTTATTGAGGTCCTTAAATGATGCACATCTGAATCGAATCTTTAATAAATCTATGATTCATCACATTAATTATTACTTTAAAGGTAATAATATGCAATAAATCTTTTCAGAAAAAGGATGTCAAATTTATTTTCAAATTGCAGCCATTAACGCCACATATTCTTCAAAATTTCTCAAGATGTTGTATCTTCTTGAAGACCGTGGATTCGCAGATAAACACACCGCAAACTATTTATATTAGGGGGGTGTATTCCAACACACAAAATCCTGGCAGGGATTCTTGCCAAATGCTTACAATTTAGGGGAAAGAGGTGATTTAGGCACTCGCATATTTGGCAGCAGGAGAGTCGGTTCCTGCAAAGTTCATCTTTCAGAATATTTCGGCATAAAATTTCTGCTAAATCTGAAGCACACATTCCTTGATAAATTTGATAATGGGTTGTGGTTTTCCTTGGAAATGCATGTTTAATGTAAACAACATGAGTCAAAATCTAGCAGCCTATTCATTTAGAAGAGAAGAAAAACAACACAGTCGGCCACAGGAGAGAAGATGAGTTCTCCACATTAAATGAGAAACAAAAAACTGTCTTCCCTCAGCTCCTCACACTTTTTTCTCTCTCCTACACTTTCTCTTCTTCTAAAGTATACACAGAAAATGCTGAATATTTTTTACATCTGTTGTAACTAAAAGTTCAAACAGGCTGCTAATCCCCAGTGACTCAGATTTCACGAGAAGGCAAGTCACATACTTCACAACATACTTCATACTGTTGGCACTGAGGGTTTGGCACTATGACCATCGGAGTTACCCTCCTTTTTTATCCAATGGTCTTTCACATCAAAGTTTTGATGTATTTAGACTTCTCCCTCCGAACCATGAAATAGAAACATTAGGCAAGCCCATATTCATCGGTCTCAAAGCATGTCCTATTGCATAATTCGACTAAAATGGCTCACCATTTCCTAATTTAAAACATGAACAAACCATCCCTGAGACTTTATTTACTCGTTGTTCAGGCAGATCAGAGCCCATCATTTTTACAGTAGCCTTCTCCTGATCCCAAAAGCTCTGACGACCACCATCTGGCCTGCGTGTGTCCATCCACCCTTGACAAAGCACTGTCAGTTCTGATGAAGGGGGAAACCCCGATGTGGATGTCAGAGTAGGGACCACCTCTCCCTCTCACACCCCAACAATCACAGTCAAAAAAAACCATGTCAAAGTGGGTGTGTGCCGCAGCACCACCTGATCGGCAGCTGAAGGTCGGGATTGTAGTATGTGAGGATGGTGACCTTCACAACCAGCATTTGAAAGACTTTGGACTTGCAGGGGTCCTCTTATAGCAGAGCCTTGCATTTAGTGATAATGAGCTGTTTGGGTGGACAGGATTGTACCTCCTGTCGGTTTATTGTAGGAAAAACGTGGGCTTTTCCATTTCAAGTCTTTCATGTGGCCCTATGTGCCACATATTTAAAATTTTAATGTGCCTCCAGGCTGTTTTTCTCTAATGAAAATGCATAGCACCAGCAATGTATGATATCTATCTTATACCTTACAAAAAATACTGAGGTAGTGCCATGGTACTTTGATTTAAGGCATTCCCAAAATACTTTAAAAATATCTATATAAATACTAAGGTCACAAAGTAAATGGAAAAGTCGTGCGTTCTGATTAAAGTTCATTATAAAAAAGCTTAAACTGGGTATTATGTCATCTTCGTGATAACCATCTTATTGTTCTCACACAAATAGCGGTTTTACGCAAATCAAATGCAAGTTTGACTTGAGGTACCTGTGTCTGCTCGCCGCTCTCGCCCCGTTTAAAGACTGCGAATGAGTCTGCGTCTGCGCCCCCGCGTACAGGTTATACCGCTGAGGATACGAGGCGCTCCAAACATCTCCAGAGAAAAGCAGCAGCACCATCAATATAAAGGGAACCGCTCCATCCATCACAGCGCGCGTCGATCTGAAACTATGTTGACTTGATAAACACTCTTTAATCCAGAAAAACAGCAGTTTCACAGTCGCTAGAGGAGCTTGTTAACACTCCCAAAAGTTCGTACTATCGATCCATTACGCGCGTCCTGAGCGTCGCGTCCAAAACTATCGGATAAATCTCTCGAGTCGACGCGTAACGGCCTGATAAAACAACCTAAACTCCCGCTATCCTTCTTCTCAATGGTCTGTAATATTTGTCGGTACATCCAAACATAGCAATCCGTAGGCTTCCTGAAGTCTGGAGGAGTTTTCTTGGAAAGGAGAGATGCAGCGCGTTTGGAGTGAGGGGAGCCAGTGCGCTCTGACGCACACCACCGTCCCCAACATCCTCTCCCTCCCCTCCGACAGCTCTTAAAACCCTCCCTCCACCGCACAAGCGACACCATATCACCAACATCTATGCTTAAAAACACCACGTATGTGATTCCTATAGGAGTCATTCTGTTGCTTTCCTCTATTTATTAGTCAATATAACAAAAAACAACATTACTGTAAAATATCTTGAACTAATCCATTAATTCAATATTTTTAGAGAAAAGTTTATAGGGATGTCCCAAGGTACATGAAAGACAACATTGTTTTAATTATTTAATACAATAGTTAAAAATAATTTAATTATTTTAGTAATTTAACTTTTAGTAAGTGATTTTAAAATTTCTTCCACATCTGTCTGACGACAAAATATGACAAATTGGGTTGCTGAAGATTTAAAAGGGTTAAATTTTGCTGAATTAGATAAAGTCTTGATGTTCTAACACAGTCTGTATAGATTTTACATCTTAACAAAAGGTGACTGCATTTATTGTTTTTATTCACATTCTTTCTTAGTAGACCATTTCAAAAGCAGTGCTTTAAAATAAATGTTAGCCAACTGTGTGCTATTTTTAAAAATAGAAATGGCCCCTGTTTTAACACAAATCTCAGATGAATGTTTCTCATGGTTTATCTCAAAACCATCCATCTTTTACACTCCTTTGAAGCCCTACAGCTGTGAAAAACTATTTCTTACACCGTCCAAAAGGGGGGCGGATTTGGGGGTGTGTGGAGAAAATAGCCAAGCAGCCTGCTGCTCTTCAATGGAGGAATGTAAACCAAACATCTGTGGTTTTGAAGACAATAGTAAACTCCGTTCAGAATAAGAAAATAAAATAAACTCACATATTACTGTTTTTAGCTCTCAGTCTGTGCGTGATAGAGAGAGTGTGAGAGAGAGAGCGAGAGAGCGGCAGTAAGAAAAAAAATTCTAAAGTCAATGACAGGTTGCTGGGACGGCACAAGTAGGAGATGTGAGAACTATTTCAATAATGTCATGCAAAGCTCTTCTCCATTCCACCACAACCACCTGTATAACTGCCCCGAGCTGACCTCAGGCACCGACAGACCCCCAACGTGCCTAATTTACCACCTCCAAGCCCAGTCATGCATGTTGAGGCAAGAATTCACGACAGAGAGGTTTATTTGAGATTACATAGCTATACGTAAAAGATATTCACAGACCAAGCGCGTGACAAGCAGAGCTAATGGGTGTGTTCTTAGTGGACAAATAAACCACTTATGAAATCCTGACAGTCTGACATCCGTTTCGGCTCAGACCCACAGTCAATCTTTTGTGCTAGTCTGTCAGAGTAATTCGTCGAGCTTCTCACTAATAAAAAAAGGCCCGTTGTGCCCTAGGCCGGGGAGTTGCTGCGTGGCAGAGGGTCTTTGATGTTAAGGGTTACTGTGTGTCAATAAGGACAGGAGAAGATGATGATAAAGTCGGTAAATGAAGGGGATCTGGAGAGATTGCGTGTGGTGGTAGCGCACAGTTAAAGACTATAATCATTAAACCAAAACACATGTTGCTTAAAGGGCAAAATTATTCTGGCTGAGTTTTTATTTTCCCAATAAACATGCACAATTGCATGGCTGTTCAATTAAAAACAAACGCTGTCTCGATAAGAACACTAGCCTATCTCCAAAACAAAGTGTGCACCATTCCTTAAGTTTATGAAGTCTAATTTAGATATTCTTAGGTAAATAGATATTCAACTGATGCATAGGAAAGTCTAAATCAGCCAACTGGTCAGAAACCATGATTTTTATTTAAAGGTGGTTTTAAATGCTTTCTTCTATGCCAGTTGAATCACTTTGGAGGGACCACAAAACAGTAATTCTTCATGTCTATTTAGAAATACTAGTGACATGAAAATGACTGCACATCGAAATGTTAGTATTTCAATTGTATTAAAGGTGCTGTGTGTAATTTTGTGGAGGATCTATTGACACGAACATAGAGTTGCTTTATTCCCTTCATGAATCATCCATCACCCTGCAGAAACTAATATTACAATTCTTGGAAATCACTCAGTGTATTATGCAGAAGTCTGCATGGAAACTGTATCTTGTGTGTGTGGGGTTGCCACACCACAACATCACCATGGCAACACCCCTCAAGAAGATCTGTAAGGCCAAAATACAAAACATATCATCAGTGGAATCAGCCATTTTTGGGTGGAGATGTGAAACTGATTTCTCAGAACATTCTAAAAAGATAAGATGCTTACAATGTAAAAAAAATACAATTGTCAGAATTTCCTTACTCTCTTGACATTTCGAACTTATAGAACACAAAAGAAGATATTGTGAAGAATGTTGGTAACCAAAAACTGTTGGTCCCTGTCGACTTGTATGGACACAAAATCAATGCAAGTCAATGGGGACCAACAGTTTTCCGTCACCACCGTTCTTCAAAACTTCTTATTTTGTGTTTTTATCCAACGGCTTAAGTCTTTAAAAGTTTACATCTTGTAAATTTGGGTGACGTAACAATAGTTACAGTCGCAACTTTTAATGACCAAACATTTGAAGGGGCAGCTCCATTTATTCACTCCCTTCTGAACTTTTTAAACACTGATAAAACCTTTAAAAAACACTTCCTTTCAAACTCCCGCAACAGAAAAACACGGACAAAACCTCAAAAGACAGCAGCATCAACAAATCACATTATCTGTCGACTGGAGTCTAGAATCACACGCAAGAATCTTCAAGAGCAGCTGAGAATGCTACAGGAGCTTCAGATTCAGACTCCAAACCTCCAGCCATGTGCTTGCTTGCTCTTTTTATCCCTCTCTATTCAGGTTGTGGATCTGTAAATATAAAATAAAGGCCCACCCATGCATTGTAATTAAAGGTTGTTTTATAGATGTGCCTCTGAGATTGGGCCACACATTTGATAGTGTGCCACCTCCACAAGGGCTGGGCAGGTAAACAAAGCATGACAAGTTTGGAAACGGTCTAACAGCCGATTATAGAGCACAAACTACAGACAATTACCAACTTTGCAGTGAATATCGCTGGTGTCCCTCCAAAACCTTGGATGTCTAAATTCACTGTTTCTCAGGAAATGGAAAAACACTGTACCTTTTAAATGACTCAACACTGTATGGTCAAAGTTGACTTTTTAATGGTAAGATATTTTGCAAAACCCATTGAAAAAGTGTTGACTGATAACAATGATTAATGGAAAAAAAAACAGTAATTACGAAAATTTGAGATTTGAGAAGTTTAAGAAGGACAAAAGCGATATGTTGAACAAAAGTATCAGCATTTAGTTTATTTTCTATTAATACATTATTATTCATTGAAAATAATTAACATATCATTCAGTACTCACACTTATTGTTGTTATGTGCAGTGTTTTGTCAAATACAATTATGGCTTCTGAGAAATCGAACACAGTCAGGGAAGACAGAGAGTTTTACGACTTCCAAACACAGGTTTGAACCCCACATGTTGCTTTAACCTGCGATTTTCCCAAAAGACTTCCGTACTCCAATTACAGGGAAGTGTCTTCACCCTCCGGGCCCTGTGATGAAACTCACGGAGGGCCGGACACCACGACCTCTCGGTCACAGGTCGCCTGTTCATGCCAGACAAAGAGCGAATGGCTAAAATTACACGTTCCTTGTAAGCACCTACAAAATTGCTGACATCCATCTTTTACCACTCACAAATGTTCGACTTCAAAACATGTTCGCTCGTGGCGAAAACAATTATACTTTTAAGCTATCTTTGGCGCTTTACATCCCACATATAAACCACTTTCACTGAATTCGATGACTAGATTTCTGTCCAGTTCCCAGAATTTTTCAGAACTTGCTTTTCCAGGTAACAATGATCTGGAATATTAATCCTAGACAATCTACATTTTCCTCAGAGTACACTTTACCCGAGAGCAATTTTGTGTTACGTGATCACAGGACTGTAATATATGGGATTTCTGCTTCTAGGATTCAGAGACCACATTGAGCCTTGTGTTATAGCTGGTGTGCAATGTTCCTCTAATTGTCACGTAGGTGTAAATATCATACTGCAAAACAAAGCATGCTCATCCACTTGATGGCCAACAGATGTTTTGAATTATAACAGAACTTCTTGGTTGACAAGATGGAAAATGGAAGCAATTGTAATATTGAAAACAGTTCAACATTTCATAGGTACTGTTACCCCTACGGAGGTGTTGGCTGCTGCATATATGTGACTGAAGATGGATTTTTGTGCCAAAAATGTACTGCTATCTTAGTTTCTAGTGCGCGCGTGTTGCGGTTGGGGCCCTAATAACGAAACAACATGCTAACTGCAAAAATCGAATAAAAACACAAAAGCCTTTGATGCCGGCTCTGCAATTCCCATTCTCAGTGACGGTTGCTCTACCATGTCCACCACGTTACCACAAAGTAATGGGACCGTAGTTGCACGTTCCAAAAACTAAAACAAATATAGTTAATCAATCCAACGTGACAAGCTAGACCAGATGCAAAATACTACTTTGGTCCATCGCATATTAAGGCTACCCCCTTGTTATTGTAGGAGCGCTGACAACACATATGAATTTCAGCACAGCAGTTTGCTACGGCACAGGGTTTAAATTATTTAACTTAAAAGCGCGTGTCAGATTCGGTGGTGCGTTGTGAGAAGTAGGGCAGAGAATTTATGGAGCCGTTATTCGTAGGTCTCTCACCTGCTACCCTTCACAAGCCTTCAGGGATATGCAGATGGGTTAACAACGTAATGGCAGGGAAAGGAAATTCATTACATTCTTCGACATGTTACTCTCAATGGACGTTTCATTAAACCAAGACTTCACTTTTTTAGTTTAGGGCCTCTCTATACCATAGACTCATGTTGGGCCTTTCTATTAAAGGAATAGCGCACTTAATATGTACAATTTGTCATTATTTATTTACTCATGTCATTCTGATCCTGTATGTGGTTGTATTTACTGTGGAACATAAAATACATTTTTGGAAGAATTGTTATGGAGCTCTTGCCATATTTTGACCACTACACCACAGAGAAAACTGATGCACGATAAAATCCGCTATTCCACTTTATTGCAAATCTTGTAAAATATGACAAGTGGATCACAATAATTTGGTGTTTTGGCATGAGTTGTGTATCAATTTTTCAGTGTCTGAGTAAAATCTTCATTTTGAGTTTAGATGATGCTGGAAAGTAAATAATGACAAATATTTATATAACAGGGTCTCACAATAAATGTTTTAAAAAGTGTGTTCCTCATTCAAACATACTCCTCTTTGCTTGCACTTTAAATCCAAATGTAAATGCTTGTGCCAAACATTGAACATCATTCTATACTGAACACACAGACATTACCAACACAACCTCAACTTCATTTCAGAAAGAATCAGCGTAGCTCAGGGTCTAAACATTTTAAGATTGAACTTCACATCAGTTAATTCACCTAAATAAAAGTTTAAAGCTAAACATTCAACACTGCACCAAAAAAACAAACCCAACATACTAAACGAATAGTTTTACAGTTAACACAAACAGAAAAATAGAACGGAACGTACAAAAAGAAAAAGAAATGGAAAAACAAGTGTGAAGATGTACAGATTTTGTAAACAGAATGTCAGTAAAATATGACAACTGAATATTTTACAAAAATTGTAAACATATTGGTGTGATGTTATCCGGTTAATAAAAACCTGTGAAATACCATTAAATCCCACTGGAGTAAGACCCCAAAACAATACATCAAGGAATGATGGTGATGGTTATTTCATGATTCTATAAGAAACCATAACAATTATTGTTTCTTCAGCTGGGAACTTCAAACTAATCTCTTGATAATGACAAATAACTTTAGATTAAATATCACTAACTTTCAAATCCAGTGATGATGTTGTATTGTAGGGTAGGCCTATGGATAAAGCACGTTGTTAGATACCGACCAGCTGCAATTTACGCAGTCTTGTTAACAGTTTCAATGAACGCTGCGCAGACGTGAGTATATTTATATTTAACGTGGTTTTTTTTTAACAAGGTCGAGTGGTGGTACAGAGAAAATACCCGCTGAACCTTTAAGAAACGCCAACAAAGAAGTTATTTGCCGATGTTTATCTAGAATAGGTACGTTTATTCAATTGCATGAGGCGATCAGCGTAAACATCAAAATACCGCGAGAGCGAATCTACGCCGTAGATCTTGCTTCGCTCTCGCGGTACTTTATCGCCCAACGCCGATCGATCCGCGCAGCCGCGCAACCGGTCGAATACGAAATGTTAATAAAGCATTTTAACTACACAATCATGTTAGTTTACTCGTGTTGTTTATGTGTTTAGGACGTGGACAATACGATGACTTGTTTGAATTAACTTTCAACTAAAATATCGTTTAAACACACGTTATGAAAAAAGCATACATAGCCAACATGACACAAAAACAGACCATTTTACTGTAGCCTAATGTGATAGGTGTATTTTTTAAGCATAATAATGAAGTAGCTTATTTATGGGGTGTGTTAAATCCTAAAATTGGATTCCACTGCGATGTAAACATTTCATCGTTTAATTATTTTATGTAAACAGTAAACACCCCATGTCATCTGTTTGTTTTGCCGATATCAGGTAGCTTAAATTAAATCAGACGAAGATGTGATCTGGATCAAGATAAATACACGAAAGCATAAAGGGTCTCTTGACAGTGCATACCATGGCATTTTTTAATAAAAGCTTTATATGCCCGCTTCAGAGGACCACAGCTGGAGCTCTGGAGGCAGTGCTGTTTTATTGGACATCTCTTAGCATGCTTCAACACGCTATAGTTCTCTGACCAGGCCTGCGTTCAACACGACACACTTTCTGCCGTGCGGTAACAGTAATATGCTGAAGCAGCTTGCTTTTTGAACTTTAACATTCTTGCCGTGCAGTAGGTGGCCCTCATACTTCTCTGGGTTTGTAGAAGCACAGTGTGAGAAGGAATAAATGAAAACACAAAGCAATAACCTCTAACTCTTAAACAAACAAAGCCGTCCTAAAAAGTCTCACTTCAAAGTGAAGCATAGTAGTTTTCACCATGTACATTTCAGCTCATGCGTCTTTCTTTCAAAATGTGTGTGTATTGCAATTTGTGACACCGTTATGTGGTTTTGATTATTTAGATGTGTAGATGCATCATTGCTCTAATACCTAAAAAGCAATTTGCCAAAGAGGTAGACAGTAAAATTAATCCAATCTGTTCATATCTAATTTGATCCCCATTTTTTCATTTTGTGAATTGCTTGATGGATTCATTGTGCAGTTTTTATGGTTTGCATTTATTTCTTTAGCACTTTTCACGATTTAGCATTGTTGCAAAGCAGCTGTCGAACACATTGTGTTCATTATATAGCAATAAGTTATAATAAATCACAAAAATCATAAACTACATGGTATTATTTTGAATCTTCAATGACATTTGCATGCCCCTGAAATCAAATTCAGGCTTTTATGAAACGTGTGTTTGGATAAAGATGACCTACACGCTGCTCCTTCGAGTCTGTGATTAATTACAGGATGTATTTCCAAGGTAATAGATTACTAGAGCAAACAAGCAAACACGGCAGCCATGGCCGGATACCAGAACAGAACCAGAACATGTTTCTTGGCCTGACCCAACAGAGCCGTCCAAAGAGAGATGATAGGGAATTAACAAAACAAGCACCTTCTCTGTTTTTTCACTATCCAGAATAACCACAAACAAGTACTTCCTGCTGGTTGCCTATACGCTGGAGGGGGTCGTGTTCCAACTCAACGAGTTTCAACAAAACGAGAGTAACAGACCTGTGTCCTCCTGGGAACTTTCTATGTTGAGCAATCTGCATTCTGCTACAACAGGACCATAGCTGATGTTATTGCAATATCAGATGACGCAGAAACTCACCAAATATCTGGATCTCTTAGATCTCTGCTGTCTGTAGGGTTTTTATCTATTTCAACCACCTGGTCTGCAAGTGGAGTGAGTTATGATTTTTTGGACTTTAACAACAGTCCCTTGGTATTTAAAAGGGACGGGAAAACATCGCTCCTAATGGCCTGTGCCTCGATTAAACTAAAATATAGGCACGAGACGTTCCACCTGACAGTCTCTTGAAGTTTATGGTCAGCCTAACTCACTAAAACTGGTTTATTGAGCGAAAGCACTCCTCGTGTCATTGATGTCCGTTTCGCTTATTGAATACCATTCGTTTTGACAAATGCATGAGGTTTATCATAGAAAAACGCAACACATGCATAGATTTCATTTGTCGTATGACCATATAGGAGTGCGTAATGTTTTCCAGCTGCGTTCGGCTGTGGGGCAGAGCTGCGTAATGGCCATGTTGGTCGGTCTGGTGGTTTTCCCTCTGGTAAGAGTTGTGGTCCTGTGGGATATCGAACAAAGACGTGGGATATAGTTCAATATAAAAGTTTCTTTTTGTTTTGTTTGATGTTAAAGGATGACAAATGGTGTTCTCTAAAGATTTGAATGGCATTTGAGAGGAACAACAACTTAAAAGTACATTTTGTCATGCTTCTAAATGAATTGTGCGTGTGCTGTCACGATATACAGCACGATATATTCTTGTTTTTCTATTGCAAAACATTCCATTCTCAGTCCTATAGAGATCAAATTTGTACTCTCTGAACTTTTGGGGAAAAAAAATATATTGGCTTTCAAAAATGACTGACAATGCTGGGTGTTGGGGTGGTTTTTAGGATGGTGCTATGTGGTTTCTACATTGGTTGTACACCAAAGTTTATTACTGTTGGTTGGAGGATTGTTCAAATATCTAACTTTAACCAAGAAAACATTCCCAAATTATACACAGGACTAAACAAGTCATGTGTTATCCTGACCATCGCAGTATGCCAATGCTCCAATCTTCAGAAGCAGTCAATGATCCAGCAAAGCCGCCGAAAGCTTTGAACACTTAAGAGTAACCATATTAAAATCCACACAGCAAAAACATTGTCAAGCATAAATTACTGTGTAAAATATACCAAGGATGACTCTTTTATACAGACTGTTGATGTATAAACGTTATTTATCAGTGCTTTCTAAATCTGTAAGCTGATCTTTATTAAATAAATACATTTATAGCTTGCGATTAAGAGTCTCATTTGCTGACACTGCAGTTTATGTCAGATTGACTTCACAAGCATGCGCTTCCATCTCCCTCTGTCTGTGGCTGCTTTGCCTCCTGACCGACTCCAAGGGTCCTTTCTGATTTGTGCCTGGGAGAGAGACAGTTTAATAGGCAAAGAGTAAAGAAAGCAAGAAGCTTGGAAGAAAGCTTTTCTTTGTGTTTAAGAGAGCATTTGGCCTCGATGATTCTCCACCTACCTCCTCCCTGCCTCCTCTGCAGCTCGGCTCCTGACCGCAGGGTCTGCAGGGACAACAGCGCTGTAATTCCATACAAGTCAAACATACTCAACTTCTGTTTCCATTTTGAGGCAAAGGTAAAGGCGTCCCTCCCCCATGAAGAAAGGCTTTATTTGACAAGCATCTCTCTTTGTAAGGGGCACCGGACTCAAGCGTACGTGTTTGTGTCTTTTCAGTGGTTCATTGGTAATCCCACGCAGGGGCGGCATTGCAAATGTCAGCAAAGGTGTTATTCATTCAAGAACGTTTGAGGGGGTGAGCTATCAGGTGAAGCTCACGGAAACCTGTAAAGATTTGGTCCTTGTCACAGGAAAACACATTTTTTTTGTGTGTAATGTAACTTGTAGGTTGTAACGCCAGTTGTAGGTCATTTGAGGTTTTTCGGAACAATTATTTATGACAAAAATAAATGTCCTAGTTACAGTATTTTTTTTGTAGTTCTCAAGACTGCTGTTAATTCTCATCAATTAATTGAATACAATGTTAGACAAAAAAGCTTTTTTGTTTATATGGAAAAACATTATTTACTTTTCTTTTGATTTGCATGTAAAATGTAACCCATTCATGTTACTGATAGGATTTGAGTTTTTATCACCGTCCCCTTGTAAGCATCTACGGTTAGTTTCCATTGGTCCACCTTAAGCACTGCAGGAGGCCGTTGGCGTTCCTCTGCCAAACTTGTGTCAAATAGCTCAGGGAACTGTTGTCATTCGCAACGAAAACTGTCCGCACAAAATCAATCATTGGCCGCCAGCATGCGGTTAATTACAGGTCCACATACCGCAGTCCTGACAAAATGCACATAGAGAGGTCTGAACCCATTACACTGCTCCCAAGCCACTCCAAAATCCAGTCTCCATGTTTAAATAAACGTTCAGTGTTTTTGCATTTACTCACCAGTTAAGAGTTTGTTGCTGTTCTTGTCTTCGTAGAAGACTGTATAGCTTTTAAATCCGATCGTCCGCTATGTCTGGGGATGGTGTGTTGGGAAGGATTTGACCAACATAACGGCTCAAGGCAACAACATTTGGCTAAACTACACTGATATCACATCAAATTTAATTCTCATTAAAAACGTCCAAAAATAGGCTACATGACAACTGTGAAAGAGCCGTTGGCATCAATATTCTCCTAAAAGAGGCTCTATTCATCACCAGTTTGTGCAGTTCACTGTGTCATGATGTGGTTGTTAATAAATTCTAAATAGTCAGCGTTTGTTAGGCTGTCACGGAGGGGTTAGACATCATTCCTGTGGCAAGCCGATGAGAGGTCATGGCTCAGATGGAATGGCTATTTAAAGATGATTTAAAGACTATTTGATGAGGCTAACCCAAGGACTTTTGTAGCAAACAAAAAAAATGCATCAACACTTTATAAGACTATTTTCCACCCATTTCTGCCTGAGCTACAGCATACCTTAAAAATGACATTTGCCCATATTATCTAAAGAAGCCTGAACAGAAATGGAAGTATATGTTGTATATTTGACACCTCCTACCATTGGTTGTCCTAAAATAAGTTTTGAATGTTTTTTAACTTTTTTAATGGTTCACTTGCATGTCATAATGTAACTTGTTATATTCAATTGTGTAACGCTCTGTGTGCTTTTTCTGGGAAACACATATGCTTAAAATCGTCTCATAACATGAAATAATGCAAACATTATGTTAAAGGGGCCATAAAGCCGCTGGAAAATGTAACCAATATCTATGTTTGGTTCATCAATCTATCAGCAGGTTTTCTCAGTCGGCACAGTGTACCCCCAGCTGAATGTAAACAAGCCGTTCTGCTACTCAAAAAAGTCCAGAAACTAACTTAGACTCGTAGCATTAGCCCGCAATTTGTCCAAATCATACAGCACTTAAGAGATAAAGCATTGGGCATTTTAACCAAATATTCAGTACAGTGCTCTTTAAAGTTAACAAATGATGTCACTATTTAGATACAATGACAAGTAAAAATAAAATACATAGAAATACTTACCTTTAAACAATTTTACTTACTTAAATGCTTACTAGTGCAGAATGCAGCAAAAAAAACAATTTTTTGCAATTTACTATACCGTGGAGACAGACAGACCTGGGCTAGAACTCGAAAGCTGTCATCTAAATTGCTACTGTACTCATTTTACCACATGAGGTAGGCGAGAACGGGATGATTAAAATTACAAACCCATTTTCTTCACCTATAGAGTCCCCTGCCACACCTCTGAAAGCTAACAAACTCAGATCATCTGTTAGCAGTTAGGCTGCTCACCTTGAGGTGAAGAATAGGCGTAAGACTAAACATTGAAGAAAAAAATATACAGTTCCATCTCACAGTTTCAAAAGTGTTTAAAGAACTGTAGCATAAAGGTCTTTACTAATGGTACTGTGGGTCACATCATTACAACTGAGCAATGCTAGACTTGGGATGGGCTGTGGTAGATTTCAACTGCAGATGGATGGACTTATGACTGGAAACAATGAAAACCATTCATGAATAATTGTTGATACCATGTAAATATAAGACATAATCATACCATAATTAATTCAGCACCCAAATAAAATTTTGTCTTCAGAGTCTCAATGGTAGCTAAAAATATTAAATATTAAATATTGTTATTGTGAATACCATTGGCCACAATAATCTTGTAGTGAATGTTAGATATCTCGACTGCCCTAATAATTATTTTAGCTACATTAATATGAACATTAATTAACACTAGTACATGCATCACATATGAAACAAATAGCAACATGGTATTTAAAACAGTTTAAGATGGAGACTATCATTTCACAACAAAGGTCAATTTATCAAAAATATCGAATTCCAATCTTCCAATCCAACATGTTTCTTGCTATTAACTTATACCAAATTAAAAAGCAAATAACAAAATAATAGATAATCAATACAGTTACAAACTGCATACACACCAGAAAGCTTGAAATAAAAGACAAATTAATGGATATAAACAGCGTAAGTTTCCCCTGTTTGCAGAGAGAACACTAAACTGCGCTCATTAGATAAGAAGAACTGCTGTTAAAGAGATATTTAGTAATGCGGAGACCACACTGAACAGTTTCCACGCACACAGGTCTGGAAACCAGATTCTCAAAGCTTCCGGCCCTCAGTCAGACTCGACGTTAATAATGCACTCGCCTGTTTGATCCCAGCACAGGGTAGAAGCTAACAAAAAGCTGTGCTCATGGGGAGCCAATCTTAATTACAAACACACGGAGCCGCATTCAGTAACATCCCCCTTTAGCTACCTCCCCAAAAAAATTCGGTTGGGTCGGTTGGCAGGTGATTGTAAAGTAATTACTGTATGTTTAAGACAAATCGTGGCTCTTCCTCTCTGCCCCTCATTTTCGGAGGAATGGGGAAGAGATCTGGCAACCAAGCCTGTTTCGCATCGAGTCACATGATCTTCAGACCTGAAAAGAGGCTTTGTCGACATCCTTCAGCGTTAAAGCAGATGTTTGGCTTGGGTTGAGAGTGGCAAAGTCGTACAGTGGGAAAACCGAGGCAGGAATGCGGGGTACAGCGAACGGCTGTTTAATTCACAGACACCCAAAGTAGAATGTCGAACAGAGATCTCCTCAAGATAAGTTTTGTTAGCACAAAACGTTTCCGTGAATCTTACGTTGGGTTTTGAGAAGGTCCGATGAACCTGGCTTCTTTTTAACCTCCGCCGCCTTAAAGCATACCGTCTTCCTGAGCTTTTTTCCATTTAGGCTAAAATAAGAGCCCTGGCCGTAATCTAGAACAAAACCTTATCTGGTTTTATCAGCTAGTTTGGGAATGTGCCAAGACGTGGCGCACACACCTCCGAAGGCTTTCCATTGAAGGCACCTCGGGGCTATTATTGGTTCCAGATGTGGTTTCCGCTGCGTTGTGAAAACAAGTCTGCTAACGCGGGCCTTGATCTCGCCGCTCCAAAATCAGTGATGTGTGTCATGGCAGAGACAAAACGTGCCCTAAGTAGACAAGAGAAGATACGTTTAAGAAAAGTGCACGTTCACAAGACGTCAGAATACATCCAAGAACGGAGCGGTTTAGAATGAAATACTTTATTCACATTCATTGATTTGGCAGACACTTTATCCAAAGCAACTGAGAATACATTCAACGTTGCAGCTACAATACTTACGGTCAGGGATTTCGTAAGTATGTGCAATAATAAAAGTGATTCTTACCTTTGCGATACCCACCAAAAAGCCATAACTACACGCCAGCCTGGAAACATGAGGTATTGTGCTTGCATGAAATTCTTCCCTTGCTTAAAGTGTATCCACCCTCATAACAAGTAAATTCATGCATGCTAACTATTTAATACTTGGAATTGAGATATATCCGACACTATATATTTTGTTCTTCAGTCCAGTTTCAGTCCAGTGCAGCAGTGGAATTGTGTTTCACAGCACTAATGTAATCTCCTTTTATTCTTCGTGGTGTCACACTTAATTGATTCAGGATGTTGCTTGATTGTTACCTTAGACGTTTTTTCTGCATAAAGAGAAATTGTCTGTACTTATGAAGGACTGATGGCACAGAGACAGACATTATTAGTTTTGAGTTAGTTAAACATCGCTGTCATTATATGGTTTAGTATGTTTCTATGACCCCCGACAGGTATATTTTGTGACACCAAATTGGCTGACTTTACGTTATACCACTTTTGACACGGATACTTATCACAAAAAAATTGACATGAGTCAAAAATGAGTCAAATTATTTTCTTGTTTAAGAAGAAAGAAAAGACGATTGTGACACAACGT
The DNA here is from genome assembly GCA_008369825.1 of Triplophysa tibetana. Classification (NCBI taxonomy): domain Eukaryota; kingdom Metazoa; phylum Chordata; class Actinopteri; order Cypriniformes; family Nemacheilidae; genus Triplophysa; species Triplophysa tibetana. Next base: position 2,421,070 of record CM017907.1, read on the forward strand.
AGAGTATTTTTTCTCAGGAGATGATCAGGAGAGTTGATGGAGTTTTGGTTTATTTTTAAAATAGTGTTAATAAAAGAGACAACCCCAGCTGTTGAGTTAAATGAGCTCAGAAAATGTTTATATATGACTCAACAATAGGTTTAATCAAACCAACATTTTGGGTTGAAACAACCCAGCATCTGGGTTGAAAACGACCCAGCATTTTATAAGACTTTTGATTGCAGACTTGACAAACCTGAGCTCAGTTTGTGACATTGTTGAGATCACTTCTGAAACTCTGATGCAGATATTTGTGAGTTGTGTGGGTCTTTATCTTTGGAGAATTATCTAAAAGACAAGAGACTTGTTTTAGTTTGACTCCATTATATCGTCTGTGATTTAACATTCATTAGTAGAAAATTGGCTGCCTTAGACAATATTCAATTGAAGCAGGCTGACCAATCAGAATGAAGTATTCAACAGTGCGGCGCGATATGATCCGAGATAACGTTCTGTTGTTGACTTTGATAAGATGATACAGTTATATTTCTGAAGTGAACTTTTCAGAAGGACCGTTTCAAAACATCTAAACAAATAGATCCTAAACTGCCTTGTCTCAAGTTGTATGAACACAATCACCTTCAATCTTATGGGTCAATACAGTTAAATAATTGAAAACCGTTATTTTCTTCGGGCACATCTGTATGTGTTAAGAGTCACAGGGGAAATGATTTTGTATTTGTATAGAGCGGAGGTCAATTCTCCAGTCTAAAGGTGACTCATAAATGTATAAATATGTGTAACAGGATGCTCATCCATGATTCTTAAACCACACTTGCTGCTTCATTACTTTAAGTATGACAGAATAAATGCTCCGAAAGGAAATGCTTCAGAGAGAATTCAATGACTAAACTACTATAAATGTAAATCGCTGAACACTAAATACAGTAGTAACACCAACAAAATGAGTGGCTTATTCTTAATAAATATTTCGTAGAATATCATTATTTATGCATGACATTTATTGTGGCTGCTTACAGTTTTTGAGTTTGGAAAGGGGAGCTTTCTCACAAAGTTCTGTCAGAATATAAAAAGAGAGATATTTAGAAATTACAGATTGAAAGAGAGAATTATTTCTTACTTATTTTACATAGGTGAACAAATGTTTGCAGAAAAATTCAACTTGGTGTATCAAATGCAAGAGAAAAATGCAATAATTAAACAAAACAAAAGACATATCCTGCATAATACAATGTTCATCAAGGCTTGAGAAAATGACAGTAAAACATGTACATTTTAATCCAAACAGGCCATGAGAGATGCAAGCAGTCATTAATTTCACCCCGGGTAACCACCAAAACACTGGCACGTGTTCATTTACCACATCTGGTTCTTATTGACCAAAAGAGCCACTGCAGAATTTATTTATGATTTCATTTCCTTTATACATAGAACGACTAGACTGAACACCTTGATAATGCTCCCCGTGACTCACTGACACGCATGCATTAAACTCTCACTAAGACAATTTGAACTCAAAGTTTATCTTATAATTCACCAGGAATAAAAATGCAAGCAATTTCAATGGAGAGTAAGGAAGTGTTGTTAAAAAGTGTATTTATTGTTTGTATAATAATGTATTCTGACATTCTCCAGTACGTTATTTATGTGAAATGACTTTTCCCAAGCTCAGACACACTACATATGATCATTTTATTTTTTATAATGATCCCAGCAAGTCTCCCAGGTTAAAGTACGTCTGGTCTTCCTGAATCTTTGATTATCTTGGCTGCTTATTTGGAGCGAGGCCTATCCGTAACACTCACTTAGAAGTGGATAGGTATGTAGCGTTGGTTATTCTAGCCGAGATGGTTAAACCACTCCAAATGTTTGGCATCAAATGCAAGGACGCCCATCAGTGTTAGAAAGACCACAACCCGAAACGCTGAACCTCTCTTTTGAATGGAATGGCGGAAATCAGTTTCAGGTCAAACAGTGGTCTGAACATCCATATTCGACATGTGCTGATCAGAATCAACATTTATTAACAAATCCTTATCTGCATGCACAATAGAAGAGAGGTCAAACCATTACTTTCTGTTAGTGGAAGACCAGTGGATAAGAAGGACTAAAGCATGAACACATCCATCCAATGGTCGAAATATCAGTGTTTGGTTTGGGAAGTTTTGCTGCTTACACATTGTAGTTTCTGAACACTGTCCAGATGGCTACTATCTTTACTCCATATCCACAGCGCTAGCAGTGTTTTTGTCTGGAAAAGTTGGCCCACGTCACTTATTTAATTGAGGGGCAGTTACAGAGCTCTGAATGTATCACCCACACCAAGCAAGATGTTTAGACTGGACAAATTCCCCTTCTGCTCTCTGACAGAAAGAATTTATTTTTCTAAAGTTCAGATAAAGATGACTCGGCGAACTTCACTTTAAACCCAAGGGCTCTGTTACATACAGGCTATATTTATACACGTACACACTTTTTCCACAGTTTTACTGTCCATAGGTATTATATACTGTCCATTAATAATTTACTTTTAAGATGGTATCTTGCATAGCGACCAAAAATAAAGCGGTCACAAAAACACTGAGTTCATGAACACAGATTATATACATTATTTTCACTTTTAAAACGATTATCTCACTTGCTTTTCCAAGAATATGCAAGCTGAATATCTTTAAGAACTTCAGGAACCAACATGAAGACTGACTGATATGTGCCAAAAACAACAAGCGATGACCCCACCCTATTCCCTTTGTCACTCAACAGCGTTTACCATGCCAACGACATGACACCGGCGCCTGCAACGTTACCCCTGAAATCCCGTCACATTCCCAGCTGTCATCAGTCCTGTCTTATAGCACAGACATGCCAGCGCTGTAATTCAGAGACAGAAGGATTAGATACCCAACATGTTTTAGCTCACCGGTGGCTCAAGCCACATTCACAACGCTGGTGTATTTATGCGCTTACACCGGCGTCTCTCGAGTACAGCTTCCCTGTTGTGGGGTTAAGAGGTCAAAGTTGCTTTAGTCACTGTCCTGCAAATATATGTTTATTTTCTAACATGAAGTAGAAAGTGCGGTTTTCCCTCTAGCTGGAAAAGGTCATTTTTTCTGAGGTTTCCAAAGGTTTATAAATGTGGATTTATTGCAGTCGGAGCACAGGACATTTAAGGACACCAATGTTCTGGATTTGTGTGTCCTGGGAAATTGCTAGTTAATAAAGATCGCACCTCATCTTCTTTTACAGCACGTCTTAACAATGCCGAAAGTTCAGATAGATGATTCTTATACGCAAATGCATGTTTCGGCAGATACAGAAAATTGCTAAATATTAAATGTTTAGCCTAGATTTTTGGAAAGATGTTTGTTTTTCTTTCAATTTAAAGACATATCATCACTATCCTAATGACTAAGGGGAGGCGGAAGGGAGGCGGTTGAAAAAACATTTGAAACGAAAATCATTTTAATGCCGAGAATATCCTGGAACATTACTGTAGTAAATCTGTCGACCAACATTTAATGCATTTCATTATTTCTGATAACAGAAAAAAGAACATGTATATTTTTGTTTTATTTTACAGGTCTCTTCAGTAAGCACAAAACAACAGATCCCATGTTGATAAAATCAACAACTCTAATAAGTACATAAAGTAAAAAGCAAACCGTGAAAGCATAACAGCATAACAGATTATACAAATATTGGACTTCTTTTCACCGCTGCCAGTGCTAATGTTTAAATGATAAACACTGCTCCTATGAACTGGTTTATTGGAAAAACACAAAATGTCGTTATTATTTCTTGGGACCATGCAGGGCAGGCATTTGACATAACATACAGGGCATATAAAATATACATTTTGAATAGTTATATGTTCTGTCTGGGAATCAAATTAATTTCCGTGTAGTTGCAAGAGCCCATCCAATACAGCAGCGGAGCTACAAAAGATAATTATAAGACACTTTACAGAAAAACTGATACTTTATCTCAAGGTCAAAATGTGAGTGTTTGAAGAAGCAATACTCATAGGGTGATTTTTTTGTTTTGTTGCTTCATGCTTGCCAGGGTGCTACTAGGGTGTTCTGAATGGTTGCTAGGTGGATGATTACTGCCCAAGTAAAATATCAAACCCAGCAAGTTTTCAGCACATTCTCAGCACATTTAAGAATGACATATAACATGTTTTCAGCACATTTAGCAATGATATGTTACTGACAAAAACTTTTGATAACTTTGAGTGAACTTACAATTTTTTTTCTTTTCAATAAAACCTTCCTTTAAACCTTTTGCTAATGCCTTAAGCACAATATAATATTTGGATAAAAGTAAATTGCACACATGGATCTTAATCTTAACTGGCTCGTGTGGTCAGAAAATACCATAACCCTTTAATACAACATTGCTCCTCTAACACGCCCCTGAGAACGATGCAGTCAAAAATCATCCAGAACGGAAATGAATGACTCATCTCTTTGATTCGTTTCATAAGTCACCATGGGAAGGTTAGCTGGATTCAGACCCCATTTCACCCCTCCAGCACTCACCAAAAAACTGGCCAACCGACATCTTGTCCAAATTCAAAACCACAGCCTCGGACTCCTTCCAACACTCCCCACACACTCAACCCCCCCCCCAAAGGATGGGCAACTGGCCTGGAAGAAAGTTTCACAACATTACGTTGAATGATTTGCCAGAAACATGGCAGAAAAATAACGAACTGCATGCGTTACCCAATTATTGTGTTTTACGCCATCCACCGATAACACGTAAGCACACGGAGACAAATGAGACACGAGAGAGGGCCCGTAAAAATGATGCACGTGCAGTAGACCACGACCAAAGCTCAAAACAAAGATGTAGAAATCAGGATGTTTAGTGCTCTTTTGCACATGGAGAGTATGAAGAAATTCAATAAAGTTGCATAACTGTGTTCTTGCCAGGAAAGGTTTTGCCAGAGTAGCGTCACTGTAAAAAGGATAAAACATGGGATTAAAAGTGAGTTTTCAACTTCTGGATTCTTCAACATTTTCTGGCCCAAATGCTATAAATAGGCACAGAAAAGGGCAGCAGCAAAATTAAACAGCCAATGAAATCAAATCACAACGAGAGTTTTGTGGCTTCCATATTTTTTTGTTTTTATATCAGCTTTATGCTATTATATTTACGAATATTATAAAATTAATAAATAAAAAAATTATGCAAAAAATGCAAGTATATCTCTTCACCTATAGCTTCTACAGAACCATAACTGCAACCGTGTGAAATGAATCCTTCTTTATGAACGCAATAACAACTTAGTAAGCTTTTTACAACATTTATCTTTCCTAATGTATTTCTTCCAACATCAAGCTAAAACATCCCATCCCCTCTGCCAACCGGCTGTTAAAACCCAAACACCACAACAACCCGCCAAACACTGAAGTTCTCCTAAGTACCTATTTTTCCATTAAAAACCCTTTCACATAATCAGCCATAGTACAGTTCAGATAAACAGTGGTGAAATATCACTGTGGGAATTCTGAGCTGTACTGCAGTAAATAATTGACACAGACCGAACGTGAGTTCACGCCAGCTTTTTTGTTTTATACTGTGTTCCATTACGCATCACCCACATCCAGGAAACTCTTCAGTCCATTAGTCGTTGTTTCACACTCCGGAGGAGCTTCCCCAACGTGCCATCCTCTGCTCTGTTAATGATTACGAAGAGTAAAGCTTTGCTAAAGCCAGACTGCAATGGAACAGATTGTTTGATGTCACATAAATCCTGTTAGTAGTCTGTTAAAATACTAAAACTTCTGAGCCCTGGGTTTGTCTCGTTGATCCATATCTCTATCTATCTACATAGATACTTTACTGTCTATGAAAGAGTCCAAAGTGTCCACGAACCATAAACAATGCAAAAGAAATTGAATATGCGAGCAGGGATAGGTAGGTTCACACTAACTGTGTTACACATGTGGGTGGCCACCAGCCCTTTCTGTGAGACAGTCCAGAATAAACAGAAACTGATCTCAGGTCATCTCAGAGCTGCCTTAAATCATACAGACATCTGATCTCAACCTTCATGACTACTTACTTCTGGACCAGGCAGAGGCGGGAAGATATATTTTAAGCAATTTTGATGGTTTGCATGAGTCAGGGCCTGGAAAGGGATATGATGTCAAAGCTTCATGAATGTGATGCAGTATAACATCTTGAGAATATGTCATTGTTAATGACCAACAAAGAATTGTTTTAATTCATCGTGTAGCCCAAATACATAAAGTAATCTTCTTTAAAGCAATTCTTTAAGCCATTCTTTTATTTTGAAAATCAAGCCATAAATGACTCAGTCAGCAATAAAGGAGAACTGATGAAACAGATCAGATACATCCATTGTTTCCATTCTGTGACACAATGAGACTGAGTCATTGTTGGAGTTGGTGTTGTTTTGTATTTGTCTGCCCTTTCTGTAGAAAATGTATGGTGTTCCTAAACATGGTTTGATCTTTCTTTTAAATCTCTTTTGATCCTTGGATTGGGGAATACTACATCAAGATGTCCGCCAAATCTTGGGCTCAACCCAAGCAATGGCTGCTTAGTTTTGATTTATAAGGTCATTTTATAATCAACTCAAACACACCCAGTTTGGAAGTCCATAACCTCATTGTTATAACAAGGAACATATGGCCATGACATAGGATGGTAACTCATGTTTATTGTATTTTATAAATTGTGTTTTTTGGAAACGAAGAGCTAAAGCATATGAGCGAATTATAATCAGATATTATATTTTTAAGATGCAAGAACGGTTACGGTCACAATGCTGGGATGTTCTGTGGGTTTTTCATAACGATGCCTCATAAATACCATTTTTGGTTCCCCAAAGAACCATTCAATCATTAAGTTTCTTAAAAGAACCATTTCTCACTTTTCTTTTAAAGTCTATATTAAAAATACAAAAGTTATGAAACAGAGAGCTCCTGTGGATGTTAAAGGTTCTTAATAGAGCCATACGGCTAAAATGGTTCCTCTACTGGATATTGGCATCATAAAAGTGTTGCTTACTTAGTCAAGAGCCTATACTGTACATTCCACAGACATTACATAATAAATCATCTGCTGGGAAACATACATAAAGAGAACTGACTGGAACAAAGTGATGAGATTTAAAAGCGATGAATATTTGGCAGTCTGGTGGCATTATTAACAAACTCAACCAGCCCATTTTTGGGTGACGTTGTGGGAACATTTTGTCACTCTATGGCATTAAATATCACAATGATACATACTTATGTAGCTTAAGAAATTCTAAAAATAGGCGGTCGACGCAGACAGGAAGCGTTCAAGAGCACCGAACAGTAGCTGCTTTGTGCAGTGAAAGACCTGCAGTCATACATGTATAAATTCACTTCCATTTCGGTTGACGTCACCAAGCCTTCTATGTTTCAGCCTTTTGTTTCACCTTTACCTACATGTCATGTTGGAGAACACTCTTCACAATATAAGAACATTTTAACTGAAGATTATGAGGATACATGAATTTAAAAAAGAAAATGACCCACATTGTTAAGCTATTTACTGTTAACGCTGCAATATTTCATTAAAGAATAAGAATGGTCATTTTTAGTTTCACTGGGACTTTAAATATCTGCTTTACTCTGTCACATTAACAATGTTGGCTTGTGAATAAAATTTCACAATTTATTAATTATAATCCTTTTATACTGTTTTAACCAAATATTTGCCTTCATTTTATAGCTAGAATTTGTATATGCTACCTTTATGTTAAACTTAAGTTTAATTTGATATTTGCTTTTTGAAATCCATACCCATTGCTTTAGGCTTGCTGTTTGTGAAAGGCTTCATTTATTTTATCAGTAATTTGGCGGATGTGCGTCACTTCTGGCCACTGAAAGCATTGCCTCTGCAGCAGGGAATGCTGAAGCTCCGCCCACTCTATTACCCAGCTGCGCCTAACAAACAAGATGCTGAGCCACCCATCGCCACACACATGTAACACGCTAACACACAATCACATGAGCACATATCTACTAACCGAAGCCTTGTTCTCTCTCTCTCTCTCTTTTGTAATACTCAAACGTCACTTAGAAACCAAAATAGGCGGTTTGTGTGGTTTTGATAGGAACACAAGAGCAATTACATATGGAGGAGTTAGCAAGGAAATAGTGGTCCGGATAAGTGGAGATCAGACCAATTTTAAGGTATGTTTTACTCCAGAGGGGAAAAGGGGCATGATAAACGTTGTCAGATGGGGGGTTATTGATTATATACCATAGTACACTATGCTATACATAATTATAATTAGTCAAGATTAATGTTTATCATTGGGTTTTGGTTGTATCTTACCAATAAAAGTATTTCAAAGTGCCAGTCAACTTTGACAGCAAGGAATTTGATCATTTAACAAGTGCAGTGTTTTTCCATTTCCTGAAAAACAGCATATCATGTCATACATCGTGTCATATCTCAGACCATATTGTATTACACTTACATTTATTCATTTCGCAGACGCTTTTATCCAAAGCGACTTACAGAGGGTTCAGGGAGCATTAAGCGATATGTCATCCAGGAGCAATAATACAATAGGTGCTAATACAAAGTTACTAGTTTCAACAAAAGCCAGACAAATACCTGTTGAGAGAAATAGGGAGAGGGTTCTTTTTTTATTTATTTGTCTGTCAAGTATTCACAGAAGAGATGGGTTTTAAGATGTTTTTTCAATGTTGCGAGAGATGTGGTTGACCGAACTGAGTTGTGTATGAGAATGAGCGGGAGCAAGATTTAATGCACTTTTGAGAAGACAATACAAGACGCCACTGGTTTGCTGAACGCAGGGTTCTTGATGGGGTGTAGGAGGGTGTGAAAGTATGCAGGTGCAGATCCAGTGATGGTCCTGTAAGGCAAGCATCAGTGACTTGAATCTGATACAGGCTTCAACCGGTAGCCAGTGGAGAGAGATGAAAAGAGGTGTCACATGAGCCCTTTTGCTATATTTTATATCGTATAACATCATATCATATCTCATATCTCATAAACAATATCATATGCCATTAATCATTATGTCCCATATATCATATCATCATTTCATATCACAGCATATGCCATGTTAAATACCGTACCGTACCATATCACATATAATATCATATCCAATATCTCATATCAAATAAAATATCATATTATCCCACATCATATTTAGATTTATGTTATTTGGTCTTAACAGCTGTGCAGAAAGCATGCTAAAGCCCACCAATGCTCGATTGTGTGTGTGCACATCCTCAAAACAGCTGTTTCTTATCACACAAGTTTAAAAAGGATTTAAAAACGTCTGTAATAATGCAAGACTTCGTGCTTGGCACTCCACCGGTTTGACCATTGAGCTCATGTGTGTGATTCCGGCACATACCATGAAGAAGAGACTTATCATTTCTAGAGCTCGTCTCACGCATCTGTTCATCATACGGAGCAGCAGGCCATCTGGAATGCGTCCCGCTGGCCCAGGTAGAACAATCAAGGCCTCCATGCTTTTACAATACCACCAGGTCCATTAAAGACAAAAACAAGGCAGGTCAAGGAAACGATTATTCAGAAGGTCTTTAAGGAGGCAACACCTCTTGTTTCTCCTTACACATCGAGCATCTGGTATTTGTGACTAAAATTAGGGGCTTACTTTTAACAACTGGTTCGGAGCTTGTCAAATGTTGACTGTAGATAACTGCTGCTGTCTCGCCTGTCTTGCACAGAAATTGCACGTAGAGCAGTGTTGAATCCCAGGATAAAGAAGCCAGAGACCATGGAGTGGAATTATAAAGATTATCGTAGGTTTCACAGAAATTGTTCGCCCAAAAGAAAAACATAATAATATTAATAAGTTAATAATAACGTTTATCTAATGATAATTTAATAATATTATTTATTTTCATGTTTTATCTTCATTTGAATTTTTCATATACAGCCACGGAAAAAATGAAGAGACCATTATTTTCACTATCATTTTTGTTTCAAATAAAAATATTGTTTACATTTACACCTATTTGCAGAAAATGAAAACTGGAGAAACAACAGAAATAGCAGAAAGTTGTTTTCAGACCTCAAATACTACAAAAAAAACAAGTTGAAATTCACTTTTAAGCAGTACACCAGTAATATTTTTACATGTATTTATAAAAGTTATTTCTTATGTGTCTTGTGATCCTGTATTATAGTCAATTTCCATTAAACACAAAATAAGATTGTAGTAAAGTAGGCGGGGCGAGACCGTGGTTCGAGTCCGGTGAGTAATTGTGAATGTGCGCACACCGGGCTCGAATCACGGAGGAGATGGGAGCATATAAGAGAACGAGCGACCGGACCGTCGAAGAGAGAGGACCGGGCCCGGACATGTTTGTGTTTGAGCCGTCGTCCGTGAGGGGTGGCCGGCTGTTTATATACTTCCGTGTTTTGTTTGTGATTTGTTTTGTTCGCCGGCGGTCGGCCGTGAGGGGCCGCCGGCTGTTATTATTTTATTAAAACTTTATTTGAATGTTTGCCGGTTCCCGCTTTCTTACTTCCCTACTTTGAATCTTGTTACAAAGATCTTAGACAGAATACGACATATTTGCTTTTTTTGAAAGTAGAAGTTACCATCCACTTTCTTAGATCTATAATTCATCCTCACATCTTTCTTTCTTGAAAATAAACAAGACTTGACTAACATGTGGGTTAGTAAATTAAAACTTTTTCATGGTTTGGGAAACTATTCCCGTAAAGTTGGACAAACACATATATTCATACACTGTGGTGTCCATGTTGATTCTGCCAGAAAATGTCATTGATTACAACTATTTATCAAAATTTGTGTACTCGTGGTCATATAAACGCACCCACAGAGAAACCCACTATACCATAATGTTCCATTTGTGGGTGGGAGTCGAGCTCTGGCTGAAAACAAGCTTTTCTTTCTACGCACCATACCAACATTTCATTTACAAAATCATACATCAAGGTTGAAGAAAAAGTGACATCTGCGTGATTCCTGAGGTCTCGGTTTTCATCGGCGGGTCAGCAGGGGACACAAGACTGACGCGATCATGGCAGGTTTTATAGAGGCGTGTTGACCTCTTCACATTTGAGAGGGGGAATATGTGACATGACAAATTTTACGACAGCAATTGTGGAAGGTCTTGGTTTATTGGGAACGTGTTTGGACAAGTAACTTGGCAGTAAATTTACATTCTGTCATCCACTGAGCATTTCAAGATTGCACTCTATGACATCAACCACTTTCCTCCAAGGTCAAGCGCTCATACGGCGTACACGCGGCGAAGTCAACAATTTATGGTTAGACAGCGATTCTTCTGCCTTTGCCAAAGGAAGTGACCTTACATATCTAGTTTTGCGAGATGACCACGAGTGCAGAAAACAGCTCCAGAAATGGCCCGCTCAGATGGGATATGAACGCTGCCATCACTTTGTGGTTCAGACGATCCCGACTCCATCGACCACACCGCCCTTTCAGTTGTTTTGACTTCATGTTGGTTTGCCTCACCCTATGTATTTGTCAGCTTGGTTACTTCCCACAACATCCTTGGCTCACTTTACCCCACAGTTCAGATCATGACAGCACAAAATGTACACACTAGCTAATGGGAAAACCCATGCATTCTTCACGACTAAGGACTTTGCGAAAACACCATTTCGGGTGCTTTTGTGGAAGGAAATCTAAAAACATCACAGTTTGTTTTTGGTCACAGTTCCTCAAACCATCTTGACCACCTACTGCTGGTTTTACCGGACAGTAGATGATTTCTTGCTGGTACCATGGTCGAGCTTCCACATTCCAAAACACATTTACCAATTTAAACTGGATTTTCCAGCAGACTGTTGATTTAAAAGTCCTTAACAGACAAAAGCCGAACATCCTCACCTACTGAGTGCACTCAGACGTTTGTTTAGAAATGACCCTGTGTGACGTGGTTGACTGGGCAAACTAAATTCACCAGGGCCTCACACCTGAGTTTAACACTTTCACAAAGGAAGCGCACCTCCATTACTGGAAATATAAAACTGTAAAAGATTTTGTTAAACTTCGACTGTCTAACTAATGGACATGAGTGGTCTGTCTAACAACCTCAATAAAGCCATCTTATTTGCTTTCCACTTTAAGACGCTTTGGCTGATGTTAACAACCTCTTTAGTGCCTCTCCAGACACAGCAGCTGCCTAGTAACAACATCAGCTGGATGTTTGGAACCCAGTCATGGGATTTCCTACTTTACCTAAACATCCAAAGCCTGGAAAAATGACGACTATCTCTAAACCGGACAGTTTAAAGCTTCAATGCTGCATGTTGACACTGGTTAAGAACGATCAGCATCTCAAAGCATTTTTCTCTCTACGTACAGTATATATACAAACTAGGATCCGAAACAAAAGACTTGTGTGCAGGAGAGAGAGAGAGCATATGTTCGCGAAGTCCAGGTGTTTGTTTGTTCACTGCATTTGGGTTATGAATGTTATATAAACAGTGGATATAACGCTGGATCTGGAGATTATTTGAAACTGATATATGGAGCCATCCCAGCACTTTAAGTTACGGTGAGTGAAACTGATGTCTGTGTTTTGTTGACCATGTGCTTTAGTTCAGCCTACCCCTCCCCCCCGCATTCGCCGTCTGATTTGGAAAGTAAGCGCACAGCTGTATCTATCTTTTATAAATGTGAAAAAACTAAATATTCTTCTAAGATACGACACATGCAATACTACTCTATAGGGACTCAAGATTAATATGAGATCAATAACAGCTTTAACTTGGCAAATGGCCTTTGCAGAGACAACCTCCACTTCGTGTCGTTGATTCATGGCCTTCACATCGTGCATAAAATCCTTTAATGTAAGTCTGCACATATGTGCAAATGTTCATACATGTTAAAGAACACACAAATATACTTTGTGCATACAGTGACAGTCTAAAATTGTCAGCTTCTGCAAATATTAGTAAAAGGAGCTTCAGAGTGTTTTGACTGTCACAGAGCAGTTTGGCATTTGTAAACAACCTCAGGCGGATCTACTCACAACACTTCACACTCTAATGTAAGCACTGCACGGATGTGTATGAAACATTAAAGATGCATCTCATATTAAGGGACCTGAAAGAACAAATTGTTTATGAAAGGTTTATTAATAGTTACATAGGACTGATTTCAAGTTGACAATGAAACTGCTCACATATGGTATATGCTGTATATACATACTGTATAGTGTATGTACACACACACAGACGCATACATATATATATATATATTTATATATATATAGCTTTCCTGTAGCTCAGTGGTGAGAGCATTGCGTCAGCAATGCAAGGTTGTGGGTTCGAACCCATAGGATTGCAAATACCTATGTAAAATGTATAGGGTAAAGCATTGTAAGTTGCTTTGGATAAAAGTGTCTGCCAAATGCCTAAATGTAAATGTAAATATATATATACTGTTTATGCATATAAATGAAGAGTTCTTTATTGATTTATGTTAAGTCCCCTCCAGAAGGTACCCTTTAAATAATATTTGTTAATATTTTATTTTTAACTTCTCCATAGATATTCTCCTAGTAATTTAGTAATAGCTATATACTATTTATATTTTGTACTTTATCTACTGTTTGTACATACAATGAATAGTTTGGTTCCAAAATGAGAGAACTACATTACAAGTGTTGTTCCGAAATAATCTTTTTTATCATGTATTTACTGTGTTTTATTGTGTTAGTTATCAGTATTTATTCAGTTATTATGGCTTAGATCAAAACAAACCAACTGGAGTTTGATTGATATTAACTGGAATGCACAATATAACATTTTTAAAACTGATTTCCCTCATTTTGGAACAAAATTCTATATATATTCTATGTACAAACAGTACATAAAGTACAACAAATAAATAGTATATAGTCATACAGAAAGGTTTTAAAATTACTTAAAAAATGTACAGAAAAAAAACTAAATTAGTAGGAGAATATCTATGAAGAAATTACAAGTAAAATATTAACAAACATTATTTAAATGGTACCGCCTGGAGGGGTCTTATCATATATCAACAAAGAAATATATCTACATGACAGACATAAAAATGTTCAGCTATTTTGTTCAAATGATTTCTAGCTCATTCCAAACTGCTCACAACAGGATCAAACAATCCCTCAGTACTCAGTACTACAGATCCTCCAACTGCCCTTGAAACAGTCTGTCTTCATCCCTTGTGGAAATGTACTCTGGGAAATCTGGAATTGCTGCACAATGAAACAAAGTTCAGCCAAAAGGGGAGAACTGTTTTTTCTTTTCACTACACTGCCCCGCAGTCAGACTCCAACACTGTAAAACCACTGAAATCGAAACCCTGGTGCATCCCGCTTTCCATTGGCCCACCTCGCCCTGTCCACCCGTTCACTCCCATCGACGTGCGAGAGCGCCCTCCCTCAACCTACACAAGCTCAGAATAGTAGAAGGGGTTAACACCCAGCATTATTCATTTGGATATGAACTCCACGACCTCAGATTCTCTCTCCTTCTCTATGAATCTGTGCTTTATTTTCCTCGGATTAATATCAGTTCTGACCGGGGAGTGTGAGCGGACCCCCTCGCTTTCTGCTCTTTTTATAGTTAAACAAAAAGGAAAGGTATTTTTCCTCCAAGAAAATAATTGCTACCATATTTCATGAAATAACTTGTACACTGGGTCGTAATGACATAAGTGCATTTTTGAGAAAACTTCCTTTCAAACTAATGAAGATACTACTGTTTTTAAACTATTTGCATGTGACCGTCATTAACGGTACGATACCACCCAACTGATGTAAAAATGATCATAAAACATTTCATGAAAGGAAACACTACTATATTAGTTTTTTGTAGCATGTGTGTCTGGTCGGTTAAACACAAACCAGAAGCACTATGACGTCTGCCGCCCCAGATTTGCTCGGTGACTTTTCCTCTAAGTTTGTAGAATCTGAGACACACTGCATAAGTGTACATCCAACGTCACAGTGTTTCCAATGGAGATGTCATCTCCAGATGTCCCTTCCTGTTCGTGCATCTGGTGAAGGTCTTCGCATCTCACGTATATCATTACACCACTTACACGATTGGTACGAGAGCTGAGTGAAATATAAAAATTACATAATCAAAATAGATTGAAAGTGGAAAAAATCTGTGATTCACAACTTCACTGACCATCACTACACCCTTATAAATCGGTTTTAACAAGTGTCTTATATTTTTATAAAAAATGAAAAGATTTCAACTCTGAAAGGGTGAAAACTCAATAAAAGATTATGCTTCAAACAATAACAGAACATTTTATTCTCGAGTTTGCGCATACAAATGCATAAAAGCAGGTTTCTGGTTACAGCACGAACACAAGGAGTTAAAGGCAGAAAGCTGTAAGAGGTCTTTAAAAACAATTCCTTCTGCTATAATATGCAGGCCCTTGTGGCCAAAGCTGCTTTTCATTAAACAGACTGCAGTGAGGAGTTTCACAATGTGCTGAGCCTTCCATTTATCATGACTGTGACAAAACCAATGAGTCTGACACTGCGCATGGGCCACGATGAGTTCCAAGAACGCACGTCGTGGGGAAATGATAAGCGACCTCAATTTCTGATTCTTGTTACTTCAGAGAATTGATGCTGTTAGTTTTGCATTTAAAATTATGTTTTGGCAGGCTCATTTTTATACATGATATACAAGGCTAGAATGCACACATTTAACATTTAAAACAGTCAGCAGATCTTGTGACTATACAGGATTTGCTTAATGCATTTAATGAATCTGAAGCTGAACAATGCAGGAATGCAGTCAAGATTTATTCACCCACAACCTATATATGACTCTTTCTTCAGTGGAAAAAAAAAGAAGATATTTTGAAAAATGTCTCAGTGGTTTTGTGTCCATACAATAGAAGTCAATGGGGTCAATGTTGTTTCCATCGTTCTTCAAAATATCTTTTGTGTTCTGCGGAAGAAAGAAAGCCATACATGTGTGGAATGACATGAGGCTGAGAAAAAGAATTAGCATTTTTTGGTTGAACTATCCCTTGAATTCATACCTATTTTATAATGTGGCTCATTCTTGTGAACTCCTGTTTCCAAGATCTCATTCGTAATGATTTGACTTTGCCCCTGTGACGTTAGGTTTAGAGCGGGGTTGGAGTAGCCATTTATAATTGCTTTTTGCCACCACGTGAAACTTATGGAGGACGAGAAATGACGCAAGTATAAATACATAAATTAATGCATTAATACATGCATAAATAAACAAATAAATAAACACATGCATAAATGCAGGAATAAATAAATAAATAACTTCATGTATAAATAATTAATTAATAAAATCAATAAATAAATAATAATAAATCATAAATAATAATAAAATAAATAAATACATTTGTCTTGTGTTAAATGGTAATGGTAAATTTTGTACCATTTTTTGTAATTCTGCATTTATTTAATTCTGAGTCCGTATGTAAATAAGGTAGGCGGTCGTATTCCTCTCTCAAAACATGATTGGTCAGCTCTAGAACTGCTGCAGCTACTACTAGCCCTGTTTAAGATGTCAGGTGTTTTATGAACAATTGCTAATGATTGACGATCATTAGCAAATATCATTGATCTTCAACCTTGCGACTACCTTCTGTCTCGTTTGGAACAAATCATACAAGTGATAATAAGGATTTTGACCTTGATCCAGCTGTGTTATTTATTTGTTTATTTATGCATTTATGCGTGCATTAATATATTAATTTATGTATTTATACTTAAGTAATTTCTCGTCCTAGATAGAAACTTGTGTTTTTAGTAAAATTAGCCTTTGCGACTGATTTTAGGGTTTGGGGTGAGGTAAGGTAAGGTGTTGGTTAGCCACCATGTATAATTTGTACGCCTTCTTTTGATATCAGGTTATAAATATCTAAATGCACATACAGTCTCTGTATTAAAAGTCGTGCTGACTGACACGAAAAATGGGGAAAGTCGTGTCCACGAACACGAATCAACGGTTTCCAAATTCCCCGACTATGCCACGAACTGCCTCGAGACAGGGTTGGAATATCACCCTACCACCCCATCACCTCTTCAAAATATGGCCGCTGGGAGACGAGGCATCACTCTTCTCTTTCCCAGGGGGCACCGGCATGTTTTTGTGAACGCTTCCATGCGGCTTGAGAGTTTGGCCAGAGGGAAAATAAATAAAGCTTGTCCTTTTTTTGACCTTAGCCAATGGGCAGCGTAGGATTTCCACCGCTCATAAACAATGAGGCAAGCAGGGAGGTCCGCTGACATCATCATTCGCAACAGGAAGTTAAGAGGAAATCTTTAGTGAGGGGACAAACAATAATGCCGTGATGACTTCAGATAAAGCATTGTGTAAGGGCGTTGCAGATGGAAAGTGTGATTAATACTATTGTACTTACATTCACTTATTTACTGCTGCAGCACATACAGACTATAAATGGTTTTGCTGGAAGGAAACAATCCACCGTTAATAGGGTTAAGTGTCTTGCTCAAGGGTACAGCTCAAAGCTAGCAGACCATGAAATTCAGGTTTGAACCTATAACCTTTGGGTCACCAACATATCTTTCCAAACACTAATCTATATTTTTGAGAAAAGAATACATTTTATTGCCTAAAAAGTGAAAGATCAGGGATGAAATCACAATTTACCCATTATTAATTTTTTTCGATGATTAACCATTCGTCATTTGCACAAAAATAGATGTAAAATACATATTCTTTCCTCATGTCAATCCAAACCAATTTGACTTTCTTCTGCAGAACACAAACGGCCTTACATTTTATGGACACAATTCTCAAAATATCTTTCTTTGTGTTCGACAGAAAAAGAACGCAAAGGTTCGATTTTTTAAGGTAAAAACCCTAAAACTTGCACCAGTAAATTATGACAGATTTGTATTTTGGGCAAACTATCCTATTAAAATTGTGTTTCATTTGATATTTCATAAAACATACATAAATTTACACGTTTATACTTTCCCTGATACTGACACTATGACGCATGCGATACTGATATCTCTGTAAGGACGAACACAGCATTCAATGGTCAAGATTAAAAAATGTTTAATTATCCAAAACGTTTCTAGATTTACAGACGAACACACACTAATCAAAACATCTTTGATAAATCTGCCTAACAGCATCATTTTCACCAAAACATTTAATATTATATAACATGAGGCAGGAAGGTACATCATACTACGCCCAAGATGACTTTGAATGTAGAAACTGTTTTGCGATGAATGTAATCATGAGATAAATTTTGGGTCATGTGAACCGTGTCAAAAATGATTTCTCTTGACAAACAGGACGTGCTGTGCAACACATCACAACAAAACACCAGATGTATAAAAATTGAATTAAACTGTGTTATCGGAGCCTATTGCAAAAGTGGAAGTAACTCCCAAGATTTCTGGTTCGCATAGGGACATCCGTTGACGTCCTCAGCAACCTTTATGACTTAAGTATTTTTATCCAAGGACACGCTAGATCCTGACTGGTGAATGGGTGAGAGCATCTGCTGACCTGAGCATCTTTTCCCACGATAGGTGTGGTCCTCGTCGTGGCTGAGGAGGATGTCTTTCAGCAACTATTGTTCTCCGATTCCTCTTGGCACTCTTTCCTCTGTTATTTTCACACACATCATTTCCAGCACTGGATTGACTTTACATGTGAATTACAGGTTCTCGGTTCACAGAGCTTTGTGTTTGCTTAGTCTTCTTCTAGTCGATTGAGATATTAAAGCAATAGTTTAGCCAAAAATAAAACCTGTCCTCAAATATTTTTCCGACTCAATGCCCTTTTGGGAAAAAGGCTGTGTAAATAATCAAATGTTCTCCTTTTATTTTCTACAGAAAAAACAGCACCACATTAGATTAGAGTAAGTAAACAAAGACAGAATGTCGGATGAATCATTCCTTTGAGAGGCATAGAGAGTATTAAATAACTAAAAACAATAAGCATAACTGAAGGTTAAACATTAAATCTCCTCAACCACGATCACTTCTCATCCACCTTTCCACGTTTGACATCTGCGTTCCGGACTACAATAATTACATTTTTCTGCAATGGGCCCTGATATAAAAGCTTTGAAAGAAAAGCATTCATGAACAGGTTGCGATATGGTCAAATTTTCCATTCCTCCTAAACCCAGAAATCGTGATACGAGAAACCCTTGAGACGGCAAACGAGGGAAATCTCCGTCAAAACATCTCTTTCGCTCAACTACATTTACCGTAACGCTTAACAAGTGCGGAGCAAAGCGAGGTGAGCCTGCTGTTTATCTTCTGTTAAACTTTGAAGAAAGTCCCACTGCAACAGCTGTGAGGAAATTCCCTGTGATTAACAAAAGGCCGTCTCGTGTAAAGTTTGCATCAGTACTTCTCATCTCGGCCTCGCCATCTGCCGGGACGGTGTTGAGAGGTTCCTGTCTGCGATCGGGCTGAACGCTGAAGGTGCCATATTTGAGGTGTGCAGCTTCTCTAAAACAGAAAATTCATGTTAGGTCAATAGCTTAGTTGAAACCCGCCTGTAAATATCCGGTTTGATCAAAGGTCAAGCGTGAAACGAGGAATTATGGTTTCCTATCTCGTACAGGAATCACACATACTAAAACTAACAGACACTGCAATGACAATACCAGAGCGGAAATTAAATAAACGTGTCATCATTATTGGACAATGAGGATATGATAAATGTCTCATCAGCACATCTTTTTTAGTTTTTTGGCCAATTCATATGAATGTGCTTACGCTGCAATAAAAACATTGAGAAATGACAGATTGCTGGCAAATCTATTTTAGAGTGACTGTCATAAAATAAAAAAGTATGAATCGAATGACTCATCATCAGTGACACATTCGGTAAGGCATTTTTAGTGGCGTCAGAAATCATAGTGGACTTTTATTATTCAGTCCCATGATGCATCACAATAACAAGTGTACAACTGGTGTCTAACTGAGAGTCTCAAATCGCCAGAAGATGGCACCCACAGCACTTTTGCCACTCTCATGCATGTACACACAAAATGGCGAAAAATTAAAGTGTCGGAACAAAAGATTCATTCTATCTTAAAGCGAATGCTCACCCAGACCTGCATGAAATGCCTCGTGTAGCCACACCCCCACAAATCTACTTCAGTTTGTGGTATAATTTGACTAAGACCGCCCAAATGTATACACAAGTAAGGTGGGCGTACCTCTCAGTACAATTGCTTTGAACCTGATGTTCCAAATATGGAAAGAGGCGTTACATTTCTGTCACAAGCTTGCAGTTTACGACCAATCACTACACACTGGTTAACTGACCAATCATAGCACACCTCGCTTTTCAGAGCGATGCTCTTTGTAAAAAATCTGCGCATTTCAGAGAGGCGGAGCAAAGAGAAGATACAAAAATGCACGGTATGTAAGAATACACATTGCGTTTGTTTTCCTTAAATCGTGTATACATCTTGCATTACATCTAAAACAAACGATAATATTCGTTTTAGCCGTGTCATATGACCCCTTTAAGACTTTATAAAAGACTGAAAGCCGTTAGTGCCAAAAAGTAAACACAACAACAACTGCTCTCGGCATTTAAAAAATATGCGAACAAGGTCCTTTCCGCCATTAAAAATAAATGATGCGTTTACATCAAAGGATATCCTAGTGGGAGTATATCATACATTAGATTAGATTCAAATTTATTGTCATTACACATATTAAAGTACAGTGTAACGAAATGTAGTTTAGGTCTAACGAGAAGTGCAATTAGCAAAGTGCAGATATACAATATTAGGAAAATACTATACAAATATATCATCTCCAAATGAATACTGAAGTTCAGATAAAATGAGAGTGAACTATACACAAAAAACATGTTGCTCTAAAGCCATTAGACATTACATACATTAAGACCTCGGCTCCGCATGCACTGATCACATTTCACCTTATTGCATTGTTCTGTAAGATTGTGAACATTTGGCTGTTAGCCGTCTATGACTTCATTGTTTCCATCATGGCTGGCGACGACTCGAAAACCCCTTCCTAAGAAATGTTCAATGAACTTGGCTCAGTGCAGAATATTTGAGGTGTCGCCCTTCTGACAGCATCATTGGGCGAAACCCTGAGCGTCAATGATTCTCTATCACAGCAGACATTATAAAACATTGGCGTGTTTCCGGATGCTCTGATGTGATGTCTTGCAATCGAATGACATCATTAAACTCAACCATAGGGTGTTGTGGGTGGTCTTTAGTGTACGTTTTTTTAACTCAACAATTTGCACAATTTGATGTAGGATATAATTAATATCTGTAGCACATTATGAAATTGTTCAAAGTATGAGCACGAGGCCGACACTGCTTTATGGCTGGCATTGATCTCAAACATGACATTATGACCTTGACCCCATCCAGGCGATCACTAGCTGTTTGATCTCAGACTTATGGTGTCTCTGAGGGACTCTTCTCAATGCTCAGAGGTCACGATGATTAGATCAAGTTTTGGAGACAGTGAAAGCAAACATGCTGTCCAGTGAAAGTCTGAGGGAAAACGAAAAGCTTCTGGCAGTGACCTTTACTCCAGGATCAAAGACAAACCTCTAAAGAGCGTGACCTACAGATGTATATCAACATGTTGCTCCTAAATGTGAAAAACAAATTGTCAGAATTAAGATGGTACGATGGTTGCTATGGTTACTCGAAACCGACCACACAGTGATGCATTGGTCACCGCACACAACTCCATAGCAACATGTTAGCAAACAGCTTCAGCGCAGCATCAACCTAGGAGATATTATGGGGGCACGTTTGGGGTCTTCCTTTTCTGTCACAGTAATTTTACCCTAATAAATTATGAATCAAGTAATTGATCATTATAAATTGAACCAATTTCCTTCTATTTCAACTCCTCTATGATTAATACAGTAGGTCAAGTTCTACCATGAAATGTTCTACATGTCGCAAACAAAGTTGTCACACTAAAATGAAATAAAATAATAGACAACGAATCAGCAAAAAGCCTGATGTCAGGTGAAGGCACAAACTTTACCGGGATACACTTTGAAACTTGTCCAGAATAAATGTAAACCACATGCCGGGTTTGATTTTCCATTACTCAGAGATGAGCCTGGAGACCAGAGGGGTCTCTGAAAGGACCCGTCGGTATCTGTCTGTCTATAATCGTGCACATCTGTCATGCACATGGTTGCAAATCATCTTTTAAACAAAGCAACTCATGCAGTGACTTCAAATGTAACCATGTAACGCCTGTGTCTAGAGAGCACATGCCAAGAAATCAATAATAACATCAGTTTTATAGGCCAAGAAGAAAGCAACTACTTAGATGTCACCCCTGAATTGCAAATGCACCCAAGCTTCGTATAAGTCACCGCAGCAACTCGATAGCAACACCATAGCAACCATTCATAATACCCGTGCACACTGGTGGAAGGTTTTTCCACATTAAAGCACCACCAACATACATAAATGTAATATCGAAATGATTATTATCATTGACTGCTGAAATACTGTGTTCATTTTCTTTTGAACGGTTCAAGGTAACGATATTTGGGGGGACAACAATAAGAGGACAATGAACCTTATCTGAACTGTCCCAAGCAAACAATGCACTTCATCTTGAAAACACTAGAATTGACTACGGTCGAAGAAAGGACAGCAGTTTCCCAGTAGATAAATGCAGGTCATGATTTGACATCTTGGCCGAAGACTGAACAGTCCAGAGGTCTGTCAGGGTTACTGAAAAAAAGAAAACAGAACTGAAAAAAAGAAAACCGCAAATAATAATAAGTCTGTCAGGAAACCACCATGCGAAACGCTACTTAGGAAACAGCTAGGATGCAAGGAAAGTCTGTCAGTCAACAAATGGGTGTTTATCAGAACACCTGGACCAGACGCTGGAATGTGTGATTCACTTTCTCTCTGTTTTACTACAAACTATTTCAGTGTGGTTGCCTGCCTAGAAAAAGTACAAACTTTAAAGGTTTCCATTACAAACATCATCATCATTAACCATCATCCGTTTAGCAATAAAACCATTACTAAATTCCTTTTTGTAGAGTGTTTTGGTTCGGATTGTAGGATAAACTTGTGTTTTATTGGCTTCCATACAGCACCAGATAAAAGCCACCAATCACCAGTGAAAACACAACCATAACAGTTTACATTAAAACCAATATATTTTCCACTAACCATGCAATCCATGATCATTTCTGGGATGGTTTATTCTTATGCATTATTTGGCTCTACGGTTGTAGAGCATTGCACTTTGTCGCATGTAACTAAGCATGGTGGACGATGAGAAACGAACATTGACACTCAAGTTAAAGAGATACTTCACCCAAAAATGAAAATTCTGTCATCGTTTATTCACCTTCGAGTTGTTCGAAATCTGTTTAAATATCTTTGTTCTAGTGAAAACAGAGAAAGATATTTGGAAGAATGCTTCAAACAAAACAGATCTTGCCCCCCATTGACTAGTAGGAAAAAATACAATGGTAGTCAAAAGTGCCCCAGAACTGTTTGCTGTCTTACATTCTTCAAAATTTCTTCTTTTGTGTTCAATATATAAAATGTATAAGTAATTTTTCCTTCTATGGGAGTCAATGGGGGGGGGTCTGTCTGGCTATAAGCATTCTTCCAAATATCTTTCTCTGTGTAAACGCGTCACGCCGAGTTTTCCACCCACAACCACTTTTTTTAATAGTTTGTGATTTAATCAGCTGTCTATTGTCAATCCCCCACGCGGATAAAAAAACATACATAAAAATAAAACTTGTTCATCGACCGTAGCCACGAAATGTTCCTCTTGTGTTATAACGGAATGTGTGTTTCTGGCTCTTGACTCTTGTTTGCTCTCGTAAGTTACTCTTTTATTAATAATTAAATTAAAATGTATTAAATTTGTTGTGTTATATGTACAGTTGCTAACATATGGTACTTATACACAATAATGTTTATTTACCTGAAATATCAAAAAATGTTTTAAAGCGTTTTATTCTGTATTTAGTTCATATCGAGTGAAACAGCACTGCTGCCATCTAGCGGTCGTGTTTACTATCAGACCAAAAGCCGGGGGAGTTTTTCGACTTTTCACGACGGTAGACGCTACTTTGCGGTAGATGTCCGCTAGTGAAGCAGCATGGCGACAGCAGCATCAACTAGCAGCGATGCAGGTTCACATGAAAGTAAAGAAGAAGGATGTGCACAGTCTGCCTCGACTCAGAGCTCAGGTCAGGATCAGAATGCTGATCCAAAACCAGTTTGTCTCATAGTTCTTGGCATGGCGGGGTCAGGAAAAACGACATTTGTACAGGTAACGTTAATATCAACAAGGCTGGACACCTGTAATGATAAAATTATATAATCCTGTCTTTTCAGTTAAGACGAACATTATTATATAAATTCTTAAAATGTTAGTAAGAGCTATATTATAAATATTATATTGTATATATAGATGTCAAATAAGTTGAACGTATAGTGATCACATAGGAATTGGCAATTCATTTATGGATTAATAATAAGGTTATGGGTGGTAATACTGTGAATGTTATTATTTTGCCAGAGGGTCACAGGATATCTACACACCAAGAATTCTCCCCCATATGTCATAAATCTAGATCCTGCAGTTCACGAAGTTCCTTTTCCAGTAAACATTGGTATGTGACGTCATCTCTAGTAACTTCTGTACAGATGCTTTTTAGTGTTATGGCTTTGTTAAGTAAACTGTAAATGAGAGGGGGGAAAAACATTTGAATACCTTAATAATCTTGTCTGTTTCCATTTCTGCTTTTGTTTTCCAGATATCCGAGACACTGTCAACTACAAGGAAGTTATGAAACAGTACGCTTTAAATACACTGCTAGTTCTATTTAAGGCGTTGAATGTTGTTTTGATGTTCTTTGGCGCTGCTTAGCAGAAATAAATCCCCATGTAAACAAACAATCATGTATTTTCCTGTAATCTCAGTCTTTGTGTCTTTGACTCTTAATACAGATATGGTTTAGGTCCAAATGGAGGAATTGTAACATCGCTGAATCTGTTCGCGACCAGATTTGATCAGGTAGATGTTCCTTGAAGGGAACCACTAGATGTCAGTGTGTGACGCATGTGAATTTGAATGGTCATACCTGTCGTTTCATCTTCTCTGTAGGTCATGAAGTTTATTGAGAATAAACAAAGTAGTCATGAGTAAGTCTGTGCTCTGTGTTTTCTTTATGTGGTATATAATATGTGTGTGTATAAAAGCACTCCTCATTCATCAAGTTTTCTTTGCAGGTATGTTTTGATTGACACTCCCGGACAAATAGAAGTGTTTACCTGGTCGGCGTCAGGAACCATCATAACTGAAGCTCTGGTATGTTGCTGTTTTAAGACAGTGATTATTTACATGAATGCTTCTCTCACTGTGATGCTAGAATTTAACATCGAAGCTTTTTTTTTCCAGGCATCTTCCTTTCCCTGTGTGGTGATATATGTGATGGACACATCTCGAAGTGTTAACCCGGTTACCTTCATGTCAAACATGCTTTATGCTTGCAGGTCAGTTTCTCCGATTTATAATTTTTCCCATTATGTAGCACAGAATAGTTCAGTGAACATGCACAATGTACTTTTCCTGCTTTTTCACTGTGTTATGAAGTATTAAATGTTACCACGAAGTGATGTTATGATTTCATCAGATCTTTCTAAAATGCCTCATGTTCCTCCAGCATTCTCTACAAGACGAAGCTGCCTTTTATAGTTGTCATGAATAAGGTAAAACAAGATATTGCTTCGCCTGTTTCCACAAAAATTAACTCTTCTTCATGTTTTATTTGCATGGTCATATATCTTTGTGTCTTTCCAGACTGACATCATTGACCACAGTTTTGCAGTGGAGTGGATGCAGGACTTCGAGGTGTTCCAGGATGCTTTGAATCAGGAGACGTCTTACGTCAGTAACCTCACCCGCTCCATGAGTCTAGTCCTGGATGAGTTCTACACCAACCTGCGGGTAAACCTGAAGCACTGATCTCGATTCACTGTGACTGACAGAGTGCACATGAAGAGTCGATTTAAAAAGAAGAAAATGGAAGCATGGAGTTATTTATAATGGTGTACTCCTGAAAGTTAACAAACCCTCCAGATTTACATTTACACACTCTGAGAAATACATTTAAAAGGTCCAGGCATTCACGATTATATCTCCATTTTTTTTCCTAATAATGTTCTCTCCAAAATGAGAGGAGTTGTTCTCCTTCAAAATGAAAATCCTGTCATCATTTACACGCCCTCATGGCATCTCAAACCTATATGAGTTTCTTTCTTCTGCAGATCACAAAAGAAGATATTATGTAAAATGTTGGCTCAGGAAACAGCACAGCCCCCCATTCACTTCTACTGTAGCCAATGAAAGTAAATGGGGCTGTTAACAACATTCTTCAAACTATCTTCTTTTGTGTTCTTGGGAAGAAAGTCAAACAGGTTTGAAATGACAAGAGAATGATGACAGAATTTTCATTTTGAATGTGAACCACTTCTTTAAAACCGCTGGTCTTTGATTAGTAAGATAAAGAAAATCAAGATAGAAAATGTATCTCCGCATCTGAAGTCGGATTTCTTTTGTGCTTTAAAGTCACTGCTGCGTTCACTTTTGTCAAATCTTACATGTGTGACGGACACTCAACGCCTTTGTGTTTGTTCTCTGCAGGTTGTCGGGGTGTCAGCAGTCACAGGTTCTGGACTTGATGAACTGTTTGTACAAGTAGCAGATGCTGCTAAGGAATATGAAACGTGTGTCTATCGGGAACTTTAAAAATTGACCTTTTGGTTTAATTCTGAAAAGTGTTAATGAATGAATGTGTTGAAAGACACATTGATGTTTTTCTGAAATGATAATGTTTACTGTGTTGCAGCGAGTATCGTCCAGAATACGAGCGGCTGCACAGAGAGCTTGTGAGTAATCTCCGGTGTGGGCTGATGTATCTGAACACTAGTCATGCATCCACCAGCCGTGCCTTGCAGAACTCATTCATCACTTATTCAACTGCATTTCTTTAGTTTTCTTGTCTTTGAAAGCAAATGCCGTTTCTAATTGTACGTCTATTGTTAAATCTATGAATTTGACTTCCATCTGATTCTAAGGCTGAAGCTCAAAACCACAAACAACGAGAACAGTTGGAACGCCTTCAGAAAGACATGGGAGCAGTTTCCATGGAAACTTCAGCACAGAGAGGTACAATCATTCAGAACAGCCACATGTCCGTCCATTCAAAAAAACATACTTGAAACTTATCGACTTGGAACTTCACATTTGTGATAAGATGATCTTTAGAGTTCTGACATTTTCCAAGGGCAGTTAGAGATGGTTCTACCAAAATTATAGTGTCATTTATTTACACTCTCATTTTCATTTTTGCATGAATGACAAAAGTATATAATTGTGCTGTCTGGGTATCATTTATTAGAAACTCCAGATCTTGGCGGACCCAGTGACTTAATTTTTAACCGTGGTAACCCAGACGAAGAGGAGGAGGAAGAAGAAAGTGACACAGATGATATCGATCACGCAGGTAATCTTGATTCTTAAAACAGCTTGACTCTGTAGCTGGCAACGCCAAAGTCACGGGTTAAAACTGAACATGAAGTTGAAAAGAGCTTGTGTACATCCTTCTGAATGCTTGTTTGACATTAATTACTCTTTTTTTCTTTATGCAGTCACTGAAGAAAGTAAAGAAGCCACTGCGTTTGGTAACTTCCTGAAAGAGAGAAAGGAGATTGTGCAGGTACGCAACAAAAAGTCAAATTGAGGAACCGCTCGACGTGTATCTGAGATGTCCCATCACATGTCTGAGCTCACCCTTGAACTTTGACCTCACCACTGTGCTTACGATGGAAAGCTCTAGAAGATGACGTCGCGACAGCCCGTTTGGACAATTCAGATCTGCTTGTTTGCTGCCCGTTGCAGCTACATGCATGTCTTGATATTTATTCTTAGATTGTCTGATGTGAATCTTAGATGTAATTTAGATCTGTTCCATCATGCGCAGATCAGACCGCATGCAGATCGGACACTTCAATGATTTAAAGTTGTATGACAATATCGTTTGAAGTGCGCTGAGCACGCTTTTGAACGTAAACTTTTGTTTTTCTTTATAATATTGTATGTTATGTAGCGAACATGTCTGCTTTACAAACAGAGAGTAAAAATCAGTATTTCATAAAACCTGAAACATAAGCGAATATAAATGCAGAACATTTCCTGGTAATGCGCTCTCTGTACCTGTTGAGTTCAGAATATATTATGTTTCTATCAAGGGAAATAAAATATTTTTATATGTATAAAAGATCTGCCTTGTTAAAAACGTTATACTTTGTTCTCTGTTTATTCATTATATAATGAGTACAGTCGGGTGTGTGGAGATGGATTGTGGGCACTGGTGGTTTTGCAGCCATATGGCAGAGGCATGCTGTGGGTGTAGTGTGACTGTGGGAATCAGATTTACCGCCTTCAGTCGCTCTGTTTCATGAATTAAGGCTCTTGTAGACCTTCACATGTGTAAAATACCACTCAATGAGAAATGTATCTGATTATCTCTGAATGTAAATTACTTCATTCATATTCTGTGTAGTCTAATTATAAATGTAGACCAAAGTCTAAATAGTTGTGCTAAATAATTAGTTCATCTTCAAACTTAAAATTCTGTCATCATTTATTCACCCTGTTGTCACCGTGTGATTTTCTTCTGCAAAACACGAAATAAGATATTTTGAAAAATGTTGGTAACTCAAACCATTGGACCAACGGTTTTCTAGTAGCAACATTTTTCAAAATATCTTTTTTTGTGGTCTGCGGAAGGGTGACAAGACAATGACAAGAAGGTGTGTACATAATGACAGAATTTTCATTTTAAAGGTGAACTTTTCCTTTTAAATGCTTAATTTTTTAGGTTGGTTGCATTCTATCTATACATTTCTTCAGATGTTTATTAAGTTTTGATATCTGCTTAGATGTAGTCATGAATGATTACTGAATGTTTTATTAGTTATTATTATTTTATAGAATTTGGAGTTAGGCTTGTATAACAAAAATAATATAAAAAAATATATGTATGTAATGTATAATAATATTATCGTTACAAATACAGCCTTAGAAAAATATATTTTCAGTTTTTCAGAATGTTTCATTCTGTGAACTACTAACAACATTTCCCCAAATTTCACAAAAATATTGTTTCTATTTGCATTTATTTGCAGAAAATGAAAACTGGGGAAACGGGTCAAAATAACAGAAAAGGTGCTCTGTGTTTTTCCAGACCTCAAATACTGCAAAGAAAGTTCATATTCACTTTTAAGCAATATAACAGTTAATATTTGTATTTAGGAAAAGTTAAAAAAATCTTTTTTATGTGATAACCTTATCACAGTCGTCACCTGTCTTCTCATGCTGTCAGTACTTATACTGTTGAATGACCAAAGGTTTGATTTTGTTGAAAGACACTGGACCGGAAAGGCGCAATACATCCATACATTAATACATCAGTGCATATTTTTCACAAAGTTAATAATAACATAGATTGGAATTCATGTCTTGTATAAAGTTCTGTTAGCAGCAACATTTGCATTACCCTCACCAGACTTTAACTTTAGCCTTAAAGTTTCTTACAGTCTTGAGCAGATGCACACAGGCTTTCTGTGTATGGGTGACTCATCGTTTTCAATCGAGGCGTGTAGGTCGTGTGGCATCCTAACAATGGCAGATGCCTTTGGATTTTTACCGAGTGTGAGTCACTGTGGTTGAATTTACCCAGCGCTCATTTTAACACTCTGGTCTGGTTCCACCACACATGCACACACACAATGCTCTTTAATGCTGAACACGATGAGTTGAATTGAAGCGGGAAGTGTCAGAACGCCTACTATAATTGCATGTCTGGGAAGAAGAACATTTGCCTGGTAGGATGCGAAAGTCAGTTATAACTGGTTGTTGCTAGTTTACGGTTGATTTTTTCAGTATCGTTGTGTAAGTGTTCATTCTTGGATTAGACACCACCTCGCATAGTTGTTTCATGATGTTAAAGGGATACTTCACCCAAAAATGAAAATTCTGTCATCGTTTTCTCACCTCGAGTATTACCAAATGTGTATAAATTTCTTTGTTTTGATGAAGACAGAGAAAGATGTTTGGAATAATACTTGTAACCAAATAGATCTCAACACCCATTGACTACCATAGTAGGAAAAATGTCAACGGTAGTCAAAAGTGCCCCAGAACTGTCCTACATTCTTCAAAATGTTTGTGTTCAACAGAATTTTTCCTACTGTGGTAGTCAATGGGTGTTGAGATCTATTTGGTTACAAGCATTATTCCAAACATCTTTCTCTGTGTTCATCAAAACAATGAAATGTACACACATGTGGAACGACTCAAAGGTGATTAAATGATGACAACATTTTCATTTTTGGTTGAAGTATCACTTAAAATGATCTTGACCTGTTATAGTATCCATACATTATCTGTACATTATGGCCGACAAGACAGTTTACCAACACATCATTTTACATCAAAACACGTGGAATAGCATACTTCTACAAATGTCATCCTATTTAAGGATGCATTGTTTATACTATAGACATTTGTTGAATTGGCTTCATGCATGCAATACACGGTTTAAATGTAGGCCTACAGTATATCCCACAATGCATTGCACTTAAATTAGCCTTCTGTTTTCAATTTAACGAATTAAACAAAGTAATATCAATTCCAACATACTGCATACTTTGTTTGCAGTATACTTTTTAGGCCTGTACTGTACACACAACGTTGCTGTCATTACACAGTATCTCAGAAAAATATATTTTACTCTCTCTGTTGTGCTCATTTAATCAATTGTGAGTGACCAAAATGTCTAAACATATTAAAAGCCATGAGTCATACGCCATGTGATCCATAAGAATGATGTAATGCTCTAAGTTCAGAGCATGCAGGTTTGATCCGCTCTCTTAGATCATAACGTTCAGAGTGCTTCACACGTACAGTAGAAGCCCACATTTAAAGGAACAGTGCACCTATAAATCTCAATCAGAACCTGTATATGACTCTTCCTTCTGTGGATCACAAAAGAAGACATTTTGAGAAATATCTCAGTGGTTTTGTGTCCATGCAATGGAAATCATTGGGGGCTAATGTGTCTTCAGAATATCTTGAATGCAGTCTGGAATGACAATAATAAATGATTACATCATTTCTCCTTTTGGGGCGAACCATACCTTTTATTTCTCCCTTTTGCGAGCGTGCTTTTTGAGAAGAATAGAATACATAAAACATAATAATAGCAAGTTCACAAACTATAAGGTATCTAAAACAGGCATTATCATTCATCTGTAGTGATTTTCATAATTAATATTATTACATGAACTTAACTGAGTAGTGAAAGAAAATGGGTGTTGTTTATGTATTGTACAGCTTGATAATGCCTTATTCATTATATCACACTGTATTATTCCGTATGGGGTGTGTCAGAATGAGGTCTTCACAATATGTCATGCTATAATGTTTTACTAGTGTGTCTCTTATGCAAAGTGTGTACATCGATCATTTTGTCACGAGCAACTTCAACGTGTATTCACAAAGAACACAATGTACTTGATGGATAATGATAGGCGTAACAATAATATATAGGTCATTTTAATTATAATCTATCAATACTTATGTTTTTGTTAATTATGTGTTCTTCATTTTGGGGATTTTTTTGGGGGTATGTTTAGGATTTGAATAGACCAAAAGCACCAAACTGCTCATTTGGGTAAGCAAGCAACCACCTAGCAACCACTCAGAGCGCCCTAGCAACCCCTTTTTGAATGACTCCTGAGACTTTAACAACTGCACAGCAAAGACTTGCCAGCAACCTACCACTTATTTTTGTATAGACAGAATTTGTTTTTATATCCCACGCCATGATTTTCATAACCTTTATGAAGAAGAAGAATTTTCAGAAAAGAATCCTTATTTTTAATATGATGTTGAATAAAAAGAATCTATGTTCTGCAAAAATATAGAAACATGCCAGCTCTTTAATTCTATTGTAACGGTTCGTGTTTGCATGCGTAATAAATCCCTCATCATCATTGCTGATGTCTTTTAGGTCAGATGTGGCCAGGAAACCGCATCATTCTGACTAGAGAATCCAGAGCGCCGCTCCTGATTGGCTGGAAATGACATCATAGCAAGGTTACCAGCGATGATCAGGCTTTCCTTGAAAGTACATTGCCGTCGCTTCCCCTACTTATAGACAAATGTTTCCTCCGAAAAAGGATTTTTCAACAGGCTATCTTTATAGCACGCAGTTCCCATAATGCATCTGTTCTTTTAAGCCTTTGTCATTGCTTACGGGCACCTCGTCTGCTGCATTTTCTGCTCTGTTGCCATGTGAGGCCTGTATGCATGCACACGACTCTCCATCCAGCAGCTGGATGACATCATCGGTAGAGTGTGAGTCGAATAGCAGATGAGAGCCGAGTCCTGCTGTCTCCCCTCCCCCTGCAGCCCCTCTCAGATGATCACGTACAGCAAACAAGCCCACCAGCATCCCCAGACTGTATGGATGGGGGATTCTTTCCGCAGTCTTGCACGAATTATCCGCTTATATATACATTGTTTGAACTGCAATAAATGCAATCTTTTGTTTGCATGTATGCGTTTAGTGCTTTTGCACAGTTTACTTTTTAAATGAAGATATTATATCTTGGTTGGAGATGTATGACAGGTAATTTAGTTTTGTGCAATAGTGTAAGTGCCTGACGTCAGTGCTCTGAGAGGTTTGTTGAGGCCGCTGGGAAATAAAACAGGCACAGTCTGTTCTGTTCTGCCATATTCAACATCCATATCAGACCGCTGGGAGCCTTTCCACCTTTACCATACCTGAGAGAGTCCAACCTGCTCGGCGCATTCAGCCTTCAATGCAAACAGGCGAAGAGGAACACATTTGGATGCTGGAATCCTCCAAAAACTCCTTTTCTATTTTAGTCACGATGTCATCATTTAAGATTACTGTTTAGATTTAAACACGTGGCAGACGCTTTTACCCAAACAGGAACGAGAAAACAACGTATCATATATTTTATTAAGAAAATATCATAAAATGCAGACAGAACCTGCATTAGTGGAATTCAAAAGATGTGCCTGGCATAAATCTCACAAATTTGGCAGTAAAATTAGTTTTGTGCCCGAAATGAATGTTCAACAAACTCTCTTTAAATGTGAAAACTTCAATAATTGAGCTGGCACAGAGCCAACGGCACAGATGGACCGCTGACAGGCTGTTCAAATAGCCCCGGTCCTCCAGCATCCAGACAAGCATGTTGGCAAGGTTACCGTGTCACAGTCATCAAGTCTCTATCCGTGAGTGAGAAGATGACAAATAAATCTCTGTCCTCCTCCGTTTTTAGACTTGACATTTCAAGCGGCTCCAGAACCAGACACAACCGGCTTAGCACACAATCTGCACGTAATCTTGATATAAATTGAAATCAACCAAAAAATAATCGCATCAGCTAACCAAGACAGTAGAGCCTAATCCAGGCTTTAACATTTGCCCGTAAATGAAAAAATATAAAAAGCTACAAAACAAGAAAATAAAATAATATTTTGCTTTTTGTTTTAGTTTTTAACTCATATTTGTTACTATATTTAAAGAAAACCTTACCTAGGCATAAAGCTGCATATTTCATACCCCCTCCTTTCTTTAAAATCTGTAATATCCCAACAAAGAGTTAACCACCCCCTATCTGCACTCCCAACCGTTCTAGCCCATCAGAAGCCTGCATCCCTCTCCACCAATCACAGCGCTGGAAGGTGATGTCATGCTTTATCTAGCAGAGGTGGTGCTGATGCTGCCAGGCTGAGCATCCAAACAGCAGCAGACTGTCAGACTGAACGCAGGGTAACGACGCAGACAGATCCCACCACTTAACCGGTGAGTTCATGTGAATATCTTAACCGTTTGATGCTTTTTTGTTTTTGCAGGACAAAAGGAGACCGCCGTTGAAATTCATTAAACGTCTAAATATTGAAGTTCTTTTCTTCTGTCAATTATATTTTATTCCTTTCTGTTTTGTTTTTCATAGTGTAAAGATCTGTTGCTGCAATCGGCGGTTTGCATTTTAGAATAAAATTCTTGCACGGTTCAAAATTCAGATTTCTGATATTTTAGGCAAATGGTATTGCAAAATTTGTGCATGCACAAAATGTACGCGTGCATTGATGGACTTTTAGGAATCATGATACTGCCTTCAGAAAACAGCTAGTAAATAAGGAAGCAATAGTGCATCTTTGTGCTAAACATTGATGTTATTGTAATGTGCAGTGAAAGATGAAATAGGAGGAAAAGTTGAAAAAGTGCTTTGCTAATTCAAACAAATGAAGGGGGGTTGTTAAGGTGTGGATTTGAACGTTTGTGGTGGTTCTGGAGGTCCCGCAGTGAGCGTGTTCTAATCAGTATGGT
Source organism: Triplophysa tibetana (assembly GCA_008369825.1). Classification (NCBI taxonomy): domain Eukaryota; kingdom Metazoa; phylum Chordata; class Actinopteri; order Cypriniformes; family Nemacheilidae; genus Triplophysa; species Triplophysa tibetana. The sequence goes on from CM017907.1 coordinate 2,455,591, forward strand.
GGGTGGTACTGAGAGATGTTCTTACATGTTGATGGTGCTAAAGGCCACAGCCCCTCACAGCGCTGCACTCCTCTGCTTTCAAAACAACTGTTATTATTTCAGTCGCAAAGAAGTGGGAGGTTATGAAAACAGCACGGGGTGAATCACAAGTGAAGAACAGCTCAATTTTTTTGCCTCTTTGAAACAGAGAAAAGAATCAATACTAATTGCAATGCTTTGTTTTTGTTGGGCTGCGTTCCAAAGCGTTTATAGCTGTGTTGCATAAAACAGTTGCTTATCAACTTCTGTATGCAATGTCTTTTAAAAAATTGATTAAGAGGATGCTCAGGTATCCAGTGACTCTTAGAGAAAATAGTGAAAACACGAAGTTGTTTTAATCCATGGTGTGATCAAATATGGATCATTGGTTTAAAACAACCTAAAATCTTCAACCGTTTGTGCATCTGTACAGAACTGATATTTACATCTACGCCCTTCATTTTATGCTCACACATCAGAACAATTTGTTGAAAAAACCGATGCGTTGAAAATGTCAGGAGGTGTTAAAGTTATCCGTGTGCAGCATTCGTGAGCGTGGGAAATGAGGGGGCACTTGAACGCAGAGGCACAGCCAAACACACAGAGACTTACAGATAAGGACACGTATAGGCTGAAAGAGCCCTGAACTTGTTTGATTATTTCTTGTGATCAACTTCCATCAAGTATACTACTGCTGGCTTGATTTACTTGCTTTGAATAGATTTGAATTAGGGTTTGATGTCATAGCCTAACCTTTATTGTGTGGCATCTTAAAATTAGCCGTGATGTACGCATGGTATTGTGTAATGGTCCCTCTGCACGTTGCTTGCGGCAAAATGCTGTGACGGCTAAACTAAGTGAGACCTGTATGTGAGGACAAAGGCATATCGAGAAGAATCGATTGACTGGTTTCTGATGACATCATCTTTTCTGTCTCCTTCAGGAGCCGAGTTTGAAACGCTATAGCCTTCAGGACCTCAAAAAAGGAAAGATGACTCTTGCAGGTAAGTGTACAGCAGGTTGTGAGTGGATTTGTGAGTGAACTTGTGAGTGCTTGACCGAGGAGAGGACTGATGTGTGAGCATATGATACGGCATCAATGGTGTCATCTCTAAAGTACTGTGTCTCTCGTCCTGCAGCGTACAGAGAGAAGATGAAAGAGCTCCCTCTAGTGTCTTTCTTCTGCTCCTGCATCCTACCCGAACCTCGAGAAAAGCCCACCAAGAAAACACAAGGTACCCTTTAGCCAAGTTTGAGTCATTTCAGATAGATTATTTTATTCGTTTGTATATATTTTTTTGCATTGGTATTTTTCAGACAATATTACATTCGTATATTATTATTTTTGGTGGATTATTTTTCGATTCATAAATATTCTGTGAATTTATGCATAAGCTGGTTGCATTTTCCAGATGTTGTGGACCTCAACCTGGGAATCATTAAAGACATGGAGGTCATTGAGCTAAACAAGCGATCATCAGGCCAGGCCTTTGAGGTCATCCTCAGACCACCATCCTTCGATGGACTGAGGGAATTTAATCCGACCTTCCCACCCCGTAGGGACCCGTCGCTGGAAGAGATCCAGAAGAAACTGGATGCAGCCGAGGAGAGGAGAAAGGTTAGGAACATATGCTTTTCGTGCAAGATTTCTTCAGGAAGGATGCATTTCACCCTTTGGATTTGGTTGTACACTTGTCTGATATCGTACTCCTGTCTCTTTAAACCCATCAGTGTCAAGAAGCGGAGCTGCTCAAACATCTGGCAGAGAAGAGAGAACATGAACGTGAGGTGGCCCTGAAAGCCATTGAAGAACACAACAACTTCATCAAGATGGCCAAAGAAAAACTAGAGCAAAGGATGGAGATAAACAAGGAGAACAGGGAGGCCCACATTGCTGCTATGCTGGACCGTCTTCAGGAGAAGGTACGGCGAATCTTCACATCATGACCAAATTCTAGTTTTAAAGGCACGGTGTGTAATTGTTGTTCCGTTAGTGACAGCAAACGTAATTGGTGTTTGTTTGAGTGTTTAACCCAACCAATACTTTGAGTTTGGGGTTGAACTATAGTAATAATTTGTCCAAATTGTGTCAGACAAGATTTGGAAAGAATTTCTGAAAACAAATCTGTTTGGTCCAGCTAGTGGAACAGAAATTACACACTGTACCTTTAAATACAGAATCTCTTATCCCAAATGGCACCCTGTACCCTTGTAGGCTAAATTCATACAATATTTTTTTATTGAGCAAAATGTGAAGATTTTAAATACTTGTCAAATTTGAACAGTTTTTTGTGACTCTTAAAACTTTACTTCATTTACTTTAAAAATCTGAGAATGAACATATAGAAATCTGAAATTTATCCTTTCATTTTTTTTTAAATAAGGAGTTTGTTTATCTTTGATGCTTACAGTTCTACCTACTATTATATCTTTCAACCTTTTTTTCATCATTATGAACAATATTTATGTTAAAAATATTTTTTCTACATATTCGAAATTCATTTTTTTGAGCTGTCTCTGTATTGGTGACTTAACAGGCACTCAGCATTTACGCAATTAAGGTTGCAAGTGCCATTTGGGACGAGCCTCTCTACATTAAAACGTGTCTTATTAAAAAATGAGCTTTTATTCAATATTTTCTCTTCCTCTTGTTTTATTTTTCCAGGACAAGCATGCTGAGGAGGTGAGGAAAAACAAAGAACATTTGGATTTCGACTGGCAGTAGAAAACAAGACCACTTTCTGTCCTTAATTTCTAGAGGAAATGCGTTGAGGCTTTAAAGAGTCCTGCTGTGGTTTAGCAAATCATAAGCTAATTGTTACAAGGCCAAAGCAACAAATAATCGCACATTTGTTGCCGCCAAGAATGCTTTGTGTATTATGAATGTGGGCGTCACAATTGAAAACTAAAGAAAGTCATTTGTTTTGTTTGCCGTCAGACTGTGTTTGGGAAAAACCGCATACAGTAGTTCAGATCATAGTGAGTCACTTCTGTGCAAGCCACCACTGAGCCTTTAGTCTTTAGTGTATTGTAGTTTAGCATGTAGTGATGTAGTAAAAGCAAGAAGAGACACAAAGAAGCTTGAGTAACTAAGATTTGCATTTGTGGATTAGATGTTTGTACTTTCCTGTGTAGTTTTAGAGGTGATGTGTACTAAGCACAGTAGTTTTGCTTTGTGTTTATGTGTCATACTGTTTGTCCTTGCTTTTTTAGAGAGAAAAATGAGTCGAATTTGTCAGTTAACTGAAAGCTCCTTTACATTAAATGCTAGTGTGTATTGTGTGGCCATATCCAAACCAAACTTTTTTATGCTTGCATGCTGTGACGCAATCGATAAAACCCGTGAAAAGCCATTTGGTGTGTGACCGTGTGGTTCTTGTCCCGTGCCTAATTGCTCTGTCTCTGAACTTTATGTTCCAGGTGCCTTGAGATCTTCCCACAACACACGCTGATCATACGGGAGACCGTTCACCAAAGGACTGACTATCATGCTGAGCTTGTTAGCTTGGAACATAAGAGATTATCACTCTGAAAGCAGATATATGATATAATATCATTGTAAGGTGCGATGGCCGCGTCAGACGAACAGTGCTGGTCAGCTGGCAAAGACTGCAACAGAGTATTTAATCTGAAGGATACAGGCCAACGGTGCCAAAACATTAGTGAATGCGAGCGGCAACTCTGTGTTTGTTAGTGCTCGGGTGATGTTTGCACATGTATATTTTGCCCATGTCGATGCAGTCGTGTCTTCTGTTTTAAGATCTATTTTTGGTAACCTGCTCAAGCTTTTACCACTGTATATATGTTCACTCGCCTCATGATCAGCTGGCGTCTGATTTGGCTATATAATGCTGTGCAGAAATTGTGACATATATTTTAGAGGCGAATGGAATTAAAGAACTGCTGGGATTTGCCGGTTTTGTATGTGTGACTTCCTCGGGATGATTATGGATCTTGCATTTTTTTAAAGATATGAATAATGCGCTTTAAATAGGCCATCAGGGGTAAAGTAGGACACCAATACCAAGGCTTAGAGTTTTAAAAATAATTTAATGTATCAGCCACAGTCTTAAAAACAAGTTTAAATAAATAACATAATACAAAAATATTAAAATTTCAACATCCGGATATTTCATGCAATCCAAAAAACAAGGTGTAAATAAATAAATAGCCTACATAACACTTTTATGGTGACATGAATAAATATATATTCTTAATATTAATATTAAAATACTACCCATTAATAGAAAAATATACGTCACAAAAGGCACGAAATGCTTCTCCATCAAGTTCACACATATTCTACATACGGCCGAACGCAGGTGCAGCCCACCGTGATGGTTTTGTACTCAAGTCTGAAGAAATAGTTGTGCTTGTCTCCTTGAATTTTCCTCAGGACCAGGATTTGACTGACAATGGGTTTGGATTGGTAATCGTGGACCTCCTCGCCATTGATCAAACATCCAGTCAGCAAACATTTCGCCTCGGCGATGTTCGAAGGGTAGAGGGTCTCATCATGCTTAAACCTACAAAACAGAATGGATCATGGGAAATTTTCAGTTGTTGTGTTTTTAACGCTTGCATTTTAACTCAAAACAGCAGCATGAAACACAAAGACTTACGTGTACATCCATGGAGATATGGAGTCATTATTTATTGGACGAATTAGGTCGGATGAATGTTTGAGCTCTTGATCTAAGACCAGTCGAAATGAATCAGATGCTCCCTTCTTTTGATGCATCTTGGCAGGTAGTCCCTCAGCTCCAAATGATATTAAAAAGAGTCCCATCACACAAACCGCCTGTAAAACACAAACCTTCATTTAGCCTGAGATTTACAATAATTTGAACTGCACAATTGTTGTCTTCATTTTTAGAAATACTCACTGTGAGGAACTGGATGCTGAATGCAGATGACATAGTTGCGCTCTTTTATCTTTCACCTGTGTTCTTATAAAGTGTCCTGTGTTAGTCAAAACACTCTGATCTACTTTCACAGCGGTACGAGCAGTTTATATAGAGTTCGTGCATTTGCAGTGGTGTAGGAGCACTTCCTGTGATGAATTGTCTCCTATTTATGCGATGTCATATCATTGTGTCAGCAGAAATATTAGTAGATGTGTACACACACATTCTATTTGTTCATTATAACTAATTCAAATTGAATACAAGAATACTTAAAAAAAAATTAAAGGTACTTTTTTTGATGCTCTCGTCAAATTTATTTTTATTTTTTACATTACTGCAAATTATGACATTTTTATCTGTGATAAAAAATGAGCAGTTTGTTTCAACTAAAAATTATAAATAAAATAACTGGGCGTTTACAAACTGGAACTCATTCACACGGGTGTCCCAGCAAAGGAACAGTAGGTTACTCTGGTAATCCCGGTTCTCTGATACATCCAGATGATGAAAGAGAACAACATTTACTTGATCACATCACAAAGGGATTGTACCCAAAATACAAATTCAATAATCATTTATTCAAATGGTTTAAAACCTTTATGGCTGACTTTTGTCTGTGAATCACAAAAGAAGATATTTTGAGAAATGTCTCGTTGGTTTTCTGTCCATACAGTGGAAGTCAAAGTGGACAAATGTTGTTTGGTGAAAAGCGTTACTCAAAATTTCTTCTTCTGTCTAATGCAGAAGAAAGTAAGTCATACAGGTTTGAAATGACATGAGGGGAGAAAATGATGACAGAACTTTCATTTTTGGGGGAACTGTTCCATTACCACCTGTCAATCAGAAAGAACACTTACTTTGATCATTAATGTCTGTTAATATTTAAAGCGACAGTTCGCCCAAAAATTAAAATACTTCGTTTACTATTCAAATCTGAATAAATTTCTTTGTTCTGATGAAGACAGAAAAACGTATTTGGAAGAATGCTTGTAACCAAACAGTTCTTAGTCACCATTGACTACTATAGTAGAAAAAATGACAACGGTAGTCAAAAGTGCCCCAGAACTGTTTGCTTTATATATTCTTCAAAATGTATTCCTTTGTGTTCAATGGAAAAAAATACAAGAAAAGTTTCTTACTATGGTAGTAGTAGGAAATTGGTGGCTGAGAAATTTTTGGTGACAAACATCTTTCTTTATGTTCATCAGAAAAAAGATATTCATGCATATTTGGAAGTAAATGAAAACAGAATTTTTTTGGGGTGAACTTTTCCTTTAATATATATATGATTTTGGGTGAAATGTGTTATTTGAAAGTATGCATCTTGCTATCTTTGCAATACTTGGATTGAGTATTTATAATGTAATGCAATAACATTCACACATTTATAATTGTTGCTGAGATGTGCAAATACTTATTGAGGCCATTGTTCACATTTGCAAGCATACTTTCCTAACCGACTTTACCTCTCACATGCACTCAAATTAAAATGTATATCATTATAGAATTAAAATCCTTCTGACTGGTGGTTCTGTCCACTAGGCTATTCATTCGTTGACTTGCATTAATGCTGGTGACCTCAATTGACATGATTTGCAGAAAGTCATGTCGACACGGAGACTTCCGCCCCATGTCAATTGCTTGCAACTTACAGTAACATGTTTTCCCACCTCAGATGGAGGTTTGTGCGTCAAATGCGGTGAAAGCTGGTGGTCTGACACAGTGCTCACATTTTTTCAAGGATGAAAGGGGAAAGACAGGACCGCATCTTCATGTGACTCAGAAATTATGTGTACGTGTTTCCCCAAGATGTCAGGATGTTATTATAACATTGCTTTATTACTTCTTGATTTTTGCTGCAACTGCAAAACCAATGATTTGGCATTTGTCAAAGATGCATTTCGTTCAAATAATAAAAGTGAAAGGAGCCTGGAGACAGCTGGGGTCACCAATCACTTTTTTTAAAAGTATAAAAGAGGTTCGTGCCTTTCAAACATGTCCTTTTAATCATTTAATGATATTGTTCGTAGGCCATAAAACAAGAAGAATAGTTAAACACTCTTGGTAAATGTGACGCATGGCAGTGACCTACATGTGGGACTTTCAAAGGGGCCAGGAATCGTGCAACTGCTGCTTTTCATACTCATGAAAAGAACGGAACATTCAGGAACGGGAAGTTTCGTAGTGACCCACATTAAACCACAAAATTGGAGAATCTTTGAAATATTACAAATGTGTCAGTGTACATTCAATGTAATTGGTTTCTTAGCTTCATTTTTCATAACTGTGAGATTAACATCGGTTAACATTGTTTTTTTAAACAACTAAATGCACATCATGAATGCGGTTATCATGCTATTTTTCACATTTTTCTTTTTTCATTTTGAATATCACTTTATTGCTTTAATCATTTCCACATAGAAAACTTTTTATTTTAGAACTTATGAAAGCATTTGTTCTAAGAATTTTATATTACTAAAGTTCATAGACCTGAATAGCAAACAGCAACAGGTTTAAGGTCAATTTATACTAGTGCTTATTTTTTAAAGAAGATATGCAAAACTAATATTATCCCCATGATTTGCTTTTTGATTTTCTTTATGTCACTAAGTATGCTTGAAAACCGCAAGTAAACATTTATTGTGGGGAAACGTCTAATACTATACTATGAAGTTTCTGTGCATTTCTTTTTCCCTTGATCAAAAGGAGGAGAAATGAGGTCAGCGAGATGCTGAGTCGCTTCCGCAACTGTTTGACATCAGTCAGTTTGAAAGCGAGTAAAAAACCTACCGAAAGGATTCCCGTATTGGGACCCGCCACATCAAAGGACATCAGAAGGGCCAAGACACACCAGTCCATTAATGGAAGGCACAAGCTCGTATCTAACTACATCTGACACTTTTGCAAAGATCATTATAATTGCTTTATGATTTGGTGTTTGTGGATGTTTAGATATTGTGAATTATGTATCGGTGAGTGTTTACACAGGACTTGGACTTGCGTTTGTCTGTTTTTGTATTGGTAAATAAGTGCAAATGAGATCATTTTTCTTTCTATAAAATCATTCAAATATAGGTTGTTTCAAAAGAAAATGATCTATTTTAGAATATTGACCAAAAAAGGAGCTGATTTCTATGGCTGTGTTTGAAACAGTTATACGTGGGTGGTGAAAATAGGCCGGTTCTCACTCGTGATACTCTTGACCTTCCTACACAAACACTATCAATGAGAGAGATCTATGAAGAGCACTTCTCATTCTGATGCTGGGATAAGCCTCAATTCTACAGTATACCAGCATACCACAATGTCTATAAGCAAAAAGTTACAAGCCATCGCATCGCTGCTTTGTATTATGCATAGCGGAATTTACCTTGAGAAACTTGAGATGGTAGAGGGTTAGGATATGGTTGACACCACTTCAGATAATCAACTTTCATGTTTTCAAAGGAGTGCATGGCTTTTTTGCTTACTCACGCAACCTCTTTTTTTTCTCCTTACCTGTAGGGGTATACAAGGATGTAGAGTTGTGGATTTTATCATTGTTCTGGTGATGTAACTTTAAAAAACTGATGTGTTTTACAATGATGCATTTATGAGCCTGTTAGATGGTTCCATAAGGAAACCGTCTGATGCAGAAAGGTTCTTTGTAGTGGATAAAGGTTCTTTAGACTATAACAAAGAGTATGAAAGAAATTGTTCTTATAAATGAACCATTCTTGTTCTTACTTGGTATCTCTGTTAAGAATCCTTCGTAGCACCTTTAAGAGGGAACCTTTAAAAATCATTCACATTTCTGTTGCACAAAAGGTTCTTTGCAATGCTTCCCTATACTGGTTTAAAAACCTTTGACTGAATGATTCGTTGGGGAACCAAAAATGGTTATTCTGTGGCATCATTGTAAAGAGCATTTTTTGCATTTTAATTTTTTAATTACTGCCTATTTATCATTATTTTCCCATCCTCAATTAAATGTGTTCCAGTTTAAATGTGCTTCACAATACATACAATTCCAAGCACATGTCTTCCACATCTGTTCCTAATGAAAATGCCATCTTAAACCAGCATTAATGACCTGCTCCAGGCTAATTTGCTGGTTATACTTGTCAAAGGGTGGTGTCCCGAAAAAGGCTTTAGACTAGTCCTGGACTAACATTAATGTAAGAGCTGTCTAAACTCAAAACAGTTAGCAGATACATATCTTAAAGGGGCCATATAGCGCGAAAACTTGTTTTTCTGTGGCTTTGGTGTGTTATAAGCTGCCCATGCATGTATTCGACACTTAAAATGGCAAAAATGAAATTGTGGTATGATTTGAATAAGTTGCTTTGGAACCTGATATTCCAAATATGGTAAGAGGCGTTATATTTCCATCACACGCTTGCACTATTGTACCAATCACTACGCTCTGATTATCTGGCCAATCATAGCACACCTCGCTTTTCAGAGCGATGAGCTTTGTAAAAAATCTGCGCGTTTCAGAGAAGCGGAGCAAAGAGGACATACAAACATGCATGATTTGTGGAAATCGTTTTTGAACGTCAAATCGTGTATTCACATTGCAATACATCTAATACAAATGATAATATTAGTTTTAGCCGTGTCATATGACCTCTTTTAAAAATCATCAGTGCCATTGTTTTGTCTCAAAATGCACAAAAGTGATGTTTTTCGCAAGGCATGTTTGTAAAAACACCTTAAATGTCCTAATTTAATTCAGGCCTATTCCTGGTCCCAGTCCGGGAAACCACCCCATAGTGTTTATAAATGTATCAGGTGATTCACAAGCATGGCCCTTTTGGTGACGCTGGTTGACCAAGGTGGTCTTGCTTACGTATAAGACCATTTCTTGTGGTTAAGGTCTTATGGGGACAAACCAACATCGCATACTTGTAAATAGGTATGTTGAAAGCCATTTAAAATCATTATCGTTAGCTAAATTTCCCATAAGAAAGAAAAAGATGAGGTCTCGGATGATGGATATCTCCTTGACGTCCATGAGATTATACAAAAAGCAAATGGAAACTTTTGCTTTAAGGGATAGTTCACCCAAAAATTCTGTCATCATTCACTCACCCTCTTTTCATTTCAAGACTTTCTTCTACAGAACACAAAAGAAGATATTTTGAAAAACATTGGTAAGTCATAGAGGTTTAAAATGACTATGGAGGGTGAATAAGATGATATCTCATTAAGGCTCCTACATCTCAGATGTTTCTCCTGAGAAAAAGAGCCAGTATTTTCACAAATGTCCCCGGTAAGGTTTCAGAAGAGATCTCAACAACGTCACAAACTGAGCTCATATGCGCCAAAGTCTTCGAAAACCTTTATAAAAGTATTATTGGGGATACAATTTCCAATTCAGATTAATCTAATCTAAATTCATTGTAATCTTAATGTACTTTAACAATTGTCTCATTTGTTTCAATTTACATTTCTCCTTGACACTTTTATGAGAATAAAAACTGAGACTAAGTTTAAGTTAACTGAAATGGATGTTTATTGGTAATGGTTAGGAATAGGTCAGCATCTGAAGTTTACTCCATGGCAGCTTAACTTTTTGTATGTTTAATTGGCATTGACACGTAAACGATAAAGTGTTTCAAGATGCTTCTGATTTAAATAATAATCAACATGGTTCCACTACTTAGATTAACACACACAAAACCTTCATTACTCAAAACCCACTCACAACCTGATTTCCCGCTGATCAAACCAGACACCACCCAACTGAATAATAATGAACGTTATCCGAAATCATAACTTACCCCAAACGCCTAATTTCCACAACTCATCATTTTTTTCAATCGAAATTCGATATAATGAACCTGCAAATCTTGCAAAATTAAACGAATCTTTGATCCGCGGGTCGGATTACTGGAAATTGAACAAAGCACCCATCACCTATCAATTTGATCTGATAATGGAATCCAGGTCAGAGAGAGGCCCGATTATCTCTATGCAATCACGAACAGGCACGACATAAATAGAAGAAGTAAAAGAGAAGCATCTTCACATTGGAAGAGGATAAGATGGCATTTAAGATGGTTCAGAGCTCCTTCAACGCTACATACATGGTAAAAGAACAAAAATGAGAATAGATATTGAATTTAGTTAGTTACTGTCTCGGATTATTTGTCTTGTACATGTTAACTCAGATTAAACTTTAATCTTTAAACAAGACTAAATTTAAATGATTGGTGTGAACAAAGGCCTCAATTTGGAAGTCAACCTTTTGTAACGGTTTGATTCTCTCAAAAATGGGTCGATACGATCACAAACGATCAATTTAACAGATGATGTTCTTTTTTGCAGGTTTTGCTGGGCTGTGTGCTGGTGAGCCTTGTATCTGCCAAACAAGGACAGAAACGAATATGTGATACCGCTTTCACAATTTCCAGCGACTCTGTTATGCCTCAGGCAGAAAACGCGGATGGGAATGGCAACATACACGATCGATCACTATCACCATGGACCTGGATGTGAGTTGCTAAGTCTCTTACTAATACTAAATCACTTAACCGAATCAGATTGTATCAAGTCAAATGAGTAGGACAACATGATCAAAGATTTAGAGCTTGTCAGAGCTGAAGATTAATGTAGGACTCTTTTTATGAACGATATTTATTTAAGTCTATTTATTGTCATGGTTTTATAAGCCAGCATTAACACTTGTCATGGCCAGGTTGTGAAATCAAATGACAGTAGGTATAAGGTCATGTGACATCAGGGTGAAACATCATTTAAAGTGTGTTTGGGTTGATGGGCTTTGTTTTCTCTGCTTTCAGACCGAAGATTTCTTCACACAGGATACCACATGTCATCTTTGAAGCCCAGTGCAATACAGAGTACTGCAGCTATCCTGACAGTGAAGTGGACGAGAGACTTAACTCAATACCCATATATCAAGAAATGCTGGTGTTGAAACAGGATACGCAAGACAGGAAGTGTTTCAGGGCCACTTTTGAGAGCGTTGTAGTGGGTTGCACATGCGTTCAGGCCAAAACATCCTGAAAGTACTCTGTGTGTATCAATGTTTGATTGAACTTATTTATTTATTATTATTAATCGATGTTAAATAGTTTTAAATAATCAAAATTGTTTTTTCCCATAGTTGAGTTTTGAGTATTTAAATATAGCCGATCACATGTCCAGTTTGAATGATTTCTCCATATGTAACCAACAAATGTGTTTGCCTTTAGGTTTATTGGATTTTATTTGAAAAATTGAGTAAACGTGCCGTGTTTCAATAAAAACAGACACTAATTGACCCATTATAATGTACAACGTAAAATGAATTGAAAATTCAAACTTGTAGACAACGATAACTGTCTGTGACAAAAAAGTGTTTTTTAGTGTAAAGTCTTTCACTTGCATCATTGCTGATAAACGCAAGACAAATTTTACTGCAATAAAGTTTTTTTTCGAATGTATTGTCTTTAATTTGTATCCTTGCTGAAAAAATCTGAAACACAATAAATCACAGAATTAAAATTTCATTAGGAACCAGTTTTCCTTCAAAACCATTTCAACACTCCATTTTGCAGTGCGTTTTGGACTTTTTTGCAATAGGTTTAATCTGTCAGATAACACCCCACGAATAGAATCCATCACATACCCATAGACACCACTACAGTGGACTACATATCCCTTTAAAACCATTACAACTTTCTAATGTTTTTTTTAGCAACGGTAAAGTAATCTTTTTTTAGTTGATGTAATAGAAAAGGCTGTTGGGTTGTAATGGCTTTCTAATAAAATCCATAAGTGATGGTTTCTATTGGGTCTCTGTGTTTTTGTCAGTGGCGAGAATGTACATTTTGAAAGTGAACTATTCCTTTAAAAGTAGCATTAAAGTGTTAATTCTGTCATCATTTGCTTAACCTCGTGTCATTTCATTCCCTTATAAATGACTTTGTTCTGATGAACACAGAGAAAGACGTTTGGAAGAATGTTAGCAATTTTCAACTCTGTGACATCATTGACTCTCTACATTAGGAAAGTAAATTAAATGGTGGTCAAAGGTGCCCCAGAACTATTTTCAACCCTAAAGTCTTCAAAATATCTCACTTTGTGTTCAAAAATAAATAAAAAACACAATTTTTTCCCCCTATATGGTAGTGGATGATGTCACAGAACCGTAAATGGCTAACATTCTATCAAATATGTATGTTTAACAGAACATAGATATTGATATAAGTTTGAAACAGAAAGGATGACAGAATGTTCAGTTTTGAGTGAGTGGCATGTTTAACCACCTATAGGATGTGGTCTAACAGCTCTCAGAAAAGTAACCAACCCAATTGTCTGCTAAACTACAATAACCACTACTGCTATTGTTGCCACAACAATCCGTATAACTTGGCAGTAAAAACTATTTTCACTTTCATCAAAAATTATAGCTGCACTATGCATACAAAATGCATCATCAGCTGTTTGCCATCAAACCCATTAGACAAATCCTTTATATAGTGTATATTCTGCCTTATTCCACTTTCCATTGGTTCTTTCGGTTCCTATTCACCAGATAACATTGTACCATAGAACCCAACACATTACCAGTAACCCACATAGACCAATATAGTTTTCATTAAAACCAGTGCAATTTCATTGTCACCAATCACCGATTACCACTTTCCCACTATCATCTAAAAATAATACATATATTAGAAATATTTATGTTCTTCACATTTTTATAATGGAGAGTTAGCTAGGCGTTTGCGTGAAGTCAGAGCGTATTTACATCCACGCCACTAGGTGGCGACTGGCGAAATGCAAACGATAAAACGGAAGCTACGTAAATCTTTTACTGCCACCTAACGGTGTATAGGGAAATGACATCCACAGCCTCATTCGACTGTGTTTTTGAATAAGACATTAGATCACTCGTTATAAATGACTACCTGCTTTTATCCACAACTATTACACTTCCTTATTAGATGCGTTTTGAGCGGTCGATGAAGTTTTAAGCGTTACCCAACGGGTTCTTTTAAATTGGTAATTCCCTCAGATTGTTAATAAATTGTGGATTTATTGCTAGCCGTTCGAGCTAGCTGGCTATGGTATGTATTATTGAATTTATATGATATTTTAAAGATATAACATTAGTTACTCACTATGGATGCTGCAACATGATGTTTATATTTATGACAGCTCACTGATAGTTTAACAGATTGTTTATTCATGCAGTGACAGCTTAATCCATACATTTGTTTGTTTATCTCAGAGATTATGTAGGTTAATTATAAGAGGTGGGGTTTTGATCATGCTTACAGTGCTTTTACACTGGCAATGGATGTTGTCAGCTTGTACTAAACGATCGACTAGTGGATTTATTTTACAATAAAAACATTTATTTACATGACATTCGTTTATTATCACTTATGTTTATGTGGTGTCTAATATACTAAGGTTTTAAGGTTACCTACAAGCAAATATGGTTTACGTGGTCTTACTATTACTATAACTATTAATGCACAGCAGGAACCATTGCACATTTGTTTAATATAATGATACAAATACTTCAACTTTTCAACTGTGATGGTCATAAGTAGCTAATGTAATGGTCCAAAATTACATTTATGAATTTGATATATGCTTTTATTTAAAGTGACTTACAGTGCATTCAGGCTATACATTTTTTAACTCAAATAAACCTTAGCTTTGTAACAAAAATGTTAACTATTATTATTATCATTTATTTTTTGGTTAGATCAAATTGAGAAAGACTTTACAAAAAGTGTCATTTCAACAGCTCTGTAGATTCCTTCAATGCTGTGGTTTGACTATAGGAAACCTCTTTATGTTTCTTCCAGAGTATTTCCTGATATTGCATTCAACAGAACAGCATTTGCTGCAGTTATATCCTGTAAATGGGGAACAGCGCTCTCAAAGCTCATTTGGAAACCTCTCAGAAGACTGGAGTCTTTCAGCTGACTGGAAAGGGTTTGACGGAGGTAATCATATTCACCACTCAGATGCACTTAGCCTGAGCTTTCTCGTGGATAATTGACAGGTTTATTTTATATGTTTATACAGTTTCCAGAGGAACTACAAAAGCTCACTGGAAACCTGCGCACAGTCGATCTGTCCGGCAACAAAATCGAGGTCCTTCCTGACTTCATAGGAGGCTTCCAGCATCTTAAGAGTCTCACCATCAGCAGCAATAAGCTGTGTAAGTGTTAACAAATACTGTAGTTTAGTGTTTACTGTCACGTAGATGAACTGATGTTTAATTTGTATTGAGCTTTATTGTTCAACACATCTGTAGTATTTTATTTTTATTAAATTATATATTAAGTTGATTTTCACCCTCTCTACACCTTAGAAACCAATGAAACTGCTATTTTTGCTACTATGTCTTGTGTCTGTAAATGACCCGTGTTGTGATTGTCTGACCCTTTTACAAGTAAGATGAATAACATCCCAGCCTCTAAGTAGCTGAATATTAAATAGGTTTTGATATAAGTTTATTTCACCTGCACAGCCAGTATACCAAATGAAATCGGAAAACTCAAGAAGCTGGAAACTCTCATTTTAAATGGAAACCAGTTGAAGCAGCTTTCTGCAGGTGTGGGTCAGCTGAAGGCCCTGCGGACCCTTAGCCTGTCAGGGAATCACTTTAAAGAGTTTCCCAGTGGACTCGGCTCCCTTCGTCATCTTGATGTCTTGGACCTATCCAAAAACAAAATCCAGGCTGTTCCGGCAGAAGTGGCCGAACTGCAGGCCATTGAAATCAACCTCAATCAGAACCAGGTGAGTTTACCATTGACATGTCACACTGATCATGTTTTGATCAAATGTAAACTAACAGCATGTACAACCAAGGAGTATTGAACTTTGTGTTGTATCGTTGTTCAGATTTCGACCCTGTCTCCAGTGGTGTCTCGTGCTCCCAGACTGAAGGTCTTGCGTCTGGAGGAGAACTGTCTGGAACTTTCCTCTATCCCTCCTTGTATCCTAACAGACTCCCAGGTGTCTCTGCTCTCCGTGGAGGGCAACTTGTTTGAAGTTAAAATGTTGCGTGATCTGGAAGGATATGATAAGGTAGGAAATATAAAATATATACAAATATAATAACATGCATTTGTGCCAGTTTTGCAAATAAGGCTTAAATAATACTTAAAGAAATGGTTTCCTAAAATCTCTTTCATCGTTTGCTGGTATTATTTCACCCTTTTTTAGAATAGAATATTAACGTAAAATAACAGTTTTTCACAGGCACTCCAATGGGATCTGCTTTACAAGTATAGTCCTAGCCTGGTTCTGTGTATCATGCATCATGCTTCATTTATTTCCAAGATTCACAATTTAGATGTTCAAGTTTGAATGCAATGCAAAACTGCTCTAAGTATTTATTTGTGAAACAAAGCCTTTACAAAGCTGTAAAAAGATTCTAGAAGAGGGAATTTTCAGAAACACAGATTTGGATTTCCCACATTTGCCTTACACAGTCATGTGATTTTCCTTAGTACATGGAACGCTTCACTGCAACAAAGAAGAAATTTGCGTGAAGTGCAGGAGTATTCATCTAGTGCCAGGCTGCCTTCTGCGCTGGCACCAGCTTCACCAGACGGTTTAGCAAGACAGCAATGGAAAATATGGAAGAATAGTCTGGATTGCTAGAACGACAACTCAGAGGCCCCAGACCTGCTGCTTGTTAACATTACACTACAGAGAGCACCTGTATTGTTATGAATTATTCTATGGACTGTGCATTACACTTTCTTTTGCAAAGATGTTATGAACACAAATGCAGCGCTGAATCAATGTCCTGAATATATTTACACTGGACACTGGTTTATTGCCTATTCAAACACACTAATGCCAGGTCTATTTATAGAAGGTCTGTCCTTCAGTATACCATATTGTATGTACTGTACTCTTCAAACTACGTTCTTTTACCCAGCATTTAATTACCTTTTTAATGCTTTAGCGTTAGCAGCCGTTTTGGCCAGTGAATATATGGCTTTTTATTTATTTGCACACTAATGTTTCTGTAATTTTCTTTTTATAAGAACATCCATAAGAAGTTATTTGCTCAAGACTGCTGGGAGATAATGTGTGGTGTAACAGTATTGCAGCAAAATTTCCGTTACAAATAATTTGCTTTTACTCTATAAAGAATGCCTACTTGAATGCAGTCAATGTGATTATATATATTTATATAAATCACACAAATAAAATCATCATGTATAGTTCTGCAAAATCGTACTATTTCCTGACGTGGCTGTCTACCATGCTTTTCTACTGCTTACACATGTCACTTGTTGTCTTTCATGAATTCTTGCAGTCAATCTATGCAATTTATATTTCAAACATCTGAAGATTGCTTTTTATAAAATGTATAGTCAGCATCAGTAACATTTACCGAAAAGCATCTGAATCACACCAATCTGGCATTTGTAAAATAAAATAGTGTTTAAGAGAAAGATTTTCTTGTTTCTTAATGTACTGAACACATATATTACTGCTTTGTTCTACAGCATTTACCTGCAAAATAAAGCTTACTTCGTACTAGAATTGTCATCTGATTGTCAACAAAATTGTACTTGAATTTATTCCAAAATAATATATATTTAACTGCTCACTTATAGTTGTTTTTGGTTAACAAATCAAAACAACCAAGACACATCTTGATGTCAAATCGTCCGGTTCATGTTGTAATTCTATTTCTTCAGTTTTATTATCATCTCTTCAGTATGTTCTCCTCTACTGATGCTTAGGCCTATATGGCAAATATTTGAGTGAAAGACTTTATACATACTAATCATGGCATAAGAAGGCCAAGCTTATAGAACAGTACTTAGTCTGTTAAAAAGTGATACATTTTTTTTGACTTAACCAACTTATTTTAGTGCCAGTTTCACAGAAAAGGCTTAAAACTAGTCCCAGACTCAAATTAATTTTGATGTCTAAACCGAAAATAACTTGCACTGACATATTTTAAAATATGTAGTTGCCATTGTTTTGTCTCAAGATGTACATTATACATTTTAATAAAAATGATCGTCCTAATTGTTTAACATTGTTTAAGTGGTGACGTATTTATTATAAATCATTTATCCGTGCACATCATCTATTTTGTATTAATTTGCATTTTTGATCTTTAATCAATACCGTTGACCTCCTCCTCCCCTTGGATGAAATCACATACATAAATTTTTCCTTATTTCAGAAATCGTTTGACTCGTATACGTCACGATATGGAAAAAACACTTTCATGCCGACTTTAAATAGCCTAAATTGACTAGGGGCATAGTCCTGGTTTAGGCTAAGCCTTGTCTATGAAACCGAACCTTAATGTTTTATATAATATTATAAAAAATACTGTTACTTAAAGACATAATTTCAGAGCTCAGTGATGCATGAATAAATCAATGCTCTGAAAATCAAAATGTTATATTTGGAAGTTTGTTCAACATCATTTCATAAGAAAAACACATTCAGCACAGAATTATCAAAAATATAGACAAATCAGAAAAAAATATATAAAACACAAGTACACAAAAAATTCAGATGGTGGCACTGTAACTCTAATAACAACAGTAAACCAGAACAGAAATGTGTGAATTACATAAAGTATTAAGCACAATTTTGGCTTGTTTAAACTGTAAATAGAGCAGCAAGAGCATCTCTTCTTCAAACACAGAAAACATTAGACATGAGACTCTAGAATACTGTGGTAACATCTTGTTTACTCACTCCTAAAATGGCTGGCACCTCTGTAATTTTATTTTAAGATGCCGCACAAACAAGACTGATTCATTTAACTGTTACCAAAGACAGGCAAGTTTTCAAACTGTAATTTATGTATCAAAACAGAAATATGTAAAAAAAAAAAAACACTGGTAAAAATTGGTGGGCAGACATGGTATAACACAATACAACAGCAAACTCCATTCATGTTCATTTAACTAAAATTTCATTAAATGATCTTAACTTCCATGAATGAAAATGAACCCTAATATCAAAATACAAAAGCACCACATGTCAGGGTAGAAACTAAGCCCATAATTATATTACATTTTTGACCTTGTGTATAGTAGTAGTAATTGTACAAATGGCACTGCATTGAACAAAGTTCAAGAACAAGAACATCCACTCTGTTGTCTTCGCAAACAGTCAATACATCAACTTATTCCTTTTTAAACACCAAAAAAGTATTTTAACGTGATCAACTGTACAATAAATGACACTGTCAAACATTCCCAACTGCCGCACTGAAAGCTATCAGGTCTCGCATGGATCAGGCATGCTTTATGGTGTATTTGCCTTTCTGGAGCTGCGAGATGTAGAGTTTTGACTTGCTCCCATCGACCCGTTTGAACCACACCTCATCCTGATTGATTGTAGTTATTACAGCGCTGTGTGAGAGACAGCGGAGAAAAATAACTCACAAACGTCTGCAGAGAGATCGATACGGACTTGAGTGTATTTTAGAGCTGGTTACTCAAATCTCTCACCTCGTGGGGTACTCGTCTTTCTTGTCGATACAAATGGCCTGACCGCGGCCGAACCAATCGCCGTCGTAAAACAGGCGTCCATCTTCAGAGCGTGCGCTGTGTTGATGTTTGTCACTCTTTGAGGATGCGACTACATCGAAATGCAAAATTCTATTGTTACGATTATAACTGTTTATGGACACAATGAAGCAATCAAAATAAATATTGATGAAGCAATTTCATTACATGTGATGCTTCATGTATATTTGATGGTAAATCATTGTTAAAAGTCATTTTGTAATAGAGAAATGATTAGTGTAATCTAATTAATGCAATGCCCTATTGTATAAATATGATCTTACCATCAGTTTTAGCTCTGAGAGGTCCTAAGGTTGCCATGGCCTACAAGACATTGAAATGATACATCATTTACATAACAAAGCCATTTATTCTTTGCACAGAGCTGAAATAGCACTCACCTTTCTAATAGTGGTCCAATCCTCCAGTATATCCAAATCTTGGAGCATATAAACAATATATGGGCGTGTCCGTGTTAAGAAACATACTGTTATTTAAGCAAATCAACATTTTAGGAATATTCAGCAAGGTGCGGTAAAGGATATCTGACACAGCAACAGGCTTTTTCTTTTTGTCTGGACTGAATGGATCTTTCTTCTTGTTTTTTCTCGACTGTAACTCATCATTCCAGATCTCTGTGGATGAAAAATTACAAAAACAGCATAAATAACACCAAAGTAGAAGTGGGAGAGCTAAATCTGGATTAGCTATATTAAGCATTACAGCACCTGAGGTAATATCTATGCTATGACGGTCTTCTTCCAAACGTCTGATCTTCTCTTCCAATTCACTCTGAACTGTATCGAATAATAGCAGTTTCTCGCTCTGAAAGAGACGATGCAAAGCGATTAACAGAGCACTTTATAAAGCATCGTCTTGTAACAGGCAGACATTTGGGAATTTTAACTTTTATGAACTTCAAAATGGTTTAAAAACATCTTAAAATACTCACCTCCCAATGCTGGAAAGCTGCTTGAGTTTCACAGGCATATTTATTCTTCACAGAATCCAAGCACAGCTCTCTGTAGATGCCTACAATTATAAGTTTGACAAATTATGTGTTTTGAAATATGTCCCCTTGTTATCTAAATCACCTTATAGAAATACACGTTTTGATAAACACGTTTACTGCACGTTGGTCAGTACATCACACTGACCTGCAACTTTTGTTCTAATTTGCATATTCTCCTGAAGCGTGGCAAGAGGCTCCAGGTACTCGGGGGCTTTTCCTGACATCACTTCCTGGAGTTTGGCATCCACTTGATTCAGGCGCTCTTTGTATAACCTGATAAAACAGATAAACATGTTTGAAAATGCATATGCATGTATATAACATCGCTTATGTGTAATAAATAGGAACAAATGATAGGTATATGTACTGGTCTTTGAGGTCAGTGAACTGTTTTTCAAGATTGTTCATTTCGTCAAGGCATTCTACTCTTCTCCTTTCACAGTCTTCATCGTCCATTTCTGAATTGAAAGATATTTGTTTAAAAAATGTATGAATCAAAGGCAGTATTTGAGGTGACTTTATGCAACATTGCACATAATATAACGAGTACAAAATAGCTGAATTACTCCATAGTTGTTGCAGATTGCTGATGTTTACCTGAACTTTCTCCATCCTCAGAGACAGACGAGGTTTCGGTTTCCTCATCCTCTGAACTGCTCCCATCTTGCTCTGCGAAATCCACCTCCATGTCTTCATGGTTGCTGTCTTTCTTCTCTCTAGCGTGCACTGGCATTATACACAGATAACCGAACAAATCTAAAGACCGTTTTCTTTGAAAGTACCGCTGACGATTCAAGATATGCCAAACGTGTTTGTTAGCTTAACGTTACTGTTGAAATGCTAAAAACAAAACAGAAGTCCACACGAACCATGTTAACAAACGCTTAAATCCTGCAGAATAGCATTATTTGTAGTTAATCCTGGATCTAATAATACAACTTAATGGATCGCTGTTTTTATTAAGTCGCTCTATCTGATATTTTGTCGCAAAAAATCTATGTTTTACTACATTAGCCAAAACAAGCTCCACTGTGAAATGCAGAGGCTCTGGCGCGGAATGTGCTCTACTGTAGAACTCTGGGGTTTGTAGTTTTTTGTAAAAAAGCTCCATCCGGCACTGCTTGTCCTACCGGACAAATGAACTACATTTCCCAGTCGTCGTGCGTTCTGTGCTCATGGCTTTAAAATAGGCTGAATAAATCAATCGACGATAGGACGAAATGATGAAATGATGTCATTTTAAATATTAATAACCTTTGTATAAGTCTTTATCTTTTATTCTATAGAGGATTTGGAATATCAGACACTTTTATATCAGACTGTCTCCCACAAACACAACTTATTTTTCAGTTTTCTTCATTTAAATAAATGTATTTTTCAGAATTTATATTTTCCTTAGATTTGTAGAAATTAAAACAGTTCTAAAAAGAATATTATAACATTATTAAATAACAAATATAGCGTGTCTTTATTAATACAAATACAAAACTTCTTAAAAGTTATTTTGTCAACTGGGTGCCGTTGAATTTAAATCTGCGATTGTGCCTCATATGACGTCTGAGCGTTGAATATCTCTGGCATCGATGAAGGTGTTTGTGTTCATGTCGCCGCGTTCTCCGCCATGTTTGCAGATCTTCAGAGAGGTGTGTAGTTCACAGAGGAGGGCTGCCTGCTCCTTTTCTTTTGTCCGACCTCCTCTTCAAAAATGCACCCCTCGCCTCTAATTCATCACGTTCCCTCACGAGCCATAACACCGTTTGCTCCGTGAGTCTGTCAGGTCCGCCCATGACTGAGGGAATTAACTGAAGATTAACATTAGCTCTTCAAAACATCTCGGAATGTTCTCAAAAAAACCTCATGGAGATGTCAGGAAATCGACACAGAAAGTGCTCGACCCTAAAAAGGACGTGCTGACGAGATTGAAACATCTGAGAATCGTTATAGGTGAGAATTAGCATTTGTTTTCATTTTATTGTGTTAGTGGTGTTGTCTTGCAAAGAGCTAGCATGCTAGATTTGGATGTGAGAATGGAGCAGTGTTCTGTGGGGTCTTATTTTGTAGTTTTAAAAGGCACGAACAACAATTTATGAGTTGACAAGTAAAAAGTGTGTCTCGTTTTATCATGTGTGTTTATTTGTATTTGCAATTGTGTGTTATGATCTGTCATGTAAGTTAGCCTATGGCTTTTAATTCAAAGCCAATCTGACGCGTAATATATTTGACAGTATACAAACATAGTGCATGAACATTTGTATGAAGTTCTGATTTATTTTTGATGGGGTTATATTTTGGTTTTTGGCTTCAACAAGAAATATAAGTTGTAAAACTTTACATCAATGTTGTATGTGTTAACATTGGTAAACGTATTAATAAACGTGAACTATAATGAACAATATAGTTTTCAGAATTTTGTAAATTTTAGTTAGTTCATCCCAATGCAATTGTGAATGTAAGTTCATTTTGGTTTAACTAATGTTAACAGTAACATCTTTTGATTTAAAAAGGTTTTGTAAATGATAAAATGAACATTACATTTTGTAGAAGTATTGTTTATTGTCAGTTGGTGTTATCTAATTCATTAACTAATGTTGATGTAAAGTTATTGTAAAGTGTTACCCTAAAAGTTATTTGCATATAATATATGTTGTGTCATCCTCGGTAAGCTGTGATGCTGGGTTTATGCTATAAAAGGTGAAATGCCAGCCTTTTAGTGTATGAAAAGTTCAATTGAGCAGCCATTTGTTTGGGTGGGGGACAGCAAAGATTTGGACTGGGTGTAACAACGCCGAATACCAGAAATAAACTAGCACTTCCTCTGGGATCGGTCTAGGAAGTCACAAGCAATACATCTCAGGATTGGTCTTGAGTTGTATGGCTGTAACTCTCAACACACTTCCCGTCGAATGTTGGACGTGAAAACACTTTATGTAACACCACAGATTCCACTCTGTGAATGTGCAGTTGCTTTTGTCCTCGGCGTGATTTGAAAGTGTCATTTGTAATGTTGGCTTCAGCTGTTACTGTTTAATCACGACCCATTTTCCTGTATTGCTCTGTGTGGCATTTTCTGGCTTCCTGGTACCATTGTGTCGCTTGCTCTACTTTGATGGTTGTTTTGAGACCGAAAACTATGTGTTGCTATGAATGGCAAGGAAACTGCTTCATTGTATAACTGCACGATATTCAAGGAAAATGTGATAAGCGATGACTTGATAAATGATGCGATTTACAGTCAATGTGTTGTGACTTTAAGTAGGTAAAAGTTGCTATAATACGTTATTTTACTTTTACACTACATGACATGTTTCACATTCTTTCTAATCGTTGATCATCTTTTACATGTCAGAGTATGCATACTCGCACATGCACAGACACTAACATTCTCTCTGTATTGACCTCAACCTGCTTTGACTATACACATAACTTTTTGAAGTGCTTAGTATTCAGCTGCAAATCATTGCATTATGCAAATTTGCAATGTTTTACAAATTTTGATTTGTGTGCATCACTTTTTATAGTAACTTAGTTGACAATCGTTGTATCAGGCCAAATTCTGTACATGCATGTTATCATAAGATCATAGAGAGGGAAGTAATGATAAATATGGGGCATTTATTCACGATTGGTCTTTAGCGTGCTTGGTAAAGTGGCTTCGCATTCACAAATTAAAGAAAATTCACACCATCTATCTAAAAAAAAGAACTGTGCTCAGTTAAGCTTTTGTGCATTGTTGGCCCTTCGGAAGTGTAATGTAAACAGATGGGTGTGTGCAGAGAAATGGCAGGAGCACTGATATCAATTTCGAGAAATAACATATAAGAACAAGAAGTACAATTTTTTGAAACAATTTCCTCCAATGTGACAGTATAAGGAATAAAATATATATAAAGTTAAAATAAATGTATAATAAATATGTATACTTAAAGTTCATTGACAAAAAAAGTTTGTCCTGATGATTAAGGCCTACACTACATGAATATTCCTGTGTTTATAAATCTGTAGCATGCTGGACTTGAGAAATGCTGATCAACAGCAATATTTCATGTGAAGTCAATCTTTAAATGTGTTCTCGACAGATTGCTACATGCTCTCTCGTAATTTATGATCTAGCCCTGTTTTTATTTGAGGTTCTTGGTGTGAATGTCTTTACGGTGCTATTCAGTTTATCTTTAAATGGATGGTTCACACAAAAATGAAAATTCTGTCATCATATTACAGCATATTACATATTCAGCCTCAGAGTGTTTCAAATTCAAACCTGAATACATTTCTTTGTTCTGATGAACACAGAAGAATGTATTTGAAAGAACGTTAGCAATTTTCAGTTCTGGGACATCATGAGTAAGAAAACATGATGATGATCTCACAAAATTAGATATTTGAAAGAATTTAGGAAAACAATCAGTTCTGGGGCACATTTAGCTACCATCTAATATTTCCTACTATGGTAGTTAATGATGTTCCAGTACTGAAAATAACTGACATTCTTCGAAAATATCTTTCTTGGGGGTGAATAAATGATGACATAATTTTCATTTTTTGGTGAACTATCCCTTTAAAGACGAGGGCCATTATCTTGTGATTTTGGTTTGCTGTCAAGCACAAGAGCTCTGTCTGCAGTGTGCTATTTTAGTTCACAAATATTTCCAACAGCCAGCGTAAGCACCATCCGTCTGCAGTTTCTCTCTTCTGCACTGCCTTTTCAGCCAAATTTCTCTCCAGTCTGTCCCTTCTTGAAGCTAGAGCTCTAAAGCGATAATTATTTATCCTACTGGTCTGTATCTGTATGGAGGTACTTGTTGAGCAAGCCGTACTGCTTCAGTGCTTGTATGTCATCCTTGGCCCACATGTTTATCACCGTTGATCTGTACCAGGGCTTGTATCAAGCTCAAGCTCTTTATACTTACTGCAGGCACTTGACTGATGTCTTTAGTCATCATAGGACAGTTTGGTACGGGCTGTATGCGATACAGATGATAAGTGGAGCTGGACCACAGACCGGATTTATGTTCATGAACAAATATTGACTGGCATGCTGAGATGCAGTTAACATAGACATTGCCATTGGTGAAGATTTTCTTAATGTTAACTCATAATATTGGTTCAGCATGAAATTGACTCAATTTATAGGTAGTCGATAGCTAATATCTGCCCTATACCGATTCTGAAGAGTCAATAAAAATTTCTAAAAACTTTCTGATTGTTATTAATTCATAAAATGACCATTAGTGTGTAATGTTGCTGTTAGTGCATAAATAATACCTGCAAAATGATAAAGATCAAAGTTCAGTACCAAGCGAGATATTGTCTTTAACAGAATTCGCTTTTCAAGGACTACAGAAAACGGCTGGAATTGGACTACAGCCCTCTACTTCCCAGGTGCATGATGTCACTATTCCGAGTGCTTTTAAAAACCTTCGCCCAAAGGACTACGCCAAAAAAGGGTCGGAGAAGAGGAAGAGGCGCTGGAGTATTGTTTGGTTATCAGAGATTGTAAACATTTGACTGAGATACGCGCTAAACTACTTTCACTTTCATCACAGTCCTACTGCGGGTAATAAAATTCAGCTACACACATTTTAAGATAACCAGCGGTTAAGCCTCTAAAACAGCTAAAGACTGGGTCCTTTAATATTAAACAACAAACTGGTGATGTTTCTTAACATTTTCTATAAACACATATTCATTGTGTTTTCTGGTCATCTTCTGATTGACAGGATAGACGATCATGTGAAACAAAATCTGATACCAGTTATTGGCCGATATATCGGTGCATCTCTTATTTAATTCCTTGCTGCTTTTCACAATAGCTGACGTAAATTAGAAAATACATCATTAAAGGAGTATTCTGATTGTTATGTGAATATTACAGACTGTATGATTTAGTTTGTAATATGCTTTGTCCATACATAATGATGCATTTTTCATGTGGTTGATTTATGAGATCAGTGCATGGGGGCAATTGCGTTGACCCCTGCCCTGACCCTCCAATCTCACCCTTACTACAGTTCTGTCATGTAGTGAAATTTAATTAGTGACTCTTTGTAAATGCCTTTACACTTACCGCAACACCACCCTGTTATCCCTAACAGCACGTTTGACTCTTTACGAATATTTACCAACGTTCCGTCAGATGATTAATTGCATTTACAAGTATTGCTTTACATTAAGTTGTTAAATTGACATATTCATGTTTTGTTATGTAATGTGATGATATTCATGCATAAAAAGTGTATACTTTTTAGGGTGCTGAAAACTGTATATACTATTCTGCGTTGGCATAGCAAGGTGCTCAACTAAGTAACAGAGGGTTGTTGGTTCAGTGGTTGATTTATTAACCATTTTGCTTGCGAGCAAGACGCTTGACCTCAGGGTTTTCCAGGGAGACTCGGCTTAATTGTTCTTGAAGTTGTTTTGGAAAAAGCGATGGCTCACTGACTACTTGGTAATCTATTCGTTGTTGTGTTTTTGCAGAAAATGCCGAGCCTCTGGAACTCAAGCACCTTTTCGAGCAGAATTACTCGCACATCTACTACGTGTTTTTCGAAAACTTTGTCACCATCGAGGTTAACTTGAAACAGAAAGGTAAGAACCTGGTATTTTTATCTCATCTCTCATCAGCTGTGGAAAGTCTTTTTAAAATGTTTTCTGCTCATGATTTCCAGCGTAATGTTTCTCGAGGAATGGCTGCGTTGTTTTTGTTCTTTGCAAACGGCCTGCTCTCTGCGTACACACAGTCAGAAGTCTGAATGTTAATGAGCCAAGTTTTCATGTAATTGTTTGTTATGGCAGAAATGGGCCAGCCCCCAGTTACTCGTGCTCAGTCACACAGCCTCATTATGTCTCGGAGCACTGCACACTTGCTTATTTAGTATTCAGAGAAATGCTCGCTGGTTTTGACCTCTCGTTTGAGGCACAATGGCTGTGTTTTAAAAGCTAGTAAGCTGCCTATCTAGACAGCATTTTTTTGCCGTCATGGCCCCATGTAAACTGAATGTGCCAATTATATTGTTTATTTGAGTCAACAATGTTCTGCCGTATTTCCTTATTCTTATAGTGCATAAAATAACTATCCAAACAAATCGTATTGCGAATATTGTTCGTTGCTCACTACCTAGATAAGGGAAAGATGATTGACTTTTCTGTCAGAAGGCACAAGTTTTTTTTTTGCTCGTCTTGATGCCACATGTGTGCACCATGTTTTCATCTACAACAGACCAGATACGTTATCCTTGTTTGTTGAGCTATTAATAGCGGCCCTCTGGGTTTCTGTGAACTCTTACTGATATTCTCTGTTTTGTGTTCCTTTTCTCTTTTCTGTAGGTCACAAATCACAACGAGAGGAGCTTGATTCGATTCTGTTTATATTTGAGGTAAGTTATGTAAATAAGAGTTTAACACGTTTATTAGATCATGCAGACATATTAACAGGTTTGTGAGACTCATCTGCTCATACTGGCATGGGACCATCAGACCGTTCAGGCCAACATGTAATGTAGGCGTGTTTAATGAAGTATAAACTCACAGAAACATAGGTGTTATCACGCACTGAACAGGTGTTTTCTTGCCGCACCCAACAGCACTCGCCTTTGAGTCATGCATAAGCCCTCTTTCACCTCGTATGCCCTGCGAGTTTGTGTTTAGTAGACACATGGATGTGTATTTAAATCCACTCTCAGGATTAAACAAGTGTGGTTTCTGGTTGCTGGAAAACTATTGCCACATTCCAGGCTGTTGAAATGTTGTAAGAAAATCGAAATGTCATAACACTTGTTCATCAACTTATTTCTTGTTTCAATGATTGACATGAAGCCATTATATATGGACATGCTACATAATAGAGTTTTTTTCTCTTGCAGAAAATCTTACAACTGTTACCCGAGCGAATTCAAGGAAGATGGCAGTTCCACAGCATAGGTAAACATTACTTTTTTTGTCTACGTATCTTAAAAGTTTGATAAAGCCAATGAGGCTATAATAGATATAAATATATAATATAATAGCTTCCTGTGGCTCAGAGGTTAGAGCACGGCACTAGCAATCATGGATAATGGGTTTGATCCCAGGGGATTGCACATAGTCGGAAACAAATGGATAGTACAATGCAATGCAAGTCGCTTTCAATAAAACCGTCCGCCAAATGCATAAATGTAATATAAATGGATTAGATAATAAATATTTTGGTTCAAGCTGCTTGAAAAAGGAATTTGTCTCTTTACTTCTGGTTGTGGCGCTGTCTTGAAGTTTTATTGGAAGGTGGTCTTTCCTTTTCCTCTGCTGCAAAGTCTGTCAGCAGAAGGATAGACAGATCACCAAGAGAAAAAGAGATTGCCATGGATCTGAGGCCCAGACATACCCAGATCTGACCGAGAACTCTGACACTGGACTTTAATGAACAATATGTAGACCGTTTTTAACATAAGGTGTCAATATGTACATGCAACATTTCTCAGTTTTAACTGTTGTGTCTTTTCATAGGTCTCATTTTGAAGAAACTGCTACACACTGGAAACTCCCTAAAGGTAGTATAAATATCATATGAGATTTTAAATTATACAATACTTACATTTTGTAGCATCTTTGGAATTTATTCTGATTGCTTAGTTGTGGGTATACTGTACATGAAGAGTTTGGTTACGAAATGAGAACTAATTTTCAAAAATAATGTTTTTTAATTGTGCCTTCCAATTAATATCAATCAAACTGCAGTTGGTTTGTTTTGATTTAAGTCATAATAACTAAAAAAAACTAGCGCAATAAAACATGATAACATAATTTTTTATTTTTTTAAACAGAGGAGTTAACTTTATCTCATTTTGGAACCAAACTCTTCACAAATTTGAAAGGCTCTGTTGGAGTTTATAGATGCAATAAAGACCCACTCACTATATTATTTTATCCCTTAAAAAATGATGTGCAGACTATTTTGTTGGGAACTGATTGTTCACATACATCTGGTGTATGTTCATAATAATTCAAAACATTTACACTTTTCAACATTATTTAATCTTTCAATGCATTAATCTTACAGATCGTCTGGTTCTGATCATGTGTTTCTGTGTGTTGTATAGATCCGCAGGGAAGGTGTGCGTCTGTTCCTGCTTTGGATGCAGGCTCTACAACACAACGCCCTAAAAGAACAGCTGTGGATCTTTGCCTGTCTGATCCCAGGATTCCCAGCACCGCAGTCCGAGCTAGGCCCCCGCACCCTGGATAATCTCATTAGTCCACCTCTGAACCTTCAGGAGTGTTAGTAATTTTAACTGCTTACGTCTTGCTGGAATCTAAATTAAAACTTAGTGCAAGCCGCGTATAATTTATGTGCATGTACAAAAGTAGACATTCGAGAAGCTACATGCATAAATATTGCATTATATGCTAAATGTAATAATATAAAACATAGCGTTTTATTAAGCATGCATTTTGAAAATGAATGTGTCAATTAAAAACATCATCTATTTTGCATTCTACACTGTTTAACAGATTTTCTCTTCTACTACAGCCCAGGTCACTCCAGAAGAGATAAGCCCCCTGGTGCCACCCCAGTCCGGAGATAAATCTCAGGAGGATCTAACCGGTTACTTACTGGAGGCTCTTCTTAAATACATGGTAAACCAGGTACACCCCTCTTCCTACTAACCCTGCTTATGCTGATGCTAACTTGTCCGGGACAGACCTGATGCTAACGCTGCAGAAACCTGCTGGAACAATCATACATGACCCTAGATCTGCATGCGGTTGATACAAGATACACTCAGCACAGCCGTCCGGACCCTCGAACACCCTTGTGCTACAGCGGCTGCTCTGCTTCAGACCCTCCCTAACACAAACAACAGTACCACGCGCTGCCTGCCTCCACCGACCCACTTTTTCATCTAAAAAAACTGACTGCTGTATCCCCGTTCATGTGCTCAGCTTGTTGTGTGCTGTCTGCTCCTACAGGCCAAAAGTCTGGAGTGGAAATGTAAGGAGAATCACGAAAAGGGGTTCGCCTTCCTGTTCGCCAATTTTAAAAAATATTACCTGCCCCATATCTTCCCCAACTTCTCCAAGGAGACCAGTTTGTACAATCCTATTCTGGGTAAGGCTGCATGGGAAATTGCTATTTATTGCAAAGTAAATATATTGATAACAAAGCTACATTTGTTGCTCGAGATCTAATTTGTATGTCGGTCCTGTTTTCAATAGATGTCCCACCAATGAGACCAAAGCCTTACTATATAGTTTTAAAAAGAGACCCAGAGACCAATGAAGCCTTGTACTGCACTAAAGAGAACTTCCTCAATGCCAGAGTCATATTTATCCGGTGGCTGGTGTCCTTCTGGCTGGAACCCAGGCCAAACACAGGAACACACATCCCTGGCATGGAAGGAGAAAACGTGCCAAAGAATATACAGGTAACGGCGCACAAGGATCCTTTAATAAGCGTTTTGCAAATTTGGAGGTAGTGATGCAGACTAAATATTGGAAACATTAAGGTTTTGGGTTTGAACCCTCCATAGATTGTTCTATATAGTGTCCCTGATTCAGATCAGAATGGTCAGATGTTTTATTGTTAAGGGGGTCACATGTACTCTACTGGTTTATCTGTGTCCTTGGTGTGTTAGAATTGCACATGCATGTATAAGACACAAAAATTAAAGTTGCATTCTATCTATGAATGCGAATGCTCACCCAGACCTGCCTGAAACACCTCGTGTAACCACACCCCCACAAATCTACGTCAGTTGGACATACCAAATGCATACGCAAGTAAGGTGGGTGTACCTGTCAGCGCAATTGCTTTGGAACCTGATGTTCCAAATATGGTTAGAGACGTTATATTGCCGTCACGCGCTTGCAGTATTCGATCAATCACAACGCACAGGTTAATTGGCCAATCATAGCACACCTCGCTTTTCAGAGCCATGAGCTTCGTAAAAAAAGGGTTAAGTTTTTCCCTCCGAAGTTGTAGAAAAATTTAACAACTCGGCCATTTATTCATGGTAGTTATTTATTTATTTTTGTGTATTACACAAATTGCACTCTTAGCAGCATGGAAAGAGCCGAATAATCAAGCTACTACCATTTTCACATTATAATTGCTTTTGCAAGAGAGCGGCAGCAGGCCTAGCTGCCCGAGAAGATTTGGGACCGAGATGTGACTCTCTGGATGGGGTAGGGGGTGGCGAGCCGGAGCAGTCGCACTCCAACACCAGCACCCTGACCGAGAGAGAGCCCAGCACTTCCAGTCTCTGCAGCATAGATGAGGAGCACCTCACCGACATCGAAGTGGTCCGACGTGTCCTCTGTTCCTCCAGAACCAACGTCAACTTCATAACAGAGATCTTTCGACAGGTAATTCTCTCATGAGGACAAAGAGCTTTTAAGAAGAGGAACAGAAAACTTCTGCAAATCTAAACTTCCTATGAACAGAAATGAGAAGTGTAAGCCGTATTATAGAAGTGGGTGAAGAGAGTTCTTTGTTCAGACGTAGTTTATATATCATAGCCCACGTGTTATAGATCTCCAAAAGTCTAAACTCTTCGGGGTACTAATCTTTAAATACGCCTACATATTTCAATGTTGTGTAACAACCTCTCTCATCCTTTTAGAGATATTTTAAGGAAATAAGCATCATAGAGTCTGTCAAGTCACATCTCTCTAAAGATATACAAACTGAATATAAACAATTGTCAAATCCCACAGGCCTTTCTGCTGCCCATGTGTGAAGCCGCAGCCATGCGTAAGGTGGTACGGGTGTATCAGGAATGGATTTCTCAGCAGGATAAGCCTGTGTTTATGAGAGAGCCAGAGGAAGACCGATTCTCAACCCAGCTGGACTCCACCCATGAGCAAGGAGCTGACAGAGAGAAGGAGGTGAGAAAAGAGATAAACTGGCAGGCTGTTAATAGACTTACTGGAACTAAAAAAGTATCGATGTGCCATCGCTGTACCTCTGTATGATGTCGTAAGCAAACTATGATTGTAACTCAAGTTGTTGAAGATATTTGCTAACACAATGCTCTACCAACTGAGCTGGAGAGACATAATTATTTTTTACCCACTAATGCATAATGTGTTTGTGTTTGTAGGATATGACTGTGTCCGTTCACAACCGAAACTCTAATTGGTGCAGGAGTAGATCATCTGACACAGAGATGCTGGAGCACAACGTTCATGGTGGTGTTCAAGCGACACTACAGGTAACCATAGTACCAACCCTTACACTTCAATCTTCTGATTCATTTCAAGACTTTATGAAACTGCATTCGCAACACCTGCAGAAGGCATTACTGAGGTGGATCAGAGCAGTATAGTTTACTCGTCTTTACCCAGAATTTTGAGCCTTAACTCAGCTGGGTAAAGAAAGACACCGTTAATCTAATGTACTTTTCACATTCTCTCTCTTCATGCAGGCTTTCATCACCAATTCCTCTAATGTCTTCCTTCTTGAGGCTGCCAATGAGATGAAGACCCTTCTGGAGGAGCATGTTGACATGTGCAAGCGTGTGCTCAACATATACCGCAGTCTGGTCATGCATGAGACCATGAACCAAAAGAGCTGGTACAACTTTACTTAAGTCAGATTGTCTGTTTTAAGTAATCGGTTTGAAATAAAATTCTGCTCTCTGGTCTCGGATCTCTTTAATACAAAATTGTGAAATTAACCGGCTAGTGCTGTGTGTGTGCGTTTTTTTTCTGATTAGGGAACAGATCCTGTTGGTGTTGCTAAGGGTAACTGAATATGTGATGAAGAGGCCTCCATCCATCATGCCTCATGGCAAGAAAAGTAACACATTATCGGGCCGATTGGCTGGGGCAATTTTTCAGGTACCGCTGGCGCAGTGACCCCATAAATTTAAATTCTGTCATCATTTACTCCCACTCGAGTTCCAAATCTGTATAAATGTCTTCATTTTTATGAACATAGAGAAAAATAAATATGAAAATGTAAATTCTCTAATTGGGCAATTCAACAGTGCTGAAATAGTGGGATTATAACACCTAGTCCTATTAAACCAATCTGAATATATAACTAGACAGCTCTTGGCCACCATTGACTACCATAGTAAAAAAAATACTTTATAAAAATCTGTTGAACACTAAAGAAGATATTTTGAAGAATGTACAAAAGCAAACGGTTCTGGGGCACTTTTGACTACCATTGTTATTTTTCCTACTCCGTCAAAAGCATTCTTCCAAATATTTTCCTCTGTGTTTATCAGAACAAAGACATTTAATCAGATTCGGAACAACTCAAGAGACTAAATGATGACAGAAGTTTTATTTTTGGGTGAACTGTCCCTTTAAATATTTCACTGTACAGTTTAGCATACACATTATCAACCATCAGTCATCCTGCTGTTTAGATATTTGCCTTCGGCCGTCGCAAAACCCACAAATCAATCAACCACGAATAATCAAATATCATTTTTTTGCTTACCAGATGAGTATGTTGTTTATTTGAGATGCCTAAAAGTTAATACTCTTTCTGCTCAGACTCTGATCGTGGCCTGGATCAAAGGGAATCTGAATGTGTACATCTCTCGAGAGCTGTGGGACGACCTGCTGTCTGTACTCTCCTCTCTCACATGCTGGGAAGAGCTGGTCACCGAGTGGTCCCTTACCATGGAAACGCTTACAAAGGTACTCGCTCGCAATCTTTACAACCTGGACCTGAACGAGCTGCCCCTGGACAAACTTAGCGAGCAGAAACAGAAGAAACACAAAGGCAAAGGTGAGAATTGATTGAACATAAAATCACACAAGTGCCGCTTAACATCACCCTCACCGGGGTAAGAAATGTTTCTTTGGTGATCTCTAGGTGGCTTCCATGAGGGGCAGAAAATTGTTGTGGATCGATCTTTCTCTAAAGGCTGGAGTCGAGACCTGCCGGGCCAGGCGGCTGTGATGAGACAGCGCAGTGCTACCACAGCTGGATCTCCAGGCATAGAGAAGGTCAGAAGCATCGTTAGACAGAAGACCGTGGGTAAGTCGGGTTATCAGACACCTCCTGTCCATTCTTTTTGAAAGTCTTTGTACTACAATGTTACATTGTTTTTATATCTATTTAACATATTTTGTTTCTTATCTCAAGAATAGATTATGTGATATATACGATGTTTATAGTGATAGATTATTTAAAGCAGGGCTATTCAACCTCATTCAAAGTTGAAAGTCCTGTGTTGTTTCCAATGCTCACTGCTTTCTGCCATCACTCTCTTTTTTTCTCCTTCCTCCTTCACTCTTACCACTTCTAACACGTCATGTTCTTTGCCTCCGTTCTTTGTTTCTCTACTTCCTGTCTCACTCTCCGTCTGGTTGTTGTTCTCTCTCTCTTTCTCTGGGTGTGCGCTATTGCCGTAGCTCTGCGTAGTTGCTCTACGGGGGACAGTTTGTTGTCCTCAACTTTTATCCGCAGTGCTAAAAGCGCACCTGTCCTGATCCACCCCGTACACCCTCTCCTGCCAGATTCTGTGCTCACTCCCCTAGCTGATGAGCTGTCAGGTAGAGCCCTCTACGCTCTTATCGGCACACTCCTCTCCGACCGCATCCATGTTCCCCAATGCTTGTGTTTGTCGGCGCAGTTGCTGTAGATTTGCATCCCTTGTATGTCTGGTGTTGTGTATGTGCTGGTAATAAATACTGCATGTGATACGGTGTCTTATGTACTTCTAGCTGCTTTGTGAGTTATCTCTTTGGGTGTCTTGCATGTCTGTGTGTGTTACAAGGATAAACATTTTTTTGGGTATCAACTGATCATATTTTTTAACAATTTTATTGTCTATCAGCTGGTTTCATGGCTGATCATTAGAACTAAATTCTTTACATTTTAGACAATAGCCCCAAACAGTTGCCTGATTTTGATTCCTTTAAAATAATGTAAGGAATAGTTCACCTTCAGAATTAAAATTCAGTCATCATGTAATCAACTTGTCACCATTTGAAACCTCTGTAATTTCTCTTTCTTCTGCAAAACACCAAAGAAGATATTTTGAAAAATGTTGGTAACCAAAAGCCTTTGGTCCCCATTGACTTCTGTTGTATGGACACAAAACCAATGCAAGTCAATAGGGACCAACGGCTTTCTGTTGCCAACTTTTGTTTTAAATATTTTCATTAGTGTTCTGCAGAAGGAAATTATACAGGTTTAAAACGACTAAAGGGCAAAATAATGACAACATTTTCATTTTGAAGGGAATTTATTAATTTAAGAATATATCTTAAAGCGATAATTTACCCCAAATTCTGACTTTTTTTACCCTCATGTTTTTTAGAACCAGTATATGACTCTTTCTTCTTTGGAACACAAAAGAAGGTATTTACATGCAACAGAAGTCAATGGACTCCAATGTTGTTGGTTACCAACATTCTTCAAAATATCTTCTTTTGTGTTCTGCAGAAGAAAGTCATACAGGTTTGGATCGGTAGATGAGAAATTTGTTATTTTGGGGTAAACTGTCCCTTTAAAGCGTGAATAATACCTGATCAAATCTCCATTGTGAGCATCAGCTCTTTGAAACAACAGACCACAGAATTAAGATTTATAGCATCTGCTTCTGATTTATATCAGTCATAATGAAAAGCATGATCAGCTAAAGTTGTTTATATTTCGGTGCATCCCTATTGTCTTTGTATGAGGGCTGTCAAATTGTGAATAATTTATATCCAGAATAAAGTTTGTGTTTACAAAATATATGTCTGTGTGCTGTGAAAACGTATTAATTTTGTATTTATAAACATACATATACATGCACATTCAAAAATAAAAATGATAAACCTATATATATATAGCCCCGGATTCACAGACAAGGCATGGTGCTAGTCCCAGACTAAAAGTGTTTTTTAGTCTTAACTGAAAATAACTTGCCCTGACATCTTAAAATATGTCACTGTCATTGTTTTGTCTCAAGATGCACATCTAAGTTGTTTCTAAGGCATTTTAATAAATCTGACTTACAAAGTCTAAATTAACTAAGGCGTTGTCCTGATTCATTGGCCTTGTCAATGAAACTGGGCCAATAATATAATAATATAAATTATTGGTAAATATTCCTATACTGTATATATGTATCCACATGTATGTTTTGATAAATACAAAATTAACATCTACAGTACACAGACATCTATCATGTTATTACACAGATTTTTATTCTGGATGTGATGAATCACAATTAATCTCTTGACAGACTTGGTTTGTATACGTGCCTGATTGTTTTGCCCAGCCTTTGAATCTCCTCTATTATTCATCTTGCTCTTTGCATCACTTCAATAATCCCCTTTCACACCCAGGTCTTTAGAGAAAAACAACTTTTGCAGGTTGTTTACCTTGTGTCTTGCAATCATGTTGTTTGAATGTTTAGATTTGCATTCTCCGTATGACTGCCGTTATTTTTTAATTATACTACAATCATTTATCTTAGAAGTTACTGCCTCATTTTATTTGCTTGTGATTTGACATTTTCAGTTTAGTTTCTCAAGTTTCATTTGTGGTTCACTTAATGGGGTCATATTTGGTGTGTTGCCCATGCATATATTAAACACGTAAAATTTCGAAAATTAAAGTGTCAGAACAAAAGATGCATACTATCTAAAAGCAAATGATCACCCAGGTATGATTTGACTAAGACCGCCCAAATGTATATGCAAGTAAGGTGGTCGTACCTGTCAGTACAATTGCTTTGGAACCTGATGTTTACACGGTATGTGGAAAGTACAGCGTTTTTTAACCTTACATCGTGTATACACATGGCATTACATCTAAAACAAATGGTAATATTTGTTTTAGCCGTGTCATATGACCCCTTTAATCTGTCTATGTTATGACTTAATGTTTTTGTATGTTTGCTTTATGCATGTATTTTTTCGCATGTAAAATGTGGCAACAGTGGTATTGTACAGGATTCATTAAACCTCTTGGGTGTTTTATCATGTCCAAGTAGGGCCGGACGGTATAAAATCTATAAGAGATGCTTTACAGTTTAAACTTGAATGTTTTGATTTACAATTACTGCAATAAAATAATAACTCATGTCATATTTAAGCCATACCGCCCAACGCTCCTCTCTAGATCTCTCTTGAATTCTGCTGTGCGGATGCTTGTGGCTTTACATCAGTTTGCTCTGGACAGTATCGCTGTGTGCTTTTATCCATAATAAGTCTGTTATGTCATATTTTTTGCATTCTCCAACGTGCTGATCATTCTGTATTTATTCAGACCTGGAGGAACCTCCCATGGCCCAGCGCGGGCCGCGGACTCGCCACTGCTCCCAGAGCGAGGAGACTCCGTCGTCAGAGGTGTTTTCAGCCTCCGGTGACCTGGACCAGCCCCCTCTCCCCCGCAGCAGCAGCGCCTCTGACATCATGGAGCCCTTCATCGCCGAGCGGGTCAAAGGTGCACTTCCTGTCTCTGACAGTCCCTCTCACTCCACCCACTTTACCACCTCGGCCCGAACCGAGTCCCCTCACTTTAACCCGACCCCACAACCACCCCCCGACAGCCAGGCATCCCTAGAATTGGGCGAGAGCATCTACGACCACCTCTGCCAGATGCCAGGGCAGGAACCTCCCTTTATTCCTGATTGGTCTTGTCCGGCTGTCGCTCCGGTCAGTCAGATCGAAGCTGACGGCGAGGAGGACGTCTTCAGTGCTTTCAGGGAGTTTTGTAGCAAAGATAATTATTTAGAGGTGTTTGGGGAGAAATCGGAGACGGGTGCGAACGGCAGGCAGGTGCAGTTTGGAGGAAGTGGGGATTGGGCACTGGAGTGGGATAGAGAGATGGAGCAGAGCGAGAAAAGCTTGTATGAGTGTTTAGAGCAGTGCGATTGGGATTTGAGCTTGACCCAGAAAGGTGTAAGTCAGGAGGAGCCGCACATCGTCCCTAGTGTGCATCCAGCAGAGGGCAGCAAAGTCACACAGTTACACCGGCAGAACGCTACGGAGAGGGTCAGCGAGAGTGAGCTTAGTTCACAGCCGTCCCAAGTTACACAGAGGAGCAAACTCTCCCATTCAGACCCAAAAAAGCGCCACAGCGGTGGGGTGCACGTTAGCTTCCGCCCGTCCACAGAGTCTGTGCTCTTTCACAACCCCTTGGACCCCAAAGAGGCCCACTGGAAGACCCGGCTTCGCCGTCTCGGCCACTTCCATTCGGTTGGCGGGAGCGGGTCAGCGCCGAAGGTCAAAGACGGGGTTGGGGAGGGAGTCATCTGTTGCGAAGTGACGGAGCAGGATAAAAGCTCTGCCAGCGGGGCAAGGCGTGGCAGGCTCGGCCGCCCGACGCTCCGCCCACGAGGGTCCCGCTCTAGGTCTCAGGAGTCTGGTTGCAGCCCCTCACGGCAGCAGCAGGCGGCGCTGTTGGGTGGTGTGTATAAGTCTATGGTCCATGCCCTCTCCAAACCCAAGGCCCAGGCGGTATCACCCCAGCGGCACGGCAAAGCGCCCGCCACCGAGGCGCACCTGAAGGACCTGTATGCACACGTAATGGGCTATTTTGGAAGAAAGACATCAGGTGAGGACTCGATTGGGTCAATCAACATGGAGGATGTACAGAAAGTAATCAGCGCCTGTCCGTTTTCCCTTTTTCTTTTCTTGTGACTGTTTGATTTTTGCTGAATGCGGATTGAATTTTTTTGTATTTTCTTTTAAAGTAGCTCAATTTTACAAAATGACTCCCAAAAGATCAACGGTCTCCCACCTGTGGGACGGCTTCCCCTCCTCCTCAAGCTTCGGGGACCTAATCTCTTCTGCCCCTCTTCCCCTGGATGCTGCATGCGACCTCATGCCTACCTCTCTAAGCCCTCTGTCGATCTCTCCCACACACCCTTACAAACACACACACACACACACTGACATTCAAAAAATACACTGATCACTGTTCAAAGCCACTGTTTGATACAGTATAGCAGTTTCTTAGTTTTATGTATTGGAATTTTAAATAGATAGCTCACCAAAACAAAGAAGATTCTACATTTACTGTGATGAATTTTCGGGTGAACAATCTCTTTAACACACAGACTCATCCAGTTATTTCCATAAGACCTACTAATGTTTTGTATGGCCATTAGAGGGCAGCACTATTCTTTTAATAGAGCACCGTGTGTGTTTTCATAGTAGGCAGAAGCATCTTTGAGCCTTGTCTTTTGATAACTTAATATGTTACATGTCTGTTTAAGGTTTGTCAGCTTGTCATTACCACATTAGCAGTCATTATAATAGAAATGCCACCACCTCTGACCCTTGGTAACAGTTTATTGTGCAAGCTATTAGTTCACAAGGGACCTTTTGTCTTAAACACAGCTTGTAGTCTGAACTAACCAGACCGAGAGTATTCAAATGCCTATAGTCACAAAGTGGCCTTGTTTGTTTTATTTTTAACCAATGGCTCCCCTAACCCTTTTGCATTTTGGGATGGAGACTGCCTCATGTTTCTTTGGGTGTCCCCTCTAGCATACTCACCGCTGTCTAACTTTAACCGCGGGCACCGTTAAGTCTCACTAACTCCTAGGGTTGCATTTCCATGGTTCGCTCTGTCTCTGTCTGTCTCTGTTAGGGGATTGCATGTACTGTGAGTAACCGCATCGCTTCACTGGATGAAATCAGTTCTGTGATTGGCTTCCGTTTAAGAATTTTATTTGTGTCTTTGCTTAGTGGTTTTGATTTTGATGTTAAAGAATTTTGTGTTTAAAGGACAACAGTGATCATGCTTCTGTTTGCTTATTTTCATGACCTCAGGATAGTTTTAGAAGGCTTACTGTAGATGCTCGCCATAGATTCAGACATGCTGTCTGGTAAACAAATGAAAAAAGACTAAAACGAATTTAAAACATCATTAAATAATTAACATTTCAATCAAATAAATTAAATTTCAATAAAATATGAAGTTTTCTGATTCAGTTTTAGGCTGAACTGAAAAATTTCGAATCGTATAGAAATGAATTGCTAGTATTACAGAGCAATCAAAAAGCATTTGTATATGATAAACATTCGTAAGTAATTCGTAAGTAAATGATAAATAAATAAGATTACCTTGGTACTAGGGCTGTCAAACGATTAATCGTATCCAGATGAAACGTTTACATTAAATGTCTATGTATTGTGTATTTTTATTTTCTATTCATAAACACATACATGTTAACATATTTAGGAAACATTTACATGTATTTATTTAATAATTCAAATTAAATATTAATGCTCATTAATTTGTATATTTTATATTTTCTTAAATAAATGTATTTATATATGTTTATAAATGCTAAATTAATATGCAAAGTACACAGAAATATGTTGTGTAAACAATAACTTTTATTCTGGATGTGCTCACGGTTAATCGTTTGACAGCCCTAATTTTCTACAATAGCAATAGTAAGGTTGTAAAGTTTTATGTATTTTCTCACTGTCCCCAAATGCAAATATACATGTACGTATTAGTTCACTTAGTAGGTATAGACAGAACCAGAAACTAAAAGAGAAAAGCAGTCAGTACACATCGTTCTTTGTTGCTGCTTGAGTGTGATCACTTCTTGTCTCTGACCTGTGCCGAGTTACTAAAAATACCTCTTGTGCCTGTTGTGTATTTAAACGTAGTCAATAAAGATGAGCTGACACCTAAAATGAGGCCCATGTCCAACGATGCCGGCAACAGCAACCCGAACGTCAGTGATCTTATGGATGAGTTCATTCAGGAGAGGCTGAGGGCCCGAGGCAATTCTGTACGTATAAACACATGATGTCTAGAACTGTCCATTTTCTTTAGCAAATGTAGAAATCCTATCAGGCTTTTATTTTGTTGCCCGCCTGCACAACCTTGGTTTCATAGGCATAGAATGTTATTAAAACATTAAAACAGTTTCTTTATTTAGAGTACCATAAAGAAATAGAACGTGCACAATAAGACCAATGATATTTATTCAGGAAGTAAATAAGAGCAATTTTATATATTTTTGCCTTTAAATATCGCACAAAAGAGCATGACAAGACGTGGCAGTAGCCCGGGTAGTCTGGAGATCCCAAAAGATCTTCCAGAGCTCCTGAACCGCCAAAACGCCACACGACCTGCGGAAGACCCCGGTGTGCCCTCTGAGTGGACATCACCAGCCAGTGCCAGCGGAAGTGACCTCATAAGCTCTGATAGCCAATCCGATTCCTTTAACGCTTTCCAGTATGTCAACAAGTTTGAGAGTAAGTGCATAAGTTTTGGTTGAATTCAAAATGATGGCTGTGTTTGGAGAGACTGGTTGTCAATTTTTTGTTTGTGTGCAGATTTCAGCTTCCCTCCTGAGTCGTGCACTTTGGGCTCTTTAGATCAGGATAGTTTGGGGGGAGCAGGACAGACGGCAGAGGAACAGGAGCTGTCCAGCCTCACGACGCTCCACATCGATTCGGAGACTAGCAGCCTCAGTCAGCACGGCATATCGGCTGATACAGTCACTATTACCGGTATGCCCTGCTGCCACTAGATCGTGATGATGCCTAAAATTAATTCATTAAAATGTAATCTCTAAGCGCATGAATGTGGTGTCTCCTCAGGTTCAGAGAGCGCATCTCCCATGCACTCGCTTGGAGGTTCTCGATCACAGACGCCATCGCCGGCTACACTCACCGCCGAACATGGCCAACATAAAGACCTACAGCTGGATGAGAAAATGCATCACTCTGTCCTTCAGACGCCTGATGACCTCGGTAACGTTTACACACGTTTCTTGCTAAGGTGTTTTTAAGGTGGTTCTTGAAATATTTATAATCACTTTGCACAACTACAGAAACCAGCGAATTTCCGACGGAGGATGGCAGCGTGATGTCCGGAGGTACCTTGACCGGCTGGCACGCTGATGTCGCCACGGTGATGTGGAGGAGAATGCTAGGCATTCTGGGAGATGTTAACTCCATCAAGGACCCTGAAATCCATGCGCAGGTCTTTGACTACCTCTGTGAACTGTGGCAGAACTTGGCCAAGGTGAACACACACACGCGCAAAAAACAAACAGACTCCTGAAAGTCCTTCAGAATGCTCTTAAAGGATGATTTACAGTGCTGGTTGCTAATCAAATTCCAGTTGCAAGAACGTCCTTGTGTCTCTGTTTTTTCGTGTCATAGATCAGAGACAATCTCGGGATCTCCCTTGACAACCAGTCTTCTCCACCTCCGCCCGATCTGATTCCACCTCTTCGCATTCTGACTCCATGGCTCTTCAAAGTGAGTTCTCCAGTAAATAATTGTATTGAATAGTCAGTTTTTTTCAGGCAGACGTCTTAGAACATTTAAAACTAAGTCTTCACGTTTCTTGAATTGTACCTATTGTATGATGGTCAGTGTCCTAAACTCATCTGGTTTTGTTTCATCTGTCATCTTGTATAATGGTGTAGAAATAATTTATGTATGCATGTTAATTTGGCATTATTTGGAATGTCATTTGGCAGTAAATAAATAATTATTGTAAACATTATTCATTCCTAATTATATCCATACATACTGTATATATCTACGTGTTTGTGTTTATAAGTAGAAAATAGTTTTCAAGTACACAAGACATGATGTAAACCCAAACTTTTATTCTGGATGCAGTTAATAGCGAATCGCCGATTAATCGTTGAACAGTCCTACTTTTGATTTCTTTGTTTGTTTCATTTCTTTTCTTAGCTAGTTTGTTTACTACTTGTTCGCTGTTGTAGATCTGCTTTCATATGCCTTCCTCACTCCCCTTCCACCTGTTTTACATCTTTCAATTTCCAAAATCTGAATGTGTCCCATAAATCTATACTTCCCCGTGATCTTGTATTTATTCATCAAGATTTGTCTGTCTGCAGGCCACTATGCTTGGCGAACGCTATAAACAGGGAAAACTTCACGCCTATAAGCTCATCTGTAAGATCATGAAGAGAAGACAGGACGTTTCCCCCAACTCAGACTTCCTCATGCACTTCTACAACATCATGCACTGTGGCCTGCTTCACCAAGACCAGGTGTGTGTTTGTGTGTTCCTTAAACTGAACATGTAGAATCAGTCCGTTCTGATAAAACCATTTCTCTTTGTCTCACAGGACATCGTAAACACCATCATCAAGCACTGTTCTCCTCGCTTCTTCTCTATTGGTCTTCCTGGAGCAACAATGCTCATCCTGGACTTCATCGTGGCAGCGAGCCGAGTGACCGCCTGCTCGTCCCTTAACGTAAGAAACCACAACGGTTTCCAAATAGCATCTGTTGTCTTATTTTTCTCTCCGTTTACGTTTCTTGTTCTTTGATAATCTCTCAGGCTCCTCGGGTGGAAGCTCAGATTTTGTTAGGGTCCCTCGTATGTATCCCAAACCTGTATAAGGAACTTCCCGCCCTGCACCCCACAACGGCTGAGATCATCATGACAAAATTCACAGATGTCAAGGTATCAAGTTCATATTCAAAGTTACCTTTAGCGTTTTTCTCTAAGCAGCTTGCGTTTAACCTCTGATCGCAAGCTTACGCCGTTGGTAGATCCAAGTGGCTGAATGTATGCTCGTCCCACGGTTGTTTAGAGTGCATGGAAATGCCCTGTAATTGTTCCTTCTGGCACTAATGTGCTAATGGGCCATCAGTAATGCAGGGTGCATTGACACAGCCTCCGCGGGGTTGTTGTTATTGTGTTGCCGTGTTGTTCAGAACGGCGTTAAGGAGCTAATGCCATGCGGGGAGGTGTCCGTCACCCGCATACAGAAATTCACATGATGGCATCTGATGACAAGGAGCTGGCCGTGAATGACAAGACTGCGGTTAACGCGATCCTCTTTTGCTGCGTGTGCACGCGCACAGATGCTGCTTTTCCAGATGGTTGGATATGTCGCGTTCAGTGTTGCCAGATTGCTGGTTTTATGTCATGTTTTTTGTGTCTGTTGTGAGCGGTGTGCTCTGCGTCTGATCATTATCTGTTTGTCTCTCCGCATTATCGCGCTCTGTGCATCTGTCTCTGGTGGGAACGTGTGCGGTCTCACTCATGTTTCTGTGCTTGAATGTGTTCTGCGTATGTCTCTGTGTGTGTAAGAAGGAATAACATCGATCTATCGGGGTCTAGACAGTTCCTTGAACATGATTTTGCGACTAATGTATTGCAACCTCATATCAGGAAGAATCAACGTTTCTTTGGTGTTTTCAGATATAAAAGCTTCATGCATTATGGTAACCAACAGACGTCAAAACTTTCTCCAAGTTTATTGAAACAAAATAACACATGCTAAAGCAACACATTATGAATTTAACAACTTGGATCTGGGGTGCAA
Source organism: Triplophysa tibetana (assembly GCA_008369825.1). Taxonomy (NCBI): domain Eukaryota; kingdom Metazoa; phylum Chordata; class Actinopteri; order Cypriniformes; family Nemacheilidae; genus Triplophysa; species Triplophysa tibetana. The sequence continues at coordinate 2,500,274 of CM017907.1, forward strand.
AATCTTTCAAAAACTGTAATGAACAGTGATATTTTGGTTTTCTTTTTCAGGAGCACATAATCAAACACATCTTGACCTCAGCCAGAGATGAGCCTTCTGCACCAGCAAGGTACAAACTCTGTGAACACTGACAAGTTGTCCTTTTTCACTCTTAACACATTGAGGTGTGCTCCTGTTACAAGCACAAAAGATTTCATTTTCGTCCCATTTTCCCCACTTTGTTTCAATAATTTTCTCTTTTATTATTACTGTACTCTAAATGTGACGTTTCATTTTTCTGATAAAGTGTAATAAAGCAACAACAAAACAGCTGAGGAAAGATATTTGATTTATGTGGAGATTTTTATGCTTAAAGCCATTTTTAACCAATGAAATTTCACCACGGGAAGTGCTACCCAGTGTGATGCAAAAGAAATAAAGCTTGACATTGAGGGTATATAAACAACTAAATAATGCTGTTTAAAAAAATTTAACTGAAGGATTATTCCTGATTTTTTGGTAATTTAATTACTTATGTATACTTTATTATTACATACTTTATATACGTTCAACAGTACTGTATAAAACGATTTAAATTAAACAATTTAGGTTACTGCGTGAAATTTGTTGAAATTCATATGAAAATTCATGTCTTTAAAAGTGTAATGTTTACAGGTTCTTACTATGATCTTTGACCAAGGTTTGAGTTTAAAGAGTTTAATATCTGGTGTTCATATGGTCAATGTTAATTATTAAGAATCTTTTTTTTTGAAGTAATGAGCCCATCACTGTATACAATACATACATTTTTAAAAGGGGTCATATTTCGCGAATACTTGTTTTTCTGGGTCTTTGATGTGTTATAAGTTGTCCATGTATGTATGAGACACATGCAATTGTAGATATTAATTTGTTGGAACAAAATATGCATTCTATCCAAAAGCAAAAGCTCACCCAGACCTGCCTGAAACTTCTCGCTTAATCACACCACCACAAATTTCGCCGGTTTGTGGTATGATTTGACTAAGACCGCCCAAATGTATAAGCAAGTAAGGTGGGCAAACCTGTCAGTACAATTGCTTTGAGACATGATGTAATGTATAAACATTGCATTACATCTAAAACAAATGCTAATATTCGTTTAAGCTGTGTCATATGACCCCTTTAGGATTAACATATCGTTGTTACATGATAAGTAGCTTCCTTCAGAAACCATTGTTTAATCCAAATTTCTGTTTCTTAATTATCCCTTATAATTATAATTTTTGTTAAGTATTGATTTTTTCAAGTCAGTACATGCACATGTTTTTTGTGACAAAGCAAGCAAGCCTCATCCGGGACAGACTAATAACTCAAAATCGATGCTGGTCAATGTGTCTGGTCACATCTAGACAGATTAGGACCAGTGTCATATAAAGTAATCCAGGACTCGAGTCCCATTAGAATCAATGCTAATCCTCCCAAGTCATTAGAAGCCCCACTGACTCACTGGTGTTTTAAGTGAAAATCATAGGAGGTCATAGAAGGGGCAGACTGATGGCGAACGTAAATATGCAACATAGAAACGGAGATGTGACCCTTTTTTATAATGAACGTTACCTGTTCTGATTGTTTTTCAGGTGTGTGGCTCTCTGCAGTTTGGGGGTTTGGCTTTGTGAAGAGCTGGTTCATGGCACGCAACACCTACAGATCAAAGAAGCACTCAATGTCATCTGTGTCACTCTCAAGGTAAAGAAGAAATTATATATTTTTTTTAAGTAGGTTTTAAGCATCTGCAAAAGTTGTAATATTTCATCCTGAGCTTTAAAACATTTTTAACGTTAAGGCATGAGTACATAAAACATTCTAGTCTCCAAAGAGCAAGAAAAGTCCTATTCCTCATGATCTGTTCTAAAAAGAAATAGAAATTGTTTTGTGTCTTATAACCTTCACTGGCACTGTGAGTGGACAGAGCAGAAAAATGAAGGCATTGCCCTTGGCCTCAGTGTTGTGTAGCCGTTCCTGATGCCTGGATTCACGACACTGGCACAAGTATCTTCTCTTCATCCAGAAGAAGATTACTCCATATTCCCTTCACCCACCCCTACCAGCCTTCCAAAATCTGGACCGTCAACATGTTTGGCTTCTCTGCTCCTCGCAGACAGAAGGCTAATCCACGGAAGAATGCACGGTTCAGAGACTTTGAGGAATTATTGCATTTCTGCCTGAAATAAAGCCTTGGGGCTGCACACCCGCACTAAGTCTCGTCCAAGTGGATAAGTCGACCGGTGATGAGGTCAATTGTTTTGTAGGAGTTTCTGTGGTGTCGGTGTGACAGTGAAGGGTTAGACATGAGGGTCTTCTCTTTCCTTAGGGTGCGTTCCATTAAACAGCATTAGGCAAATTCTCATCCCTGGATTTATAATCGGCTCAGATAGGACCCACGTCACAATTTGCTGTTTTTGTTGCACCTGTCTAAGCTCATTAATTATTGCTGACGGGGCTGATTCAAACTGTTTGAGTTCTCCTTCCAGTTCTCGAATAAAACCGTTGCCCTGGCGGCCTCGGATATCCTGCATCTGCTTATAAACTACGTGGATGATCTGCAGACGTTCCCACCCAACACTCCAAAGAAAATTGTGGAGGTAAATTCATATTATAAGCACAGTTATGAAACAGTTGTTGGACAACCTCGGGCTCACTTTATATTTCTTCTTTTTAGGTCCTTATTGCAACCATTACTTACCTTCTGCCGGCCACAGAGTCCTCCCCTCATGAGCTGGACAAAAGGGTAGGCAGATTATTTTTTGCAGATTGTCTAGATTGCTCATGTTTTCATACAAAAAAGTTCCAAAAAGTAGCAGGACAAGATAAGTCTAAAACGATATGGTCTTGAGACATGCATCTCAATTTTAAAGCAAGTGTAATGTTTATATCTTTCTTTATTTCTCTAGCTGGTTGTTTCTCTGCTCCTGTGCTTGCTGGACTGGGTCATGGCTCTACCTCCAAAAACTCTCCTTCAGCCAGTTGACGGAGCCTCTGACGAGGAGACAAACGACAAGTCTGTTCTTAGCTGCATTTATAAGGTACGAGACGCCCGTCTGCTGTCTCCTGCACCTGCCACAATGTATTTCTAACTCTGTTGTCCATCTCTCAGGTCCTCCATGGCTGTGTATACGGTGCTCAAAGCTTTAGTAACCCCAGTTACTTCCCCATTCACCTGTCAGACTTGAGTAGCCCAGACTATGACCCCTTCCTACCGCTGGAGAACTTGAAGGAACCAGAGCCTCTCCATTCGCCCGACTCCGAACGCTCCTCCAAACTGCAGCCCGTCACTGAAGGTTTTTATATCTCATGCTTCTCCACCAATGTTTGTCTGGTCTTTATACGTGTTCATGTATCACTTATTTATATTTTTCCTGTTGCTTCTTTACTTGACATCGCAAGCATTTTTTTTCTTGGATAAAACTGTTTTACGAATGATTGAATGTTAATGTAGTGCAGTGGCTCCTCACTTGTATTTCATACATTATGTCCTTTTTCGAGTGTGAAGTCATTTTTGAGCTCTGAACAAAAACAGAACGTAGCACAAAATCACCATATTTTTCAACCAACATTTTGGAACATCAAGTTTTCAAAGCAGTGGGCAAACATGTCATTTTTATCACATAGTGTGTTTTGATAAAAACGTACAAAAACATGAATTTTAGCTTTATCACGTCTCTTTTTCCCACCCCGTTTTTGTAAATCCCTGTTATCACCTCATGGAATTTAAACTAGAGAAACACTTTCCAGAACAAATCGAAGTTGAGGCAATGGTTGAATGAACGAACTAAACGTCTTCACCACCGAATCTGTTTGCGCTGTCATGCTGCTTTCACCGCGTGTGTCCATGTTAGAGGAGGGGTTTGAATTTGACAGCAGGGGGCTGGTTTCCTGTTCTGCCGGAGCGGTGTGTCTCTCCATCAAGAGAAAATAACTAATCATTACAAGCCCGAGCGAGATATGTGTCTACCACTTTCCTACCTCCATTACTCTTGAAATTACTCCTGGCGCTGGATTCTTATTGGATCGAGGTGTTCGGTGGCTTAGGTGGTCCTGATATCACTTCATCAGACTAAAATCCCGCCTTTGTTATCTCTCCACCCCCTGAGAGCTCAGGGCTAAGAATGTTTTGGCTCATTAAGGCGGTAGGGAGTGTAGCTGAATGTGATTGATGCCGTGTGTTGATTAGAGGGACTGGGCCACTGGCACGTTGGGTGTGTTGGTATTGGGCTGCTCTCTGCATGCTTTCCTTGAGAGTTTTGGTGGATGAGAGGAAAGGTCTCCGTTGGGATTGACTGATCAGCATCAAGGCATCTTCACCTCTCCTCAGGTTTCCTACATCGTAATGTCTCCGTTTTCCCAGCCATCCTAGAGTTTATCACTAAACTGCTAATGATCAGAATGTCTAAACTATTTTTCCTTGCTTATTTCAAACACCTTTTCATCATCATTCCAGTGTCATTTATCTTTCTCTCCTATCTTCCGATTCCAAACCATACTGTAGCAGGGGATGTAGTTTCTTTGCATTTTCACATTGATTTTAAATAAGTGCGGTCAAGTCGATTAATCGCGATTAATGGATCTCAAAATAAGTGTGTGTGTGTTGTGTTGTGTACATTTATAAGCATCTATAAATGCACACACATACATTATCGATTTATATGAAATCGCGATTAATCGATTTCAAAGCGCTAATTTGAATGATTCTGTGGGTGCTAAAAGAGCTTGAGAGTGCTACACTTCAACTGGTCATTAAAAGCATTTAAAAATATTGGCTACAAAAAATGTCAATGCAATGGCCAGGGGTGTAGTGGGTAGTCCATTTGTTTTGTTGAATTCTGCATACAAGATTTTGTGAGCAATCTCATACCCCCGTCTTACATCTCTCTTCTTCTGTTTGTAGTGAGGAGTCGTATTCAGCAAGGCCTGATCTCAATTGCGGCACGCACGGTCATATCCCACCTGGTCAACCACCTGGGCCACTATCCCATGAGCGGTGGTCCGGCCACTCTGACAAGCCAGGTGTGCGAGAACCAGGATAACCCATACAGCGAGAGCGCCGACCTGACGCCTGAACTCTTTGATGCACCAAACTTGCAGTTCTTTGTGCTTAATGGAACCACACTGCTGTCCTACCTTCAAATCCGGGCAGAGTGTGGTCTGCCCGGAGGCGGTATGTCGGCTGGCCTCACCACTACGAATGCCTGTGTACGAGTCATTGTGAGGGACATTTCTGGAAAACACTCCTGGGACTCAGCCGTACTGTATGGCCCGCCTCAATGCATCAGTCCCGGTCAACCTTTGCACCTTTATTCATCCTCCACTCCAGCAGGGGGAAGTAGAGAACATGTCAAGGATCAGGGCAGTTTAGAGAGTGACAGTCAAGAAGACCCAGAGAATGGAGCGTTTCATGAAAATGAGGAGAACCTGGAGAGGGATGAAGAGGAAGAGAATGAGGACAGGGAGGAGATGGAACTTGAGGAAGAGGATGAAGAGGCAGCACTGGAGCTGATGGCCCCACAGGCAAAACGGCGTTGCACAGAAGTCGTCCCAAGATGGGACTCCCTGCAGGACGGAGAAGACGTCCTGGACGAGATGCTGCAGTACTTGGAATACTCTAGCCCGGAGTGCCTGCAGCGCACCGGCACACCGCTCAATATACCAGCCCCGCCCCCCAACTGCGTATCTGAGAAGCAGGAGAATGATGTCATCAATGCCGTCTTGAAGCAGTGTGCTGAAGAGCGTGACTTTACGCTGCATTGTGGGAACGGGATGAACATGAGAGCGTCGGTCCAGGAAGAGCCAAGCCCTCAGAGACCCCAGTCGGCCTTCTACTATTGCAAGCTGCTCCTCAACATACTGGGCATGAACTCCTGGGAAAACAGGTAAGATGACTTTAATGACTATGAGAACCAAAACTTTGAGTTTAAATATTATGCTGATAGGTTCACCCCTAAATGAAAATGCTTTCATCATGTACACTCATGTCTTTACAAATCTGCATGACTTTCCTCTGGAAGACACGAAAGAAGATATTTCGAAGAACGTTGATAACCAATCAACATCGCCCACCCATTGACTTCCATTGTATGGACACAAACCACCGATACATTTCTCAAAATATCTTCTTTTGTGTTACACAGAAAGTCATATGAGTTTTGAACAACATTAAAGTGAATAAAAAATGACTTTACGCATTAATCTTTACATGTGTTAAAAAACAGCTGACATTTTATATGAAATCCTACCCGACTTTTTATTAAAAAAACGTTAGCATTAAAATATTTTTAATTCCGTCTACATTTTAGTTCATTCGCTCAATTTACCACCAAGGTAAAAACCTTCATCAACACTCTAAACCATCCGTTGTTTTCTGATTTAGAGAATGACCAATTTTTTCCCTGGGAGTTGGTTAGCATGAATCCGGCTGTTGTTAAAGTGTGATAATGCGTGTAAACATCCTGCTGGTCCGCACCTCTGTCTGATGGTGCAGATCTGCTATAATCTGCTTAAAACGGTCAACATCTTTCTGATGAGCTCATCTACAGTTCTGTCCTTTCAATGCCCACCAAACCCCCTCCCAACCGTCTCCCTCACTTCAATCCAGATCCATTTTGTGGCATTACGGACAATAGTTAAATACTTCCAGATGACCAATAATTGGATAATTGGGGTTATTATTCACAGTGAATGTAATGGCATTGATTTTAATTATATACATATTCCGCGTTATGAGATTAATAAGGGAAAATTGTTTTTTGCCATTCCCTCATAGAGCCGTCAGAAAAAACCTATTCTTTAACCGCTCCGGGAGTGTGTGTGTATGTGTGCGCACACATGCAGCTTTTATGGAGGGATTAATTCTTGAGGGGTCTGTTATCTGCCGAGCAGCGGCGGTACTTTTCATTCTTGCCCGATACGCGGAGCGAAAATAAAAGGCTGCTACCTTTCGAGTTGGCTGCGGGGTTATTATGAGTGCGAGAGCCGGGGAAAATGCATAGGGGCTGTTTAATGAGGAATTGTCCTGCTGTCGCTCTCCAGGCATTCATGTATCATTTATCCATGGTCAGAGACTAAGGCATTGCAATCCGCCGGGCCATTGTGTGTGTGAGCGCGCGTCTAATATCGGCCTTTTATGCCGTTCGCGTGTTCGCCTCGTGAAATGGCTCACTTTCAATGGGGAAAATGAAGACCATTACATTGCAACAAGCTAATAAAGAGACCTCTGCTCAAAGAAAGAGAACAAAACAAAAAGTCCTTTTAGAGAGCATCGTGTGGCTTTTTCACATCACTCGCACAGCCACTTGGAGTGTGGGAGAGAGAGAGTAACTGTAGGTTACTGACGCTATAAAAGCTTCAGACAAAAAAAATGTAATATCTGATGATTCTTATTTGTAACATCATGAGTTCGTTTTGTTTCTAGTTTATCCATCATTTCCAAAGACGTATTCTCCTGTTGCTTTTTGTGTGTGTTTTCATCACGTTGAATGCTTTTCCAGGAGTTTGTGAGAAAAACAAGAGGGTGGATGATTAAGTAGACAGGATCTTAATGAAAGAGAGATCAGACTAAAGTGCTATGTCTGTCTGTCCGTTCCACTTGTTTATTTGGGGGGTTGTACTTTTTCTCCTCTGTCAATTTTTCTCTTTTTGCTCTTGTCAACATACATTAATAACATGGTGACATGACAAGGCGGAAATATTTCTGTTCAGATTTGTTTTTCAGAAGTGTTGAACCTGTTTGTATACACTGATGTCGGCCTACAAATCAATCAGAGGGATGTTTTAAAGATCAGTTAACTCCAGTACATCCCTCTGTGTTAGCTCACATATTGATGCATTTTGTTTCCAGGAACAGTTTTCACCTGCTGAAGAAGAACGAAAAACTACTGAGAGAGCTGAAGAATCTGGATTCCAGACAGTGGTGTGTTTTTATCCTATATATTTTTTTCAAATACTGTAATAATGTCTTTTTGCTGCATCAGAAATGTCCTACTTCCCATTTCTGAAGTTGTGATTACAAGTTTGTCACGTTCAGGTGGCTTGTTTTCATAAAGAATTAGCATCCATTCTGTTTTCAGCTGTACATCATCTGCTCTACTGTATACTTTCACTGCAAAATCTAGACTAAATCTGGAATTTCAGTCAAGTCTTTGTTGTTTTTGCTGTTTAAAGGGGTCATATGAATCGGCTAAAATGAATATTATCATTTGTTTTGGATGTAATGCAATGTGTTTACTTGATTTATGGTTAAAAAACGCTGTATTTTCCACAAATCGTGCATGTTTGTATCTCCTCTTAGCCCCGCCTCTCTGAAACGAGCAGATTTTTTACAAAGCTCATTGCTCTGGAAAGCGAGGTGTGCTATGATTGGCCAGTTAACCAGTGCGTTGTGATTGGTAAAATATTGCAAGCGTGTGACGGAAATGTAACGCCTCTTACCATGTTTTGAACATCAGGTTCCAAAGCAATTGTACTGACAGGTATGCCCACCTTACTTGCATATACATTTTGGCGGTCTTAGTCAGATTATACCACGAACTGACATAGATTTGTGGGGGTTTGGTAACACGAGGCGTTTCAGGCAGGTCTGTGTGAACATTCGCATTTAGATGGGAAAACTCCTATTTACAATTTTACAATCCATGTTAAAATGATAAATCACCCAAAAATGAAAAATATGTCATCATTTATTCAAGTTGTTCCAAACCTGTGTTAATGTCATCGTTCTCCTAAACACAAAGAAAGATATTTGGAAGAATGTTTGTAACCAAACAGATCTGGGGCACTATATACTTCCATAGTAAGGATAAAAATCTACTATGGCAGTCTATAGTGCTCCAATAGTGTTTAGTTTTCAACATTCTTCAAAATATATTTTTTTGTGTTCAACAGAATAACGTTTTTAATATTGTTTTGGAACAACTTGAGGGCGAGTAAATGATAACAGATATTTTGGTGCACCACCCCTTTAAATGCCTAAAACATTGTTCGAACATTTTTCCTCTTTTTATCTGTACGTGATGCATCTCATCTCTGTCTCTTAAATTCATGTTTTTGTCCAGTCGCGAAACGCACAAGATTGCAGTGTTTTACGTGGCAGAGGGGCAAGAAGACAAGCACTCCATATTGTCCAACACAGCTGGAAGTCAGGCGTATGAAGACTTTGTGTCAGGGCTGGGCTGGGAGGTAAGTAAATCTCAGTAACTCGAACCGTTGCCAATGTGTGTAACCCACTCACAAAAGTTGTATTATTTTTTATTTTTTTAGGTCGACCTTACTAGTCACTGTGGATTCATGGGTGGCCTTCAACGTAACAAAAGTACGGGTTTGACCATGCCATACTTTGCCACCTCCACGGTAGAGGTGATGTTCCATGTGTCCACGCGCATGCCTCCAGATTCAGACGACTCGCTCACTAAAAAGGTGAGATTACATTTTATATGATGCTTTTATAAGGTTACTAATACAGTAAGGACTGTTTTCATCCTCTTCCCGACTCGAAAAGGTTAGCAGATGGTTGTCAAAGCTACAAAAAATAAACCCAAAGCTGTTGATCCACTAAAGAGTTAAACTTTCCCTCTGGAAGACCGTTTAGGTTGTAGACAGTGTTGTTCTCCTCACATCTCTCTTTTGTCTCGAGCTGTCCTGTAGCGTTCCTCCTGTTCTTTAGGTGAAGTGAGGTAAAGAACCTCACTGACCCGAACATTCACACCTGATCATTAAATCTAACCCAGGCTTATCTGCGGGGTTGGACACTTATACCTGCCGAGAGCTGCACTTTTGTGTTTCTGGGTTCCCCATGGAGAGTAAAGGTCCTTTTCTGCTATCAGAGCAGAGAAAAAGAGAAAGTAATGACTCCTAACAGCAGTACTTTATTCTGCCTCTCCCGCTGGCTTTTATCTCCATCTCTCTTTTATTTAAAAGGGACGTCGCACCTTTTTCTATCTCATTTTTCGTCCCTCCAGTCATAGTGACCTCACAGAGAAATGTCGGCTCTGTCGCAAAACCTAGTCTATGTAGGTGCTTATAAAATGTCTTCTTTTATACAATTTTTTTTTTTATTGTGTCTTTTTGATGCAGAAAGCAATCCCATCATGCATTGCGACAAGCATTTAATCCAAATTTTAATATTTTAATGTACTGTATATACGTGTGCCATTTTTAACCAGTTGCGAGTCAAGTTGACAAGTGGGCTGGTAGACAGCATAAGTTTTGGAGCACAGCCACTGTTCTCTATCTGCATGGGTATTTTTTTCTACTCGCATGGGCAGCGCAAATCTAATAATGTGCAGCATTAGCTGTAATGAGCTTGGCTGGAAGGCTGTGATACAGGGCTGTTTGCAGAACGGGCGACCCATGCCGAATGACCAATCGCTTGTCATTAGAGCTGTCCCCTCACATCCTCACTCATACGTCTTCTGAGGCAGAAAGGAGGCGATAAGGTGCTAATGCGCTCCAAAGACTTATTAATGAACGCTGATAGAAATGTGATATTGCGGTGGGTGACACTGGGGAGGGGTGGGTACAGTGGACCCTACTAGAAGGGCCGTTTATTGGGGTGATCGAGGCGGCCCTAATTAGATTACCACCTTTAGAAATGGTCTCGCCTACAGCTTATTGTGACTTTGGCTTTATGAGGCCGAGCAAGTATAGGGGCTTGTGGGATATTTGTGGAGGGGTGAATTGTGATTGTTTTTTGAAGAACGATGAACAGATGATTTGTGTTGTTTGATTATCTTTGGAGTGTGAGGTGTGGAATGAGATGATCATTTGACGGATGTGATGATGAGACCAAATATGTTTATTTTATTATTTAAACACAAGAAAGGGCGACAAATGTGAAAGATTTCAAGATGTCATGTTCACAACGCAAAGCTGGCTATAAATATGGATACATATGAGCTTCTTTTTAGTATTTCGAATCCTTTGAACAATGCTGTACACTAGGAATAAATCACTTGTTGGATTCCTTTTTTTTGTAAATTTACTTGAAACTTGAAATTTACAAAAAATGACTTAAAATGTGTTTTAAAATTATGCATATTAAATGAAAAAATAAGTAAATTCTTCTAGTTTTTTTTTTTATTGTATTTAAATTGCTTTTATAACTATGTTGTAACTACTTTTAGGATCGATAGATGTCTTAAAGGTACAGTAGCCTTTTATGATTTTAAAGAAAATGGCAGAAAAGTCAGGACTAGTTTTGATGGAAAAATCTTTACGGTTTACCAAACATATAATAACATTTTATTCATTTATAAGGTCACTTAATGAAAAATATAAACAAATGTGTTTTTTGAAAATGGCCTGTTGAAACCATGATGACCCCTTCACCCATTAGATCACATTTCTCTTCTGCATGCGTTTAAATGAAAATGCTGTTATTTCCTTTGTGGCGACTGGTAAAACATCAGATGCTTTATTAAATGCGATCTAATGCAGATCTATCGCATTTGCTCAGAAGGGGAACAGAAATTGTGCCGTAACCCTGCCACATCCTGCCAACCGAGTGTGTTATTTCTCAGAATGATGTTACATGATTTAAACAAAGATGGCCAAGATGAAAGAAAATCTCTCGGTCCAGACCACCTTATCGTCCAATAAAACTCCAATCGTTTTGTCACACAGACACACACCCTCGAACCAAATGGCAACTGAGGGCTGGATGTAATTCATGGCTGTAATTTGAGCGCAAGGTGACGTGTGGGGGCCGGTCTGGCCCGGCGCGGGGTCTTGGATTGCCGTTTCTGCCCCACAGGGGGGCTCGGGGGACGTCCACACCACACGCGCCTATATGCCCCCCTAATTAAATTGGGTCCGTCTCTGCGCTGCATCGCCTATTATGACTCCTCGGAGGCAAATTAGATTTCCAAGGGCTGCAGGAGAGGCTATCCAGAGCATGATCTTCCGATAGCTGCTCTAAACCATGTTAACTAGACACTAAAGCGTGTCAGCGCAGCCAGCGGTGCTAAACCGCATACACGGGTTTGTTTTCTTTGCGGCCTGCAATCTATCTGATTGGCTGTCTTTGCATAACTTCTGTAAGGCCTTTTAAGTTTTCAGTATGTTATTGTAATATAATAGATCTCTGATTACCATAGCCTAGACGTAAATCCTTGAACGATGATTTAGACCTTGACTCACCGGTTTAGGTTTTGTGTTTTAAGAGTCAGTCCCCTTCTTTTGACAATTCAAGTGGTAGCTGCAAAGCACCACTTGAAGGTTAAAGAAAGAAATGTTTCCGTCGTGAAAGGATGAAGGTTGTCATTGGCCACATAAAGGTCGCAGGTTTTGCTCTGTGGAGTTGACGGGTCGCTGCGTCCGTGATGGCGGCAGTGATTGAGCGAGTCCCGTGAAGATGGAGTGATCTGGGGAAGATAGATGAGAGGAGGACCGCGGAACCGAGACGGCCCGCTCACGACTGTCAGTGCAAGGTTAATATTACCGTAGTGGAAAAGCTTTACCTCAGCTCAGAAAAACTGCAGTCGTGATTGAATTCACATTTGTTTGAAGTTTCGCCTGTTACAGCGAACGTGATGTCAGGAGTACGACTTACACTGAATTTCAATGGCGCTCACAAACCGTTCTTTTACCTACGGTCACCTACATATTGTACAAATTGTCTCATGTTGTGTGGTATTGTAATTATTTACACACATTATTGTGTGTTCAGCCCGCTAGCGACTGAGTCGCTGTGTGTCGCTACGAGGTCGTTAGAAGGCGTTCCTAGCTTTATTTGCATCTATTAACATTTATAAACAAACCCTGATGAGTGACGGATGACGTGAGCTCCGCTGCTTTACTCCTATTGGTAGACGCTTCCAAAAGTCGCTCATCATTTGAGCAATTCTCAACTTTGTTGCGTCGCCAGACACCCCGACTTCCTTTTGCCAACGGTCACAGTCGCTTGTGTCGCCGGAAGTCGCCAACTGGCATTGAAATGAATGGAATCATGTCGCTTTGACGCTAACAGTCTGAACAGGGCATTATTGTCATTGCAGATTGAACATCTTGTCCTGTTTTGTTGCTTGTGTATCACTTATGTCACTTTATTCTTTGTATAGTTACGGCATCTGGGCAACGATGAAGTGCACATCGTGTGGTCCGAGCACTCACGGGACTACAGGAGGGGCATCATTCCCACTGAGTTTGGAGATGTGCTGATCATCATCTACCCCATGAAGAACCACATGTACAGCATCCAAATCATCAAGAAGCCTGAGGTGAGAATGACCTTGAAAAAAGCCGTCAATTGTAACTTCGTAGTCTCTGTTAAAATATGAATATATATACTTTATCGGTATGTCTGTACCCTCATGACCTTTGGGCTGCTAACATGCCGCTCTTCCTACTGAGGTTTGACGGCATTATTTATTGAATGTCAATTAAAAAAAAATTCAACAAGTACTAGTGAGTGTTGCATCATTGAATTAATAATCAAAAATTCATTAGGTTTATGATGCGATCCCCCCCCCCCATTTACTGTTCGATCATTCCTACCAGGGTTATCATTTTTGCTAACCGGTAATGTTAACTGGTAATAAAATTAAACCTTAATAGCGATATAAGAAAATACACATAACACGGTTGCTGAAAATAAAACAAAAATTAACAGTAAGCGTTTAAAACAAAAAAAATTAAATAAAATAGCTTATAACCTGGGGAATTGATTTGATTGGGCATTAAAGAGAGGAGGTGGTCATTGTCAAGTGAAGCAGAGCTGTTTGGTTGCGTTTCAGCCTGTTGTTTTTCTGTAAATCAGCTCAATACTCTGTACAGGAGACATTGGAGAAGTATCCGTCATTGGACACAAGCTGCTTCTTTTTCTTGCCCAGTTATGTCAGAGATAATTGAATGAATGAGATTCTCACAATCAAATTCCGGCGTGGAGCTGCATCCGAGACAAGACGAGACGAGTCTTTCATGCGGTCTGAGGAAATGTAGAATGATGAAAAGATAAAGACAGAAGAGGCCTGGCTTTTATGAAAGTCCATTTAGGGCCCATTTCAGTGCACGTGTGCTATTCACTGAATCCTTTCTGTGTGATGTCAGGCTTTTACAGAGAGGCCAAAATACATTGTTTATAAGATCCAGAATCCTTCATGCTGTTTAACAAAAAATAATTGAATTAAGTGATATTTTAAAAGCTTGTCGTGCATGTTAGTTCTTAATTCTGATTGAAGCTTGTTTTGTTCATTGTGTCAATTTCATCATGTCAATTTCACTGTCCACAGGTGCCGTTCTTTGGCCCGCTGTTTGACGGAGCTATAGTGGATGGAAAGATCTTACCCACAGTCGTTCGAGCCACGGCCATCAACGCCAGCAGAGCTCTGAAATCCTTGATTCCTCTCTACCAAAATTTGTATCCTTTTTAATCAGACATACACTTAACAAACTTCCGTATAGACTGTATAGGCAAGTATACAAGTGCCTATTGTCATTGTCTCCGCCAGCATTTAGTCGTTAATCAGCAACAGTTTGCTTTATTTTCTCTCTCTCTGATGCGCAGAGCTGGCTCATGTTTGTACAGATTGACTGGCGAGCAGTCTGGTTGGACTCCGGCTCAGAGCGGGAGCAGGTAGAGCCGCTCGATAATTATTGATATCTTATTTCTCAGCCGTGCACATGTAGAGCGCTCTGTCCATCCAGGCAGGCGGGTGCTGGAATCATTCAGATCACCCTTCAGTGCCCTGATGTGCAGCCATTTGCTTTTAAAATGCTTCTCTCGACAATTTGACACTGTTTCTTTCTCACTCACACCTCAGTCGTGGTGCAAAATCATATTGTTCTGTCTTTTCTTCCTTCATTATTGCAGTAAAGAGGGTATGATGTCGCGTGCAATATAATGTATACAATATATAGTTTTTTCAGGACCTTAAAAAAGTAAATGCTTGTGTTTTCCTGTTTACTTGAAATGCAGTTAACGCTTTTTCACTTGGCTCTTTAGTTTTTCCTTGAATATTGAGAAAAGGTTTGCTATTTTTCATCCAAGATATCAGACCTTTTTTCGTGACCTACCTGAACGCCGATGCGATGTCCTAGCAACCGCTCTGGTCCTCTCAGAAAGGCTGAATCTAAATCGCGTTCACGTCAGTTAGTGAGTAAAGACAGCCATCGTATTATTTCGGTGATGTTCAGTTTCAAAACATCTACAAGTTCAAGTCCAGCGCTGAACCTATAAGCTTTTTTTTGAAAGCGCTCTGTTCTCATCAAAGAGACGGCACTTCTAGAAAACAAAGCGAAGGCAGTAAGGAGTGGCAAAATGAGTGAGAGAAAAGGGGGGAAAGCGATTCTCATCTGCCATGTCTTCCAAGCCAGAGAGATTGTTTGGCTCAGCTTGAGTCTCTCGCTCACAGCAATCTCGCCCATCTGTGTGCCTGCTCGGAGCTCGATAGTGGACTGAGCTATTGATTGGCGTGAGCCGCACAGGTCGATGCTCCTGACAGCCTGAATTACAGTAATCTGTCATTATCGACGGATGTCTCTCCAAACCTTTTCTTTCTCTCTCTCTGTTTTTCTTTCAATCCGATTCCCTTTATTTTGAAACTATCCCTCCTTCTATTTTTTCGCGCACACTATTTCTTTCTGTTCTGTGCGAATAATTGATGACTTTGGAGGATAGATGGCAGGCTAGCAGTGATTAGAAGATCTGTGTGTCAGACGCGGGATGTGAGAAGCGGAGGACCCCGGGGACGCGTGGAAAGAAGTTACTCTGTCTCCTGCTTACCTGTTGATGGTGCCGCCACATGCAGTCTTTGCGGGAAGTGATGTTACCTTTAAATCCTAGTAGTTGATGTGGTGGAGTTGTCGAAGTATAGAGCCGGTTACTGCAAGGGTGAATGTTCGAACTACACAAGCTGCAAAACTTATGAGACTCAAAATTTTATTTAGTCAGAATTTGCTCGCTCTTTGATTATTTCATTCCAAATCCATTTGAACTTCTTCATCCTTGGAAATAAAAAAAGTCAAAAAGAAATCCCAGTCAACAAATACACTGCGAAAAATAAATTTCATTTGTTTTCCAGTTCTGGTAATTGTTAAATCAACTTCAGAACCAAATTACTTGGTGATAGTTCACCCAAAAATGAAAATTCTGTCATCACTCACCCTCTTATCATTTAATATTGAATTTCTTTCAACCGCATAACACAAAAGAAGATATTTTGAAGAAAGTTGGTAATCGAACGGCGCTGGACCCCATTCACTTCTATTGTATGATCACAAAACAAAGGCAAGTCAAAGAGGTCCAGTTAACAAAATTTTTCGAAATATCTTCTTTTGCGTTCTGCGGAAGGAAAAAAGTAATTTAACAAGAGTTTTTTAATTTGGGTGAACTATCACTTTAAAGCGTTTACAATTTAATATTTGTTTCAAGCATAAACTTAATTAACTTATTAAAAACTTAATTTAAGCTTCAACTTAAATCAATAATTGTTCTTTTCTTACCCTATTGGCAGATATTTTTATCCTGTTTTCGAGTTTAATTTTGATCTTTTTTTTTTTAGAAAAACTACACCTAAAATATCATTTTGCTTATCAAGGAAATGTGTCATGAAAAGTATTTGTTCTACAAAACAAGATTTTTATTTTTGCGATGTATTCAAAAACAAGTGTTTTTAAGACAGGCATGATTTGGTGGAATTAACATTGTTGACATCATATCTGGCACATTGATACGTCAAGTTTGAAATTACGTGAACATGAATGAGATATGACAGCTGTGACTGGGACTGTTTTTCTGTAACATTATTTGCGGAAGTGAGATCCACTAGTCCCTTTCTTTGCATGTTGTCATCTGGTGTGTTTGTGTAACTCGAGGGCAAGAAATAAAGCTTTCTTTCTTTCAGAGAAAGATAATACAGTTATCTACAAGTTATCTTAGTTCACCACCTTTAGTTTAGCAAAACTGAGACATTTAGACATGGCATAGATGAATGTGAGAGATCATCATTTAAAAATGTTCAAATGATGAACCGACAGCTAATGCAGCAATCGATTGACACACGAGCACAAGCTGTCCCGTCTGAAGTAAGTGATCTAGATTAACCAGCGTTTATACTTTTGTACCGAGTCCACCGTTTTTCTTTGTCATGCCACTTCATGATAACATCCTTTTTATTTTTATGCCCTGAAAACACCTTTTGTATAAAAACGGGAACATCAGGTGTGCATCAGCTTTTGTAAATGCACACTGAAAATTCAACATCGTCTCATTTCCTCGTCTCATTTCAGTTTCTTGTTCTGTACACCAACACGCGGTCTCTCTTGTCGCAGTCTCTCTTGCCCAACTCTAAGTTCCAGTTCCTTCTCTTGGCCCGGGGCAGCTTCCATCTGCCTCCCTGCACCCTGATCCCTCATTCGGCATGACTGTGAAATTAGGACCTGGAACGGAGAGAAAGGGCCTCTTTGGTCTTAATGTCTGTTGGATGGAAGAAAAAACAGCAGAGATAGCAGGTAGCTGGCGCGGGTCAGCGTTCTGAATGCTGGGCGAGCAGAATAACAGGGTTAAGCACAGATAGCGAACGAGTTATCCAAGGGCCGGGTGTGAAAAAGAGCTCGAGCTTGAGGCCTTCCAACCAGCCTCAGTCACCGAGGGCACCATGTTGGACCTGAGTGATAAAATGTTCTGCCTGTGTGTGCGTGCCGAGCTGCCATATGTGATGTGGTTTGTTTTAAACGGTCCAGTTCGATTAGAGCTAGCTGACCTCTCGCGCCCCCATCGACACAGCTGTTGGCCTTCTTGTACGGCATCTTTAACGTAGATCTAGACCCAACACTCCGATAGAAACCAACATTATTTGATCTGTCTGGCAGGGGGAGATCATTGGCTTGGAGTCTACGTGAGAGTAAAAAAAATGTAACTCAAAGTCGCGGCCATCTTCCATCTGTCGGTGGTCGATTGTAAGGCTGGGGACACAGCGCTAGAGGTAGGGGGGTGCTAAGCGGCTTCCCTATTGGACGTGCCAGTCCAGTGGTGTGTGCACGAGAGCTCGCCAGCTCTGGCGTGACAGTGGGGGCAGGCCCGCTGGCTGCTGATTGGCAGCGATAAGTGCCGGGCTGCTGGGGTCAGCATATGGCAGGGCGTGATAGTGGAGAGAGTGGAAGAGCTTTGGGTCATAGCCTTGCTCCTTCCGACACTGGCTTTTCCAAAGGCAACCGAGCTGATGGAAGCGGCGGGCCAGCTCTGCCCCCTTTTGTCCTAATGCTTGAACAGCCTGCGCGCTTTTCACAAACGAAGCCAAACGCCTTACGGGCAGCACTGCCACACACTGCCAGCTCTCACAATGGGCTCTATTGTGTCCTACTAACGCTGCACTTTACTTGTGTGTGTGTGAGGGGGATGGAAGGTTGCGTTATTCACTAATTGTCCCGTCACAGCCGAGAAAGAGGGATTATGGGGGTCTTGATGGGGTCATTCATAATTGCCTCTGCCATCTTTGTCATAGCATCTGTATTTTAGTAATTGTTTTGGCCCCGTCTCTGAGCTTGGTGTGTTTTTCTGCCACAGTTCACCTCAGCGCTCGCCGATGCAATTGATATGTCAATCAATCACAGCGCCACACCTTCTCGCCTAATTTGACCTGTTGGCTTCGGCAGTTTCATCCCGGAGTTTCCGGTCAGTCAGACAGGCCGTGTGTGAATGAGGGTGGAGAGCGTGTTAAAAAAGATCTGTTGTTGTGTAGGCCCCCTCCGGCTCGGGATAGATTGGCAAACAACAAGCTCCCCGGGGGCATGTGGCGGTGGGGAATGTGGGCATGACTCTTACGAGGCGTTTAGGATGCTCAGCGGGCTTCTCGCACTGAGCTTCAGGTAAGCGTGTTGTAAAAGACACGGAGACTGGATAACAACAAAGTACTTGTGTTTTCTTTCAACAGGAGATAGAGAGACTCGATGTCGGATCGACCTAATTGGGCTTATATGAAAAATTATTATCTTACCTAAAAATCATGTTTACATCTGGCAAGCTTGTGATTCGAAGAACTTTTTCTTTTAAAAGATTTACAATGTCATTAAAACCTGCTGAAAGATAAACCCTCTTTCTCCACTTTCTGACCTTAAGTGTTTCTGCGCGGCTAAATGCAATTTAAAGAATGAATAGCCTTGACATTTGAAAGCAGGGGTGAAGAATCACGGCTTTCTCTCGAACCACAAAATCAGGTTACCGTTTCGATAAAAAGACATGCGTGGAGGCAGATGGCAAACCCACCTTCACTCATTCACGTTAATCAGAACCATCACGTACGTGTCGTCCGGCGTGCGTGTGCCTTTCTGTGATAGCATTAACGCCGACCCGCGCCTCGTGAATGTTAAATAAATGTTGCATTTGCAGCGGCAGCACGCACATCACCTTCCCCCTGGGGCGGCGAGACGGGACGCAGGGCGATAAATCGGCCCGTCCGCTCTCCGGGCTGTATTTCACGAGCCTTCCAATTTGGTTTCAGCTGAGATTAATAGGAGAGGCTGCGATGCTGGAGCCCAGGCCCAGATCAGTGTCCTAGAGCCCCAGGCAACGGTGCATTAGCCTGGGCTATCTTCCTTCTCATCTGCTTGCGCCACGCGGAGTCATTGGCCATAATGACGGGGCTATGGCAGCCAGCCGCAGCACCGTGTCTCGCTAATAAAATCACTGTTAGGGCCACGATATCAGCGGGCATCAGATGGAAAAATAAACCGATTAGACTGCACTTCAGGGCACACATAGATTTCTGTAATTATACTCTGTAAAACTCCTCAAATTTGATTATTTGCGTGATGTTTTTCTCTGTCACTTCTCTCTCTCTCTGTTAAAGGGGCAGATGTATTTGCATGGAGAGAAATGGTGGATTTGGGCTCAGATCAGATCAGATCTTGGAAAATGAGGTTGTTACGAGTGTATTTTTTTAATGAAGTAGATTTTTGTTTTAATCAGGTTTTTAGCATGTGTAGACTACGGTTCATAAGTTTAGGGTCACTTAAAGAGTTTAAATTCATCAGAACTAGATTAACACAAATGTAAATGTGAGAGTTCTTTTGACTAATATATCATAAATTAATCTAAATTGTTTTATTTATTTTGATCTATATATTATTATGAGCAGCATCTTTGGATGCTTTTTTAAACAATACTAGGATACAATTTAGGGACGTTGTATCTGCTCTGTGATCTTTTTGTCATTATTTAGTCCTAGTCATGGATTTCAAAAGTCGCTAGAAATATTCTCGGCTACATTTTCTCTACAAAGATCATTTCAAAGATATAAGCGTAAGCCACCAGATCAAAGAATTTTACAATCATCAGAAACATTTTTGTGAAGTGGCCCCTAACTTTTGAATCGTAGAGTATTTGGATAGTTCACCCACAAATAAAAATTTGTTCTGTATTTATTTACCATCATCTCGTTCACTTCTGTAGAAAGAGTCGTAAGGGGTTTGCAATGACATGAGAGGGAGTGAATAAATGATGACAGATTTTTCATTTTGGATAAACTATCCCTCTTACAGCAAGTTAGTTTTAAGTGTATGTGGACTTTGAATCGCTTTAGTAAAGAGACTTGTTTTCTGTAACGGACAGAGTAGGCGATTTCTCACAGGATTTGACAGACGTGTCTCGGCAAAAGCTCCTGTCGTTTGGGCGAGCGGCCTCCTCCATGAACGTCCCGCCGGGTAACGTGTTGAGGCTCTGAGAGTCAGTCAGCAGCCGGGCACTGGCTCTCTCTGTGGGGCCACAGATCTTGTTCTGGGTTCCTTTTGAAAGGTGCCAATGATGTCCTATGGAGGAATTCTCAGCACAGATAATAACAACCACACCATGTGGAGAAAATGAGCGAGCATGTGTGTAATTAAAACGAGCCGCGTATGTGTGTGATTTGGGAGCGTGTTCTCCTCAACAGCCGCTGCGCTGTGTTAATTTGCAAGGCGAGAGGGGAATAGCTGTGCGCTTGGAAAGTGGAGATATTGGCCGCAGTTGGCACGTGTTACGCTAGCGCTGTCACACACTCGTTTGTCTCAGAACTCTCGGCTCGGATGACGTTCCAAGCACACGTCCTTAGAGGAAAAAACTGCCACAGAAACAAAAACAGATCATGTCACTGTATTTTATGATTCAGACTTAAGTGTGAAGTATTTCAACAATTGATGAATTGTCGCCATGGTGATTGTGTCCGTCAGATCTCTCAGTGGTCATTGGTTAGTACTGTCTGTCTAAAAGAGTTTTTGATGAACTGTTTAAAAGTTTAGTCTTTCGTTATTTATATTTGTGTGTCACAGTATACCAGTACTGAAAATAATAAGTGACAATAATTGTGATATTAATAATAACTTTGATCATTGGTATCATGTTAATAACGTTAATTAATAATTCACCGACAGTATCTGGTTGACACTATATTGTACATTCTGAACTTTCTTCACACATTAAATTAAGTTTCTAGTTTATGTATATCACTATGTAATAGTATATCACTATTTTTTTACATTTTTGAAATAATATAAAACTCATAAAACTATAGAATATCACAAATTTGTATTATGTTGTAAAAAAGAAAGACATTTTAGCATCTTCAGTGTAGTCACAGTTTGCCTAGATTTTGTGCACACGTTCTTTTGGCTATTTATCTTTTTTAAAGGGACAGTTCACCCAAAAATGAAAATTTGGTCATTATTTACGCACCCTCTTGTCATTTCAAACGGGAACGCAGAGAAGTGAACGCGCACCGGCGTTGTTCGGTCACCAACATTCTCCCAAAAATTTTCTTTTTGTTGACAGAATTTTCATTTTGGAATGAACTTTCCGTTAAACGATTAAAGTTGTTCCCATCTATTCTGGGTTCTTATTGGCGGATGCCAATTAATTTTTTATGAGAAAAAGGGTCTTATAATATAAAAAAGTAATATGTAGGCACAAATATATTTTATTCTTTCTCCACACAATTGATTTCAAACATTCAGACCCTGACTTGGATTTGGCTTCGACCAGGAGAACATCATCTCCGCTTTTCAGGTGGCCTGACTCGTTCCAGATCGTTCACCAGTAACACTTGCTCGGAGCTGGAGGAATAGATGGGGGAGGGTTGAATAAAAATCTAGCGCGAGCAGGAGTGATCAATTTGGAGACTATCAGCAGCAGCATGTTCAGAGTGGCGAATTAACACACCACCGGGTACTGTTCCTGGAGCCCACCACGAGCCCTTCGCTCCTAATGTGCTAACAAGCTCACTTTTGCTGTCTCTTCAGTGGCAATTTCTCTCTTTCCTTCCAGAACCCGGGAGTTCAGCGCGGTGACAATGAAAAGCTCCGTAGGAGGGGGGGAAGAGGCCAGGAGTGTCCCCCTCGCCTCCTCCTGCCTTTCATCCGCCGGGAAAATGAGTTTCTGGTAATGCACAAAAGGCTCTTTTTTATCCTCCGCACCTCTTCTAGCGTGTGATGCTAGAGAGGGCGCAAGAACCAGGTACGCACTCTCTTAAAAGGACTTTCTCCTTTTTAACAAGCCATCATAAAAAAACACCACGCATCAAAAATTCAATTACATCGGATGCAGGGCCCGGGCTATTTGGGTGAATATACGACGCGGAGAAAAAAAGAGAGGGGAAAAGAAAGAACTGTTTTCTCTCTTTACCTCTCTTTTTGTGGCATACAAAGAGCGTCTGAAGTCAACAGCGTTGGGGATTTGTCGTCTTGGTGACGGGGTGGATGAGAGGCTCATCTCAGGTTCACGATGTTGGCCACATGTCGGGGGCTTGGAGAGAGCTATTAAGACTCACAGCGGTGCTGATCACGTCCCCTATCTCTCGCTCACCGTTTCTCTTTAGCCAATGGTTGTTCTGGACCAGCTTAGCTAGAGGAGTCCTAGTCTAGCATAGCAAAATGTCTGACCATCAGCATGAAGTCTGTTCCACTTTTCATTTGTTCTGACCGCGAACCAGTCGTCTTAAGTGTTCAATGCCAAGATCCTAACTAGGTTATTGGAGCATTTTAAACAGTTAAAAGAGTGCTTCACAAACTGTGGTCCGCAGGAGACTGTAGCTAAGGCTCAAGTTTTAATATATTCAAGTAAAAATGTTGGCAATTTTTTTGCTGAACGGGCTGTTAACCGACTGTATTGTAATGGTTTGCTTTTGTGTGTTGCATTCGTAAATGGTATGAAGTGTTATGCATCGCAAAATCTTGTCCTCACCAGAATATAACTTGCAAATTTTGTGGTACCCCGGATGAAAAAAAAGTTATTATTAGTCACCCTTTACGTTTGTCACTGTATTTTGCAAATATCTTAGGTGCTCGTCATTTTTGACCAAAAAAATAGTGTTTTTTTTCTAATTATTTTAGGAAATTTGGACACCTGAGGGATCGGAAGGACCATGACGATATTATAATAAATGTAGTGTACTATTTATAAATTGATACACTGTAGTATACCTAAATATTAGCCGTAGTGATGTTAAACAACACTACAGTATCCCAAATTTTTCGGGGGGGGATTTCATTGCAAATACTGGTAAAAAACGTTATTTAAAGACACTTTATTGTGGATATTCATTTTACCTAATATGAGACAACATATGGGGGGGCTTGAAGCTTTTGGTGTTAGAGTAGCCTAAACCCTCTGAAATCTGGGAAGCCCTTCATATATATGGATATTTAAAAGTTTAATTTAAACCAATTGTTGGGTCTGTCCATGTTTTACCCAACCATGAGTTGAAACAACCGAGCAATATGTATTGTTTGTATGGTAGACATTCAGACCCATGAAAATTCTTATAATAGTATTTTCTAAATGCTGGTGGGTCAAAGAGACAAAACCAATCGTTGGGTTCAATTATCCTTAAAATAGTTTATATTCGACCCAACAATGAGTTGAAACAACCAAGCACAGTTTGATGTTCAACCCAATGGTCAGTTTTGTCCCTTTTCAAAAATAATGCAGTATATTTAGAGTGTATTTTGGAGATGCTTGTATTGAAAACTATAAGCCAAGACTCAAAACAAGACACCAACTAATGAGACCAGACGTACAGTGCAGAACTCACAAATTCATTTGAAACAGCAGTGACTGAACCACACAACTGATAACACAGCTGTCAATACGTTGACGGGCTGTGTGTCGGCAGCAGGTGCCTTTGTGCTTGCAAACTCTTGTGGTCGTACTACGGCACGCGTGGAGTCACACCCACACTTTTGCTATCTGCTTTCTCTTCACCTCTGTGGGAACCTCACACTCGCTCATCCCAGGCTTCGCTCTCAAACAGCAGGACCCGACGGCAGGAAACGGGTCTGCTGGAGACAGGAAAAGGCAAACGGCGGATCCGCGGCAGTCTCGCGGTTCCTCGCTGCGTGCGCCTCTTCACCCGCAGAAACACCCAAAGAAACAGAGCCCAGAATATCTTCCCCCTACCACGTCCCAGCAGGACCTCACTCCATCTTCTGTTTGTCTCTTTCTTGCCGAGACTCCGTCAGCTCGCTCCTTGTTATCCAAACCCTGTGCTCTTAGCTTACTGAGTTATGAATGCAGCAAAAGAGCATATGCCACCGGACTACTTAATCGAATCGCCCCCATTAACAGAATCCCTTCGTTTTTAAACCCATACGCAGCGGTATAATCCAATCCCTTCCATTTACTCAATACCATCATTTTTCTTAACCAAATAAAACAGACAGTAAGATGTCCATTGATACCCAATGTCACCATACATAAAGCAATGACAGCTTTGTAATACGGTTTACAAATGGGTGGGAGAATTGTTGCTGTTGCTTCGTTAATCCGTGACATCCTTGATGTCTTTCTGAGCTTTTTATGAAAAGTTTCTTTATTAAATTGTTTTCCCTTGACAGCTGTGCACCAAACCTTGATTGACCTTAACTCACGTTCTCAGTTATGAAGAGAGAGCCAGGTATTTGGAAACCATAGTCGAGCATCATTCTGAAGCCACGGCGTTTGAGGACTACGCCGCCCGTGTTTTCTGCCCCGCACCTTTCCACTATCTGCCATCTGAAGCAGGTTGGCATCATTGACTCTCACTTTTGTTTTTCTGTCATTTTGAACACCATCCTCTTTCATCCGGTTTAAGACTCTTTGACACTGGGATTTTCATTTCTTTGTTGATACAAGTTCTTTTATTTGTGTGGTCTATTATTTAAAACTGTGGCACACATGAATGGGTTTTGTTAACAGAAGCATGTGCAAATAAAACGTATCTTAATCTTCACAAAACAACAAATTCTGTCCTCTCCTTGCTTACACTTTAGGGCATTTTGTAATGTGGGAGTTCCTTGGGAGTAAACCAATGCAAGGGCAGTTTTACATGGATAGTTCAACTAAAAATAACATTTGTTCTGTTATGATTTATTCACCATCATGTTGCTTAAAACCTCTGTGACTCTTTTTTTCTGTGTAACACAAAAGAAGATATTTTGAGAAATGTCTCATGTGGTTTTGTGTCCATATAATGGAGGCATGTGTTGTTTGGTTACCAACGTTCTTTAAAATATCGTCTTTCGTGTTCTGCAGAAGAAAGATACTCGTACAGGTTTGAAATGATTTTTTTTGTTATGCTATCCCTTTAAGAGGACGATCACATCACATACTGAGGATGTGAACCTGTGAATCTGTCATTATCTGACCCTTTCATTTGAAAACGCATGCATGCCTGTAGACAATTCCATTTTTTATTCATTTATTATAAAACCATTTGATTTAAGAGTGAAAAATGATCTGCTGCGTGCTGGTATCCTTCAGTAAAAATGAATTCAAATGAAGTCGTTTTTCAAACCCACCGCTTTAATTCTGGCTTCAAAACCCAAATGATCATTTTTCTTTTCTTTTACATTTCCATTTTACTTTTATTTTATCTTATTTTTCCCCTTCAGATCATAATCTATCACTTGTACGATAAAGGTAAGAGCCCTGAAGATACCGTACACTCGAGGCTGCCTCTTTTCTGTTTGTTTGGCTTGTAACAAGGTTATGAGCTCCTTCTGTTTTCGCTCTTTGTTTCCTTTTCAGACTGAAATGTGTCCCCTTCGTTTTCCACGTTCTGTTTTCCATTCTCTGTATTTTGTGTAGCCGGAATCTGCATGGCATGAGCACACCAGATTCCTAACTTCTCCTAATCAACATTCACACTCCTCTACGGTTCTCATGTGTGTCATATGTGTTTGGCATGATCTCACGGCATCACTCGCATCCACCCCTGTTGTTTATATCACATGTGTTTGTT
Source organism: Triplophysa tibetana (assembly GCA_008369825.1). Lineage (NCBI taxonomy): Eukaryota > Metazoa > Chordata > Actinopteri > Cypriniformes > Nemacheilidae > Triplophysa > Triplophysa tibetana. The sequence goes on from CM017907.1 coordinate 2,526,466, forward strand.
GAAGTGTGTAATTGATCATGTGAATGCCGGAAAGGTCTGGTATCACAGCAACCATGCGGATTATGCTACAGTTTTATTACAACATTAGTTTAAGAGATCGCTGTTTCAGTGTTCTTAGTTCAGGTTCATATTATATTGTTAAAAAAATAGTTTAATCTGCAGCTGGCCAAAATCAACTTTCGGCAGTTTGCAATTATTAAAACAAAGTGGCTGAATCGTTTGAATTTCATTCATACATCTTATTACGATTGATAGCTTTTGATGGTTAGGTTAAGGGATGCGACTTTGTTTTTTTTTTAAGCAAATATGTTTTTGTGCACTTAACATCTTATGAATTCATACAAATTGTAAAATAACTGTATGGGGCGGTTTCCCAGATAGGGATTACTTTAAACCAAGATTTGGCCTTAAATTTAAGTCGTTTTAGCAATCATTACTTCCTAAAACATTACATGTGTGCTTTTTGAGAGAACGCAAAGGCAGTGATGTATTTTAACACATGTCAGTTTGGACAGCTCTTACATTTATTTTAGTCTAGGACTAGTCTAATCCCTGACTGGGAAACAACCCCTATAGGATCAAGCTGAGCCGGCGTCAGAGTTGCCAGATCTGCGTGACAAAACTAGCACAACAACCCAATCCCTAATATTTACTCGCCCTCTTGTCATTTCAAACCTCTATGACCTCCGCAAAACACAAAGGAAATTATTTTGAAGAATGTTTAAACCGGCATCCATTCACTTGCATTGGTTTTGTGTCTATACAATAGAAGGGAATGGGTGACGCCCCACTCTGATCACTTTAAAATCACTGTACAGAAGTGTTCGTAAACACAGTCTGTATTCATAAATAACTTCATGTTAGCTTAAAAAATGACAGCGGATTAACAAAATTCCACTTTTAACCCATGGAATAAAAAACAACCTGCGGCAGCAGTTTAAAAAAAGAGGATCTGGCGACCCGTATATTGTTTTTAATCAAAGACGGCATTATATGAGACCGTTGCAATGTATCCGTCATAGTGTAAGAGTTTCAATATAAAATCAAAGAATTTCTTGCTGTTTGGGGGGAATAGCATCACAGCCGTTTAATGGACATTTATTTGCTACTTGGTGGTAATGGTGCCATCTTTCCTTTGTTGTGTGTATCAGTTTGAACGGAGAAGCGTGCTTGTGTGTGCGAGTGCGAGAGCTCTTAAGCTCTTGCTTTTGTTGTCTTGTACTTTGTGTGCACCTGCTACTGATATTCCTCTCTGCCTGCTCACACCTTTATCTTTGATCTTCTCTTTTTCTTCCTCCTCTGTTTATTATTTTCTCTACATCCTCTTACATCCCACATCTGTGCCCATCACTTTTCACATTTACCCTCTCTCTCTGTCTCTCTCCTTCCGCACTCTCACTTTTCCTGTCCTCTATTCCTCATTCTTTCACCCAAGAGAGAAATGCTGTGATTTTTCTGCTCCTTCCCAAACCTCCAGTAGAAAACATTGGGCTCATCAAGGTAAAGGGCAAAGGCTTGAAAAGGAAGGTGTTTCACGCTAGCTGTGAATGGTATGCTGAAACTGAAAAACGGCAAAGTACTTTCTCTTTCATTTTCTCCCCCATTACAGTGTAGTTTGTGTTGCCATATTGTAACTCGCACCCCTCTTGGTCTCATCTGTAAAGCCAGGTGTCAGATCTCAGCGTTGATTAGCCCCAGCATAGCGATTCGCTCTGTGAAATTCACCCACAATGCACTGGTACATTAGCCTCTCACTCCCTTCAGAGGGAATGACTTTCACACTTATTTTGCTCTGGAAATGCGCAATTGGTTAAGCGCGTTTAATGGCAGAATATCTGTCCATTGCGTACGTTTGATCAAAAATCTGAAAACTGATTTTCCCGTTCCAGTTTGAGTGAAATTCACAACGAGTCTAAAAATATTTTTTCTAAACTTCTCCACATACCCCAGAATAGATATTTATTTATATTCGTTCCTTGTTTTTTTTTCATATTCCTACCTCTAATTTCACAAATCGTGTAAAGGTGAACTTAAGAGATGTCACATTTATGTTTTGAACGCTGACATGTGTTTAAAACAAGCGGAGGGAGGCTCTCACATCTTTCTTCTACTGTCCCGTTCCTCGCAGGCTCATGCATCGAGAGTCAACTGGGCGAAAGTCCGGCAATGCAGGTAGACGGGAACGATTTAGCCTCACCAATGTCGCCTCGTGCTAGCAAGAGCCGGATGTCCATGAAGCTGCGCCGTTCCTCCGGCTCTGCCAACAAGACTTGACCCTTTCATCCCGAAGAGATGCGCAAAATGCAACGACACGCCATTCGCTCGCACTTCAGGACTCCGCCCATCGCACGGTCAGAGACGAACCACACCTTCATGAGAACTGCAGCCACGCCCTCCCACACAGCTGAGAGGCAGAAGGATCAAAGACACGTGTTTGCGGTTGTTGATGTTTAGTGCGGAAAAAGAAATGTTTATTTTTGTCGATTTGTGTTAATAACTTCCTCTACAGTTATCATAGCTGGTCTAGTGTGTTGCCCACTATGACTGCCAGTGAAATGAGAACAAATTCAAACGTTTCCTTTTGGTCGCCAGTGTATCAGCCACAACTTTTTATAATTGTACAGAAGACTCTTGAGCGCTGAGCTTTTCTTTATATGGCGACGCTGGTGATGGCGTGTTTCGAAAATCATGTTCGTGGAGCGGATGTTCAGTTAAACTGAAGCATTTCTGGCTGTTACGTTCAGTTCAGATCCTGATGTGGAACATGTTTTTATATAACATTCACACTTGCAACAGGTCATCTTTGGGTTTGTTCGCCATTTTTCTTTATGTATCACATTTAGTGTGGTTTCAATCGATTATAATTTTTTATCATTAATGCTATAATGGACCGCCCCTTTGTCATTTGTAACGTTTTTTTGTGTATATATCTATAAATATAAAATATATACATATTTAATGTATGTGTATAGTGTATGAACAGTATCTGATCTGTGTACATATTTAACAGTATTTAAATCAACCAAAAAAGCAAAAGGGTAATTGAAGCTCAAGCCACATCCAGTCAGATAGAGCTTGAATGTCTTTCTGTATGGCTTAGTCCTGCTTTAGTATCGTTTCTTAGCACAGCGGCCTAAGAAACAAGCCTCTTTTACGTCATGCATGCCTCTCACCTGGGATGAGATTTTTAAGGAAAAGTGTGAATGAGTCGTCACATTACCAAGTTTTGCAGGGTGTGGGCGACGTTGCCAAATTGAGCGGAATAACGGGCTTTGTGCTGGTTCAGCAGATCAGTGGCAGCTGGGAGAGAGGACTCTGTCTTGTGATATTTTGCTTGTAAAGACACTTCAACAGCCTTTAAAGTTTTTATAAAAATGTATATGTGAAAGTGTACAAGAGCATCTTTCTCCGACACTCTGTTAAGCGGCACTTGTTCATTTCATCACTCTCCCATTGTTTAATAGATTAAGTGGTAACTGATGCTATAGACGGGTGCACGATGCATTTCACAAAATATCCAATGTTTGAGATCAAATCACGTTTGTATATTTTCTTGGCAGAAACATTTCATAAGGGTCAGTCTTTATGGAATCTTTTTAATGTTTCATTTTTTATTTGAAATTATTTAGAATATATAGGATATTCATATACATGGGGTCGAAATCATGCAACACTGTTGGATTAAAATGATCATAACATGTATATTAAAGGCCTGCACACAAGTGACTGAAATCTGTGCGCAATTTCAAGGGGAAAAAACTTTCCTAGGTAGATTTGATGTATGTTACTACTGACCAAATGCTGCATGTACCAGTAATAACTGCATGTGTTGATATAACAACTGCACAACACACACGCACATACGCTGATCCACAATAATGTCATACCGTGGAATCTTAAACATTTGTATCAGATGTTGAAGGAGGAGAGTAGATGTGCAATCACACTTAAGAATAAAATGATTCTTACAACATGCCAACTAAGTCCTGTGTGTTTAATTCATTCTGATGTGCTGTCTTCAGTTATTTATTATGCATGAATAGAGTCTTCATATATTTAATGCATATAACGATTACAATAGCTTGTCTGCGTTTTAATACTCAAAATGATGATTGTATAATGTTTTCAACACAAATAACAAATAAAACACTTTCTTTGAAACAGATTTCAAAAACAAAGTTTTGTATTGACCTCTTTATTTTTCTCGTAACAGCTAAAATGTCAGGACCACTTAGAAAAAATATAAATATGACACTTATTGTTTCTTATTATGTATGTAGGCCTCTAATAATTATTAATCATTGTGTATGATGAACTGTATGATATATTTAATTTACAGCATCATTTACAGTAACTGTGGTAAAATAAAATGTAATGAAACGTACTGTATTTTAATTCATGATCTAGAAATAAATTACTTAAGACAATTGAAACACTACAAGGTTTTCTTGAGAGCTACTTTAACCAGGAGACAAAATATGCAGAAATTTCCTTCTCCTATAATAATATTTGTCAATAATATAACTTGTGAGTCAAAATAAATGGTTATATAACGGTTAACATTTTAAAATAACTTCTTAACAAAGAGAATACACTGTTTGAATAATATCCAAAGAGGTCAATCAAATATGAAGAAGTAACAATTTCATATTTGAATATCGCCTACATGAACAAGTTTAGTATTATATTACGTTTGTAAATGAATGAAATTCATCCTGTTGAATAATACATAAATTGATTTCTATGTTGTCAAAGAAGTTCCCACGTAAAGATACTAGACGTAAAGCAAGCCATTATAACGCATTACAGGTTTCTAAACTGCGGTCAGCATCCCGGCCTGACAGCCATCTGCAGCAGCATCACCTGTCTGTTCTCTGTAGGGTGGCTCTTATTGATGTGTCTGGTCAAACCCGGAGAACTAAAGAACGTGGAGGGACAGTGCTTGCATGAGTATATCTGTTGCTCTCCAGGGCTAAGATCCGGTCTCAATAATAAATCGTCTCTGACCGCATGCCAGAGTCTGTGTTTCTCCCTGATCTCAGCCGAAGGGAAATGCGCACCGCAAAGGTGGCACGGAAAAGTGATCTGTCCGCTCTCTATGTGATTATAAGAAGATTTGATCGTCTCGTGCGCAACCAGGTGTTTTCTCAGATAGGCTTGTCTTCGAAACTTCTTGCTGCAGTAGTGACATTCGTACACGTCTTCCCCCCCGGGTGAGGGTAGGTATGAAGTGATGGACCTTTCGGACTCTTCTGGGCAGTGCTCGAATAACCTGGAGCTGTCGCTGGAGCTGATGTGCAGGTCAAAGCACTTCTCAGTAGAGGGGTACCTTTGGTCCATGGGGGGGTCTTGGGAGAACCTGTGCACCATATTGCTGTCCGGTGCTGACCGGTGGAGTTGGGAGCTGTCCGTGCCAAGCCGGTGCTGATTGTTGACGCTGATCTTACTGGCATTCTCTTTTCCTTCCACAGATGTCTTCTCGTGGGTACGCACCTCCAGTTGAGACTTCTTGGCTGTCTGGGCGTCTCCACCGCTTATGCTGCGAGGTTTGTGCCACCTTCGGTGCGAGGCGAGGTTGGCAGGACAGCTGAAAACTTTATCGCACTCCGGACAGCGGTACTCGACGCGCACGATCCTGGAACACTTGTGCTGCGCCAACGAAAACGGATCAGTGTATTCTTCCTTACAAAGCTGGCATATAAACTCACCCAACGGCTTGTTTCTTCCACTGGATGACGGCGCCAGTTTGGTTTCAGGAATTTCCTTTTTGATTTTGAGCCCGAGGACCGGTGACGTGGTGACTTCGTCCTCAAAGTTAAGTTTCCTGATAACTTTGGCCTTTTTGCTGGGCGGTTTGCTCTTTCGCTCCGACTCCATGAACGCGCGCTTTACGCACTGGTGAAATGAGGGGTAGGCGGGCACTGAAGTAGACACAGGTGTGCCAAACTTTATGTCGGCGTGGTTCATAAGTAGACGCTCTATTGAAGACACCGGGGTGGCCAGTGGAAACGACTCAGCCGTGGCGGGTGAACTGAAACACCTGTCCAAGAACGACTGCTTCAGCTCTGTGCTGACGGGCTTGATCGGACTGTGGGAGTCCGTGCTGTCACGGGGAGATGGTGCGCTCTGTTCTGGATGACTGAAATAACTTTCTGCGTAATCTTCGCTGCCCGCGCTGCTCTCTCCAGCAACTCTAGAGTCCTCCAGATGTGCCTGCTCATTTTTAGATGTTATATCGCCTGTCCATGTTTCTCTGATAGGTTCCGCCACGTCTGAGTATTTAGCTGGGACCCGCGTGGATCCATCTGAAGTTTGGATAGGCAAGTCCGCCTTGCTCTCTTTTTCTTCAACGCGCACCTTGTATGATGATGCTGAGACGCGTTTAGTCCTTTTCACTAAAAATCCCCGTGGCATCTTCTCGACTGATTCACCCAAATCCTGATCTCGGGTGCAATCAGATAAAATCACTGTAGGGAGGATGGAGACTAGATACACTATCACGGTGATGAGCGTGGCGCATGTTTTATCCTTTGGGTCGCCTTCAGGTTTTTCATGAGATGACTGTCTGTGGCCCAATCAGCGATGAGATTCAGATAACGGGGCGGTGCGAACCTTAATGAGGAGATACGGTTACACATTCATTTCTAATAGGCAGATTATTACTTATAATAGATGTGCGCTTTAACCTTGCCTTTATGGACAATGTATTATCAGTGTCCTGTCCTGTAATTTGAGATCAATCCCATGGACATCCATTAAACTTAATTCATTTGTTTCTTTTATTAAGATTCATCTTATCATTTTTTGAAGAAAGAGCCCATTCACTTCTGTGAGAATACATTCATCGTTAAAAAGATATCACCTGGATGATAATGTCATTTTATTTTTATGCTGAATTCTGCAATTTACAAATGAGGATTTCGGCTGCCATTCTTTAATTTTCATTTAATATTCCTCTTAACGTTTGCATCAATATTTCCCTAAGCAATTATTTTAGCTCGAATTGAATCACTTTATCATTTTTCCATCTTGGCACTGCGTTTTCTTTTCCTCACCCGGAAGTCGGTAAATTATTTTTATTTAAAGAGGAAAGCCTTAATTAAGATAATTGATACGAGAAGCTAATTCAAATCAACACAGATAATCCCCCCTAAACAAATGAAAACCATTTGTACCCATTGTTCTCTCAGTGATATAGAATGGGAAAGGTCAATGCACTGAAATGAATCTGAGTGTTGGCTTCAGGCGACTGTTTTATTAACACATCTCATAAATGTAATGCACTTTACATCATAGTACAAAAATATTTTAATAGAATGCGTATGCACGTCATTGCATTTACAAAGCAACGCACGGTGCGATAAATTAAATTGTAATTGGGGAGCCAACACGCGGTCTACGCACATGTGTCAACTAAGGATCATGGGAATATATCTATTGCTGCTTTTCCCATGTGAGAGCATCATTACGCTATCTGAGAGTGGCTGAGATGATGAGAGGGTGCTGGGGTCAGTCCAGGCTGTGGATAACCTGGCAGATAAGCGCTCCTCTCCGCCCAGTGAAGCTGCAGACGCAGATAAGAGATCGCATCTCTTTTATTCCGTAGAGGGGGTGGATGCCGGTTCTCCAAACCCCTTTAGGATCCCATTATGCTCATCTGGCATTCGCTTCCCAGGACAATCATCTGTACGCCAAATGAGCGTGAGAACCCGCTAAGGACGCTCGTCCAATTTGGTGGTGTTAGTAGAAAGCAGGGGCGTAGTTTGTGGGGGGGATGGGGGGGAGGTAACCCCCCCAATATTCAAATCCATCAGTTACAACCCCTCCAATATTTCAACATGAAAATCACAGTAGATCAAATGAAAAATATGTAGAATTACTTTATTTTGTGACAATAATTTTGTTCCTAATCAAATATGAGTTTGTCATAATAAATTAGACAAAAAATACTCCCCCTCCACTGAACCGATTGGTAACGCCCAACCAATGAGTCGCACTTTCGCCAAAACAGCGCGAGTGGTGTTTGAACGGGAGAGAAGAGAAGCGCTGCACAGCGGACTATATTTAACTGCTGGTCAGAGAGGGATGCAAAAAAAAAATAAAGTCATGTACTGAGAATGAGGTTATTGAGAATATTGTGTAATAATAGCTAAATACACTCCATATATGTTAGCTAGCTAATCCATTGCAATGTATTTAGCTATAACTATCAGTATAACATGTTACCAAAGCAGCCATCTGTTCTGCTAGTTCATTTTCAAGAGTGTCTGTAATTATCAATGACAAAAGTATTCACATTGATGTTTGTTTTCTTCCTAAAATAATCTGACTTTTGGACGAATTGGATGAATTAATAATTTAAGTGTCTCGCTCATTAAAACAGTGAATCGCTGCCGCCTACTGGCGCTTCCAATACTTAATTTCTTTCTTTTTTTAGATTAGATTAGATTCAACTTTATTGTCATTACACATATACAAGTACAGTGTAACGAAATGTAGTTTAGCTCTAACCAGAAGTGCCATTAGCAAGTGCAGGATATACAGTGTGAATAAATACAGAATACAATATTAGGAAAATACTATACAAATGTTCTATGACAATATGATGTCGGTATGTACTATGGGCAATATATACAGAAGGATATATACTGTGAACATTAATGTACAGGTGTTTATGAACAGATAACAATATAGACTATACAATAGTGCAAGAGACTTGAGTGTGCATTAATTACAGACATTAGCTATTGAAGTTATAATGCAGTAGATGAGTTAATGCAGTTATTGAAGTTATGGTGCAGTAGATGAGTAGATGCAGTTATGAGAGTTTTTATAATCTCTTCTATGTTAGAATTTTATGAATGAGGATTATACACGAATTTCATAAAGTTATGAGGTGTATAATCTCTTAACAAGTTTTTTTAACAGATTCGAGGTAAATATAGTAGCAGGGTAGAAAAGTCAGCAGAGGGAGAGGAGGAGCAGGTGATCAGGTAAAGAAGATGCCATTCAATCAATAAAATAAATAGGAAACGGTATAGAAAAACAGCAGCTTTGTAAAGTTAAACTATACATTAATGTCTTTAATGTTTTAAATACTCCAGTAAACAGATTTATACTAAGTCAAGTTTTAAATTCCGGCTTTTCTTTATCACAGTTTGGAACAGGGAGAAGACAACAACAGACAGGCAGCTCTTTCAGACAAAAGGGTAAGAAAACAGGGAGGGGTACAGAAATGTTCAAAAATGTTTGATCATCAGATTATTATACATCTTTAAAAGTATGCTGTGATTTTTATGAGTTTTATTTAATGAGGATTACTTGGTCAACTAAAAATAGTCAAATGTATTTTTTTAGAATACATTCAACATCTTAAAGACATCTTCTAACAGGAAACGTCCTATAGACGTATTGCAGATGAGCAAACACTCTAAAAAATACGTCTGCCAGATGTAAACAAACACATCAAATAGACGTCTCCGTGATGTTCGTGTGCTATCTGGGACGTTCAACCCCCCCAATGTTCAAACCAAATCTACGCCCTTGGTAGAAAGTATATCTCGTGGACATCTGGAGTGTTCGTTGGCTATTTATTAGTGCTTAAACGATGTAAATAGGGTATTTGTAATATGGCCAGCACGCATTTTTTTTGCGTCCATCAGTAGCCTATATCTCGGTAGGTATCTTAACATTTCAAGAAGTGAAATGCATTGACAGTGTAATGGTATAGATTTCAATACAATTATTGTTAATGCATTTTTGTTCGGCCTGCTGTTAATCTGCATGTTATTTAACACAGAACAGAACCAGTTACACCAATCAGAATGTACACTTTCATACACTAATATATAATTAAGATTTAAAAATGTGACATTTAAATGTTGAAAATTAAACATTCATATTTATTTTGTTGATTATTCATGAATATAAACTTCAATTTGCACGGTTTGTTAAATCACCAGATGGACGTCATAA